>CM037153.1:22537036-22690051 GCA_020921065.1 Vaccinium darrowii | reverse complement strand
CTAGTAGCTAATAAAAGGGGTAAAAATTTGTATACGTAATTTGTTTTACAGTAGTGTATATGAGTAATTTTTTTTTTAATTTCTCCAATACCAATAAGTAAAGAGTTAATTGGTAAATTAATGAGTTCGAACTCAAGTTTTAGGCTTGTTTAATAAATGACTGAGCTCAATGCTCTATAGTTTGGTTCAGCTTGAAAAAGTTCGGCTCATTTGTTTAGGCTCGGTTCGTTGATAGAGGCACATTTTAAAAAAGTAAGTTGTGACTCAACTCGATTTTAGAGGCTCAACGACAAACGAGCAGAACTCAAACATTACAAAGCTCGGTTTGGCTGACAATGACAAACACATGATTCTTAATTATCATATTTATATATACTAATAACACAATTTAGACCGGATATTTCTTCAAACTTTTACAAACAAAAAATAAAATACTCCATAATGAAAATATGGGGATAATTGGGGTGTGCACTGTGCAGGTCCCACAATTTTTTAGGGGACATTTTCTTCAAATTTTGCAAACAAAAAAATAGTAAAATATAATACACTAAAATCATGGGGATAATTCCGCCCCTGTCGGTTCGGGTCGCTTGCACGTAACTGCTACGTATCTATGGTGGTGTGCATCAGTAGTCGGGGCTTCAGGCTCAAGGAAGGTTGGTTGAGGATGTGCAAAGCCCAATCGCACCCTTCCTTCAAACTCCCGCAATTTTTTCAAAATCTCAAACAAAGAAAAAGACGTTGCTTCTTGTTCTTCTCTCTCTCTCCAACCACCTCAACCTCCATCCCTCTCTACCATTACAAAAATGGTTGCACCACCACCATCATTCCATTGCAAGCAACATACCCTCACTTGGGTCACTGTTTTCCATCTGGGTGAGAACAAAAGGGGATCGAGATTCAATAGGAAGAGAAGTAGGAAACAGAGAATAAACCCTAGTTGGGATTAGTGTTTTTAAAGATGATGGAATCTGGGGTCCCTATTTGCAGCACCTGTGGTGAACAAGTGGGGTTGAATTCAAATGGGGAAGTTTTTGTGGCTTGCCATGAGTGTAACATCCCCATTTGCAAATCCTGTTTTGACTATGAAATCAAGGAAGGGCGGTCTTCGTGCTTCCGGTGTGGCGCCCCGTATGAAGGTATTATGTCATTACTTTGTATTAGGCTCAATCACATTGTCAGCGGTTACTTGATTTATTTCCCTAAAAAGTGCAGTTATTTGGACATATGTGTAAGTTTCAAGGTGTCAAATTGTCTATTCTATTCCTTCTGTTTGGCGAATTGTCGAAAAAACTTCTTGTTAGTTGATAGTGTTGGTTTTCTAGGATTTAGTTTACCCACAAGCACTCGTGGTTAGTGTTGGTTTTCAAGGACACGGGGACCCTGGATAATCTTTATGTTTCTTTGTAGGGAGGTGCTATATACACACCTATTTGGGTGTGTACGGTATGCACTTTTGAATCGCGTCGACTTCATAACAAAAATATCTATTGAAATTCTTAATGTTTGTATATAAAGTAATTTTATTGGCATAGAAATTCGGAACATTTGCTTAAAATTGATAACATCAAGACAAAAAATACATAACATCCAAATGTTATCCACCTATGTGCAAATGTCTAGGTTATGAAGCACTTGAACCCTTCCAGACACCCATTGATGGGTATTGGGTACTAACTTGGCCACACTGAATAACTAAATATCTCACAACTTGAAACTTTGATATAACTTCTCATTGTTCTGCTTTATGATGGGATTTTAATTAGTAGTTGTCAATAAAGAGTGGAATTATAGACATCACCCTTAGGTGGCTGGATTATATAATGCATTAAAAGAAGATGTGTAAGTGTTGTTGCTGATGTGATGCAATGTAGTCATTCTGTTACCTTTTTTTTATTGTAGATTGTGGTTCTCATGAGTTAGTATTATAGACTAAATCCATGATTGAACTGTGCAGAGAACTCGACTGTAGCTTATGTTGACACAGAGTTGTCTGCCAATCACTCCACAATGGCTTCTCACCTCAATAGTATGCAGGTATTATATTTGGACCATCCTTTGATTGCTCCAGACTTGTGTCAATTTCTTTAGGACGGAAAATAGGTTCAACCCCTGACCTCCTGCTCCAATTTTTCTGTTTAAATTTGAGTATTTGTTGAGAATTGAAGGTGATTTTGTTTAATGCTTGGTACAGGATGTTGGCCTCCATGCTAGAAATATAAGTAGCGTGTCTACACTTGACAGTGGTGAGTGAATTGAACATATCTTGAGATTGGTTAGCATTTTAGTTTTCTTTTGTCTAGAACAGTTGCTAATTTACCTCACTGGTGTTAATGTTTTCCACTTTTGAAGAGTTAAATGATGAATCTGGGAACCCGATATGGAAGAATAGAGTGGAAAGTTGGAAGGACAAAAAGGACAAGAAGAAGAAGGCTGCTAGTAAACTGGCTAAAGAGGCTCAAATTCCACCTGCACAGCAAATGGAAGAAAATCAGCAGTAAGTGTAGTAATTCCTGACAGCTATATAAAGCAACATTAATTCAAACCAATCTATTTGGATTTATATATTTACTAGAAAAAGGAAAACATAACTTCAGGCCATCACTTGAATTCTTTTCCAGCATACTATTGCCCGTAAACCATTAGCTTGAGTCGATGATTATATTGGAGTTTCTAGGTATTCACTTGGAATGTGTGACAGTTATGCTTTCAACCTCTAGCTAAGTTACATGGACTTGGGCATCGGTTGACATATTGAAGTGTCTGATTCGTCTTATTGCTATTACTATGACAGAGAGACCACAAATATTCATCTTTCCTATTTCAATTCTTGCACTGTACAGGTGAGAGAGTGTTATATATTATTTCCTGTATATATGGTACACTTGTATTACTAAACATTTTGTTGGGTGAATATCGCTCTTTTTTTCTGATCAGTGTTGGGTGAATGTCGTAATATTCTTGTCGGACACAATATCTTGCACCCTTACCCGCGTATCGGGTGTCCAACAAGGCGACAAAGTAACTCGATACATTCAGAAGAGTCCTTGTTACTAGTTTCTATCATGGTTGAAAGGGCATAAGTTCAACCATGGCTGAAATGGTAAAGTTCATTGAATTTGACTATGCAACTGAAATTTCAAATTGCACAAAGCTATGTCCTTCATTCTTGAGAAATGGCTGCATGGTATTTTCCAACTTTCTTTCAATTCATAGTGCGTGCATGGGAAGAAAGATGGAGTACACTCAAGGTGTTATGCACTGGCTGAGTTAAATATTTAACATATTACTCATGGTTTATATGACTTCTTCAATTGTCCTGTGTTAGTAACCACTCTATTTTGGTTCCTTTGGGATTCGTTTAATTTCCAAGGTGTATAGAATGGATGTTCCTTCTGGATATCTTAAATTACGGTTGACGTGTCTTACTGGAATGTACTGATTGCTTGTGCAGATCAGGAGATGCTGCGCAGCCACTTTCTAGAGTAATGCCAATCCCAAAGAGCCAACTCTCGCCATACAGAGCTGTGATCATAATGCGATTGATCGTTCTGGGACTCTTCTTTAATTACAGAGTAACACATCCTGTTGACAGTGCTTTTGGTCTGTGGCTTGTTTCTGTCATTTGTGAGATCTGGTTTGCTGTTTCCTGGGTTTTGGATCAATTCCCTAAATGGTCTCCCATTAATCGGGAAACCTTTACTGACAGGTTGTCTGAAAGGTATACATCTAAAACTACCAAACTTAGAAGGTTTTTTCAGAAGTCTTGAGATTAAAAGCTACTTCATCCCTCCCAAAATGGATATCCAAAAGTACTATTCACGCTTCTCAAGAAATCATCTATATTTTGTAGTTTATAATACTTTTTGTGATTTAAAAAGCTATGATGAATAAAACTAAGTGAGATCTATCAAACAAGATCCATATTGAGTATAAAATACATTATATTATATAGATTATTTTTCGAGCGACGAGAATAGTAGTTTTGGACATCCATTTTGGGAATGAGGGTGTATTAAGCAAGAGCCTTGTGCTTTGGTTACTACCTTTACATATGCTTGTTGAATAAAATAACTTGTTTAGTCAGTCACACTAAACCGGAGTTTGCAATTAGGGAAAGTCACAATAGTGCATCACCAGGAATGTTTCTTTTTACGGTTGCTTGTATAGGGTAAGTCTCTGTTTGGATGGACTCCAGATGAACGGATTTAATGGTTAGTTTCGAGAGATGGCTGCTTGTGAAACCAGAGTGAACTATGAAGTAGAGATTCAGGAGATGTAGTTTATGCAATCCTTGTGTAACTAGAATACTTGCATGAAGAATTTTCAAATAAGTTCAAACAAATAGTCATTTGAAATTCTCCATTATTGAAATCTGTATTTAAACTGTTAAGGGTCATGCTAACGGGTGCCATAGTGCACCAGTTAAGGGTACAAAAAGTACACTTTTATGGGTCCTACTTGTACAAAAAATTACACTTTTATGTTTGTGTACTTTAAAGTACAAATGTACTTTTAAATTGTATTTTTTTTGTACTCTTAACGGGTGCACTATGGCACCCGTTGGCATTTCCCAATATAACTTAATTTGTACTATTCTCATCGAATACTAATGATAACTTTATTGAAGATTCAACCGTAATAATTTGGCCCTTCAACATAGGATGATTTCACTATCACTTCAGGTATGAAAGAGAGGGTGAACCCTCAGAGCTAGCAGCTGTGGATTTCTTTGTCAGTACAGTTGATCCTTTGAAAGAACCGCCATTGATTACAGCCAATACTGTGCTTTCAATCCTGGCCATCGACTACCCGGTCGACAAAGTGTCCTGCTATGTTTCTGATGACGGTGCAGCAATGCTTACATTTGAGTCTCTAGTTGAAACAGCTGAATTTGCAAGGAAGTGGGTCCCATTCTGCAAGAAATTTTCGATTGAACCACGTGCCCCCGAATTTTACTTCTCACAGAAGATTGACTACTTGAAGGATAAAGTGCAGCCTTCTTTTGTGAAGGAACGTAGAGCAATGAAAGTAAGCATCTGAATCCATCTCCTTACCACAGCTTTTTACACTTTGGCAATTCATTTTGTCTTGGGCTCTTAATCATTTGGCTGCCACAGTATGCAAAAGTTACAATGTCAATTGCTCCTTTGGTCACACAAGATTGTTTGATATTGTTCCATTTTCTTTCAACATATAACCTTCCTCAAAAGTATCTTGAACTATAAGAGGTAGTTTTGGAAAATCAAGAACTTCAACTTTGACTTTTAAAAGGGATTTACATTTTGCAACTTCCAAAATTAGACCAAAAGTACTAACAATAAAGGACGGAGGGAGTATTTCATATTTTAGTTATCTGGCAACCATAAAACTTGTCTATTGCTTTATATATTACTGCAGAGAGATTATGAAGAGTACAAAGTGCGGGTAAATGCTTTAGTATCCAAGGCTCAGAAGACACCAGAGGAAGGCTGGACCATGCAAGATGGAACACCTTGGCCTGGGAATAACACAAGAGATCACCCTGGAATGATTCAGGTTTAATCAATTTGTCAATCATTACATGTTGGACTTAGTACTCCAATTGGAATTTTCATGTGGCTCATATTCACTCCAGTTTTCAAACAGAACTTGTTGTGTTTAGTGTTTACCAATACAAGTCCACTTGAATAGATTGATTCGCAGAACTTTGTTGTTATGTTACTGGCTTGAATAGAAGATAGACCTGATTAAGTAATTTGTGGTTGGGAGTAAATTAATTTCTTTGGCTATTTTTTTGTTCGTTCTGAAATATTTTTTTCTTTTTCATCACATTGTTTTGCGTTCATAAAAATAAAAAAAGATAATTATTAAAATCTAATAAAAGATCACCAAAGCACTAGAGACTGCTAATCCAAAAGATAGATTTTTGGATCATATGTTTTCTTTAACTTTTCTCAAGACCGGTTCATATATTTTTACTTTATGAATTCTTTGTTGAGTCGAATCCAAAAAGTCATTATTTAGACCAAAAACTTAAAAAAAAAATGTACGTCTAGATTCAGACAACATATGGAAGTGCTTAGTGTACAACCGAAAAGTAATGACTTTTGGTAGTCAGGTTATGTTTTCTCTATTTTTTTTCCCTCAATTTCTTGAACAGTTCAACTACCGTGAGTTGAGAAACAAATACTTGATTCTTAGAAGCTTTCTAGTTTCTTCCTACCAAGGTACTTCAAAATACTAAATTTTGAAATTAGCACTGGACCTGTTGTTTATCCTTTTCAGGTTTTCCTTGGACATAGTGGAGCCCATGACATAGAAGGAAATGAACTTCCTCGACTGGTTTATGTTTCGAGAGAGAAGAGACCCGGCTACCAACATCACAAAAAAGCTGGTGCTGAAAATGCTCTGGTATGTAATTCAAAAGGCAGTTATTTTCCGCATACAGTTTGAAGTACCTCATTTGATTTGTACTTTATGATTGTTGTATTGAAGGTAAGGGTGTCTGCAATTCTCACAAATGCACCATATATCCTCAACCTTGATTGCGATCACTATGTTAACAATAGCAAGGCAGTTCGTGAGGCAATGTGTTTCATGATGGATCCCCAAGTTGGTCGAGATGTATGCTACGTGCAGTTCCCTCAGAGATTTGATGGCATTGATCGCTCTGACAGATATGCAAATCGCAATATAGTCTTCTTTGACGTAAGCTTCAAAGATAGCAGTTTGTTTTTGTTTATCTGTGTTCATAGATAAAACCTTTATAGCAGTTAAAGAGGTAGAAATAAAGAGATACATAGAAACACATAAACAGACATCCATGACGCAAAATGAATTACGCGTAAGATTAAACAGCTACTCCTTCACTGGTCATTGTTCATTCTTCTTTTACAAGTAACAATCCTGCTGTTTGTTAGTGACGAGACATAACAGTATTTAGTCCATTATACAAGCTTGCAGTGACAATTTGGAAAATCCAAATTCAGCACAAGTAATGTGTTGTTAGTATGTATGTGTCTCTGTTTGGTCTGGTAAATTTGCAGAAGGTGGACTCCCAAGATCTATACTAAATTCTTGTTACACAAGTTGAAATTCCATTTTTATTCATGTCTTGATTTATTGTACTAATATAATACATGGAACCATCAAATTCAGAATATTGAAGTTAAAATTTTCCAAGATTTGCTCTGATAAATGGAAATTTCAAATTCTCAGTGGACAATAATTAGTCAAAGTTTACTAGACGGAGTATGCTATTAAACCAAGGCAAACTTCCCAAAATTATTTGCACTCTTCAATTGCTGAATGAGGTGACCAAATAGAGAGTTGACCCATTACTTATAGTGACAACATATTGCAAATTCAAAGGACTAGGAAGGTACATGATAGGACATTATAAATTCATAGGATCATCTCAATGTTAAGTTACCAATTCTCTCAAAAGCTTAAGATGTTAGGAAATGGGTCCAACAACATATATTAAGCTATCTAACACCCTCCCTCGTGTCCAACCCTATCTTGCTCGTGGAGATGCAAATTTTCATAGATAGCGCAAAATAAAATAAAAAGTGGAAAATCACAATGCAAACGGGGAACAAATGCAAACAGAGAGACTTGAACCCAAGACCTCTCACAACCTAAGCTCTGATACCTTGTTAAGTTACCGGTTCTCCCAAAAGCTTAAGCTGTTAGGAAATAGGCCCAATAATATATATAAAAGCTATCTAACACTCAACCCCCATTTACTGAATGACCATGAGTCGTAGAGTTGTGGGCATTTGAGAGTTTGTATTCTGGTTTCAGGTTAACATGAAAGGCTTGGATGGCATTCAAGGACCAGTTTATGTGGGTACAGGTTGTGTTTTCTATAGGCAAGCACTTTATGGCTATGGACCTCCTTCTTTGCCCAGCTTACCCAAGGCTTCTTCATGTTGCTCATCTTGCGGAATCTGCTGTTGCTGCTGCCGGCCCAAGAAGGCCACAAAAGATATGTCTGAAGTTTACAGAGATTCAAAAAGGGAAGATCTAAATGCAGCCATTTTTAACCTCAGGGAGATCGACAGTAAGTTGTACGACACTTAAATATAGACAAATACTTAGAGACATTCACAGTAATAGTTATATTGCTTCTTTTTTCTTTTCCTTCCTTTTCTACAGATTATGATGAGCATGAGAGGTCCTTACTCATGTCTCAGATGAGTTTTGAGAAGACTTTTGGTATGTCATCGGTGTTTATTGAGTCGACCCTGATGGAGTATGGAGGAGTGGCTGAATCTTCCAACCCATCATTACTTATCAAAGAAGCAATTCAGGTCATTAGCTGTGGGTACGAGGAGAAGACGGCATGGGGAAAAGAGGTGGGATTCTTTGTATTCATTGTAGGCTTTAGAATTAGAGTTCTCATATACATTATCCTTTTCCTACATTAAGGGCCCATTTATTAGTGTGGATTTGAGCATCTTCGAGTACAAAACTAAGGAGCCACATGCTACGTTTGGTCGAACATGTGCGGTCTGGACTAAATATCCATTGTATTTGTAATCCAAAAAATATGGTGTATACAATAGTGCGGGGATGCCGTATTATCAACATACTCCCTATCGTCTGATGGGAGTACATGCTGTTCAGGACTATATTTCCCTCAACTATTACTGCAGTCAAACAAGGGGCCCTTACAATATGGGACATGGGATATGAGTGAAGTATTCATGTCCGACACTTGGCAGTCATTAAGAATGCCTCAGTAGTCTTACACTGTAGTCTGTACTGTGCCAAAGACGCTCATTCTATGCATCAAGTTCTCTTTTTAGTTTGAAAAAATAGTTTTACCTTAAGACATGAGAATTTGATGTATATGACTCTTGATTACACCTGTACCTGAGTCTTTATGATATAGCAATTGAATTAGTTAAATAGATTCAAGGTTACAACCTTCATCTACCTTTTATTGTTGTAGACATTCCAGTATTACTCTAGAGTCTAGATGGCTTCTATATTTACTTTCCTGTTAGGGTCTTGTTGTCATCAGTTTCTCTGCATCTAACTTTTCTCCTCGTAGACTGTAACTCAATGCAACAGAACTACTAATCAACACTCACCAAATTCTGACAATGATGATTCATTGATCCTTCAAATGTTTTGCACTTTTGCCTCCCAGATTGGGTGGATATATGGGTCAGTGACTGAGGATATTTTGACGGGTTTCAAAATGCACTGCCGAGGATGGAGGTCCATTTACTGCATGCCTGTGAGGCCTGCATTCAAAGGCTCTGCACCAATCAACTTGTCCGATAGGTTGCACCAGGTTCTCCGGTGGGCTCTTGGATCCGTTGAGATTTTCCTGAGTCGACATTGTCCACTCTGGTATGGATTTGGAGGTGGCCGCCTTAAATGGCTTCAAAGGATGGCATACATTAACACCATCGTTTACCCATTTACATCTCTCCCTCTTATTGCGTACTGCACTCTGCCAGCTATTTGCCTTCTTACCGGAAAATTCATCATTCCCACGGTAATCATTCCTTGTATTTCAGAACATATATTATGAAAAAGACGTAAAGAGTGATCGAAATTGATGAGTTGGTGGGTCTGGACGGTGAAATAATTATTGTGGTATTATAAGAACAAGGTGCTTCAAATAAAACAACATGGTTATTATTTACTCAAGATTCAGAACTTTTCTACAGATTTCAATGCAAAATGCTGTGGCTGATTTTGGCTTTCATTTTATTTTTTTTACGAAAAAGAAATATATCATAACTTGGGCTAGAATTTCAAGACTTCTAAATGAAATTTGTGTATCAAAATTATTTTTCTGTACCATTTTCTTTATCGTAATAAGTTGAACTATAATCATGTAGAAGATATTAATTGGCAGCAGCTACATGAGTCCTTTTTCGCCATTCTTCTCTATAAACGACCATATAATCTGTTTAATTTAACAAGTTAAAAACTTTTCCATCTTGTGTTTCTTGTACCAATCTATTCAAGGAACTTACACAAGGATACTTATTTTGATGCAGCTCTCAAACCTAGCAAGCGTATGGTTTCTTGGCCTCTTCATCTCCATCATTGTTACCAGCGTGCTCGAGCTGAGGTGGAGTGGTGTCAGCATTGAAGATTGGTGGCGTAACGAGCAGTTTTGGGTGATTGGAGGCGTTTCTGCTCATCTCTTTGCCGTTTTCCAAGGGTTTCTCAAAATGGTTGCTGGACTTGACACCAACTTCACAGTGACTGCAAAATCATCAGACGATGCGGAGTTTGGTGAGCTCTACGTTTTCAAGTGGACCACAGTTTTGATCCCTCCAACCACCCTTTTGATTCTCAACATGGTTGGAGTGGTTGCTGGATTTTCGGACGCGTTGAATAAAGGGTATGAAGCGTGGGGACCGCTTTTTGGGAAGGTGTTCTTTGCCTTCTGGGTGATCCTTCATCTCTATCCATTCCTCAAGGGTTTAATGGGTCGCCAAAATAGGACTCCAACCATTGTTATTCTGTGGTCAGTACTTTTGGCTTCAGTATTCTCGCTGGTTTGGGTCAAGATAAATCCGTTCGTGAGCAAAGAAACGACGACCGTGCAAGGCTGTATATCCATTGATTGTTGAGTTGCTACAAGAAATGCACTTAGATGCCAAGAAGACAATTATCAGTTTGGTGTTTGGCAAATCTTTTCTTACTTCAAGATTTTGAAGATGTCATATGTAGACATCGCAGTTTGCTGCTTTTCTTGTTTGGCTTGAGAGAAAGATCAAAGGAAATGGCGGCAACAAGAAAAGGCAAGAGAAATTATATCAACTTTGTATTAATTTTAGATGGACAAAGAGGAATAAAATAAAATGAATTTGATGGTCTTCATGCACCATGGTTTTCATGAGGCACACTTGGCGGGAGGGTGTCTGAGTTATGCTGAACATATGTGGTTGTGAACTGTTCAATTAACAAATTAGGAGAGAAATAAGAGTGGGAAGGTAGAGAAGAAATAGCAGCTTCCCATTTCCAGTCAAAGTGCAAACTAGGGCTGCATTAACAATTAGTGACTCCTCACCCATTTCTCTCCGGATATATCATAAAAATTCTCCACCCAATTTTCTATATTTCTCCACCGTTCTCTCTTTTCAATAACTTATAATAAACTTTTTTTTTAACTCGTGAAAAAGAATTATTATTAATCGGAAGACGGGCTAAAAGCCCTAAAACCTTCGAAAGCTAGAGATGATAGCCATTGGGGATAATCGCCCCTCCAACATACCATCCTAACATCAGACAGGGAATGCCTAGCCACCGAGTGAGCTACCCTGTTACAATCACGTTTCACATGAGAAAACGAACAAGATAAGAATAAAGAGGCAAGTTGAGCGCAGTCCAAAATGACCGAGTCACAATCTGCATATTGCTTTGTCCGGTTGAGCGCCTAAACCACTTGTGAAGCATCTCCTTCTATAATAACACGAGAGTAGTTCCATTAGAGAGCTAATTCTAAAGCACATCTGAAACCCATTGCTTCGATAGTCCGTACTGAGAAAAGCCCCTTGAAAGATTCCATCACTGCCCCAAGCAAGTTACCATACTCATCTCTTGCCACAATTCCCACTCCACTCAAACCATTGCGTTCATCTAATGCTCCATCAACATTGAATTTAACGATTCCAGTATCGGGTGGTATCCAGATTGGTTTGTGAGGAAGTTCAGGAGCAGGAACACTCCCCTTGCTTGCCTCATTCGCAGATTTGTACTCTAACCAACATGCAACTCCTTGCTCAAGTATCATAGATGGATCTCTAGGTTGCTTCTCAAAATGCTCCTTATTTCTGGACTTCCAAAGTGACCAACAAAGAAATGCCACAATTCCAATCTCCTCTTTGACTTCACCATCAATGCGTAGAGCTAATAATCGAGATGTCCACCATTGCTCAAAAGTCATATATCTCCAATCAGCAGCATAATGAAATGGGAGAGGTGCCAAATGCCAAACTTGTCTTGCTAGCTTACATTGAACATAACATGCTCTACTGTTTCGGGTTTCTTGTGGCAGAAAGAACAAATGGGATTAACATCCAAATGTCTATTATTTAAATTGACGAGTACCGCTAAGGCATTGTGTAAACATCGCCAAATAAAATGACGTACCTTGGTAGGCACCGATAACCTCCACACTGTTTTCCAATTCATAATAGATGGTAGTCTCGTGCTTGTTTCGCCCTTCGCTCTCATGTTCCTGTTGAATCCCAAGGATTTTGCTAAGTGATAAGCCTAGCGAACCGTGGATTCTCCATCAATGGTATGATGCCACATGCCTCTATCTGCCACCCCTCGTTTACTAATTGGAATAGCTAGGATTGCCGCAGCATCGTCCTCACTGAAATTGCCCCTGACCAAATCCTCCTTCCATCGGTGTAGGCCATTGTCGATAAGATCAGAAACCTTGGACAGTGAATGCAAGCCGTGGGGATCCATGCTAGGAGAGCTAAAGACTTTAAATGAATACGAACGAGCCAACCAAGGTTCTGTCCAAATGTTGATACTTTGGCCATCCCCCACTCTCCATCTCCAACCTTTCCTGAGCACATCACGTCCAGCCACAATACTTTTCCATGCCCATGACGCAGTGCCGTTACATGGGGCTTCCCAAAACGAAGAATGAGGGTAGTACTTGCCCTTAAACAATTTCTGAAATAGCGTGTTACGACCTTGGAGCAATCTCCCCCTTGTTTTGCTAGAAAGGCCAAATTGAAGGAGTGCAATCTCGGAATCCCATACCCCCATCTTCCTTGCTGTTACAAAGTGTATCCCAGCTGACCCAATTGATTTTATTTTCCCCCTCCTTGCTGCCCCACCAGAACTTGCGAACAGCCTTGTTCAAATCACGGCAGAGCCCTTTGGGTAATAAGAAACATTGCATTACAAAGTTTGGTTTGGTTAAGGCAACAGATTTAAGAAGAACTTCTCTACCAGCTTGATTAAGGGTAGTTTCTTTCCAGCTCTTGAGTTGAGTCAGAATTTGATCCTTCACATATGCAAACACCGCTTTTTTTGATTTGCCAATGTCGAGGGTAAACCAAGATACCGACCTCCCCCATTTCCAGATTGGATATTAAGGGCTTGTATTATACTGGTCTTGACCGAATTCGAGGTGTTGGGGCTAAACAGAAGTGAGGATTTATCCCTATTAAGCATCTGTCCGGATGCTCGTTCATATTTCAGGAATACCTCATTAATGGCAGCACAATTATCAAGGGTAGCTTCACCAAAGATAATAGAGTCATCCGTGAAAAAAAGGTGAGATACCTGAGGGCAATTGCGAGCGATTTTGATGCCTTTCATCTGTCCCATCTCAGCTGCGGTCTGAATCAAATAATGAAGTCCTTCAGCACATAGGATAAAGAGGTATGGGGATAGGGGCAACCTTGCCGAATGCCTTGTTGAGGGGAAAAGAAATCTCCCTTGTCCCCGTTCACTACCACTGCAAAGGAAACTGTCTCTACACAACTCATCACCCATTTGACCCATTGCGGATGGAACCCAAACTTCATCAATACTGCTTCAATGTATCTCCATTCCAATTTGTCATATGCCTTGGCAACTTATAATAAACTTACTCTCTCTCTTTTCAGTAACTTAGAATAAACTTACGTGCACCCAAACCAATATCTAGGACCAATTCCACCACACACTAACTAAGCCTCAATACAAAGTGGAGCCCTACATGGTCACAATTCAAAGTGGAGCCCTATATCCCACAAGAACTGATCACTAAAATGTTTCGAAACCAAGACCATATTTCTCCCCTATTTAACTGTCCAAAGCAGTGATTCAGGATGGGAGGTTTCTTTTTTGTTTTATGTCCAAATCACCCAATCCCAACAGACTCTACGCACCAAAGACACTCCACGTCCACTGAATGTGAAAATTTTGGGTGCAAATAGGATACCACACACGCAGTAGTGCCCAAGAGTGCATCTCGGCTGTCCCAAAGTGTTTTTTTTTTTTTTTTTTTGAACCATAAACATAAGATATATTTCATAATCAAGTTAATCCATTACAAAGGCGACTACGCGCAAGATTGTGAGCATTTCTCACCTCTTGCCGAGTGGCCTTAGATACACGAACAAAAACAAAGGTAGCCATCACATCTAGAATGTCACACACTACACTTCTAAACAAAACATTAGCATTAATCCCCTTACACAAGAACGGCCTAGATTTCTTCCTCTCCCTATGTCCTCTCTCTCTCTAAAATCCAGACCATCCAAAACACTTTTGGAGGGCCAAGATGCTCGTTGTGTACTGCCACGTAGTACCGGCCAGCACCCAAGTTTTTCTCCCAGTGAATAGACAAATTATGGTAGTCAATACGATGAAGGTACATGCGCAAAGCACATCTTGCTGTGAAAATAAATCACCAAACCATAAATGCCATTAAGCTTGGAACAAATCTACAACTGAAACCAGAAAATGATATTCTCTACTCCCATCTTAGAAAAGATACTAAAAGTCCAGACATGAATAACACTAGAAATAGAAATATAGATCTAACAAACAAAAACATCCTGGTTCAGGAAACAGCAAATGAAAGTGCGGTTTGCCAAAACTCGGAAGTACATTACTCAAATGCCTGTAGGAATTCTAAGCTCCAATATTTTGAGATTTGTTCAGGATCACTCCCTCATATTTAACCTGGAACCACTTCATTGCGTCATCCTTCGTAACTCTATGCTGGATTCCAACACGTGCCTTGCATCTACGGCGACGACCCACACGGTACCCTGGTCGTTCGAGAACAACATAGAAGTCCATCCCATAAATGCCAGTTGAAGGGTCGTACCTGTCATGAACATGAAAATCATAAAGAACTCGAGTACAAAAACGCCAAATCAAGTTGCTATTCCACGAAATTGGAAAGGAAATAGCCCATGTTAACATAACTGCAAATGGAAACGATGAGTGCAATTTCAAATCCAGTTTCAGGTGTATAGTTGGGTAAGATCACAAATGTAACATCATCCATCACCATCAGGATTAAGCATTTTATACGGATCCTCATTTACTAGTGCAAAAAAGTTGTTCCATTAAACAGGCCAGAGAAAATGATCAAAAAGAAAGAAAAAAACAGGCCAGAGATCGAACGGCAAAGCTGAGTACCAAATGACGTGGTAAACATCTGTTCAACCCCTCCCACTACAGACTTTACAGACTCACTGAAATGGTGATAAGTTACTACACAGTTACTTTCTACAGACTTTTCTAACATGTGTATCAAACTGCTCCTGATGCAGGCATTGATACTAAAAACCTAGACCAAGCACGTCTGATTTGACTCGTCAACAGAATTCCAAATCCACATTCACGCGTTATACATATAATATCGTGAGTAGCGAACTTGTTACTCAAAACTGACCAAGTCCGAAACCCTCTTGCCCAACCCACCCCCTCTTTTTACACAAGAAAGAAACACAAAAGAAGTAAGAAGCCTTTCGAAATCAGTTTATTTTGGTTTCCCTTACGGCTTTTGGAACATATGACAATTTATGTTATGACTATTGCACTTTGCCTAGTCAATCATCAATTATAACATTGTGGAGGCTATTAGTAGCATACTCAATGATTCATTGCAACCAGAAGTTACAATTGAGGTGAAATTCTAGTTCACGGCATAGTTGTCAAAGGCGCGCCCAGGCGAGCGCCTAGGCGAGAGGCGCAGCGAGGCGCACCCCTTGCGCCTGGGGTACACCCAGGCGAGGCGACTTCAAAAAGGCGACCGAAAGGCGCGCAAAGGCGCAAAAGGCGCAAAGGCGAGAGGCGACGGAAAGGCGCGCTTCTTTCAAGTTTAATAACAGCCGTTGATTTTCGTGACTTACGTTAAAAAACTCACCTTGGCCGTTAGATTTTGGATCTCGAAATAAAAGCCCTCAGCTTCTCAGCAGCCGTCCAAACACATCTGATCTCTACATCTCTCTCTCTCTCTCTCTCTCTCTCTCTCTCTCACGAACGAACAAACATCTCTCTGTCTCTCTCTCTCACGATCCGCAAAAGGTCAAGAACGAAGACAAAGTCTTCGATCAAGAAGTTAAAAACGAAGACAGAGAACGAAGACAGAGTTTCGATCAAGAAGAAGACGTCTGTCCTTTGTTGATTCGTGAAAGAAGACGTCGAATTCGATCAAGATTTGGTTTGATATTTCAGCGTGAAAGAAGATAGACAGAGGTGGTTTTCGAACTTGATCAGACAGCGTGAAAGAAGTCTTCTGGCCTTTGTTGATTTGTGATCCTCTCTCTCTCTCTTCTGATCGTCTAAAGTGTACACACTTTACAGTAAACGGTGGTCGGTGGTAGTGGTGGTACATATTTTATAGGCTATATACTGTTTTTTTTTTTTATCCACTTATTATATTCTGTTTAATTGTTTAATTTATGTATAGGACTTCTGTTTAAAAGGAAACAAATCTTGTTCACCTTTTGAAAAAAAGAAAAAAACAATCTACATTTATCTTGTTATTTAAAAATTAGAATCCAAAATCTTTTTAATACTAAACTGTCTCTAAATACTATTTTTTTTTTAAAAAAAAAATCTAAAACCGAGTATATGTTTGCTGGAAGTATAGTCAATGTAAATTACAATCAGCTTATATGTTTTTTTTTTTTAACAAAGTATAGTCAGTGTTTATATGTTTTTTTTTTTTACAAAGTATAGTCAATGTTTCTTTTGGATGGTATGCTATCTAAAACTCATTGGCTTAGTGTTATTAGTTAAAGTACTGCTATATGCTATTTTTTCTATTTTTTTTACATAGGTGCGCCTCGCTTCAAAAAGGCGCGCGCCTCGGCTCTCGCCTTAGTCCCCACAGGATTTTGCGCCTCGGTTCGCCTTTCGCCTTTGACAACTATGGTTCACGGTAGGTGTATACCCATGGTTTCATAAGTCACCTTATGAAAAATGACTAGCAAGCAGGCATCCAATGGCCATTTAACTTTACCAGAATAATAAATAGTATAACTACGACTCACTTGATGCCAAGATCAATGTGTTCTTGAATACCGAACCCAAAGCAGCCAGTGTCACTGAAGTTCCGACGCAAAAGCTCATACTCCTTCACCTTCAACCCACTCTCAAGAAGCTGCATTGCTTTCTCACCTCTGACAGTAACATAGCATGCAATCTTCTCATTACGCCTGATGCCAAAGGACCGAACCGTGTACCTCGCTGTTCACAACACAAATCTAATCAATTAAAAGAACCCAATCAAATAAAACCCGTCAGACTGGACAAAAATGAAATTAGGGCTCCGTCTCAACAGATTTGGATTTCAATGAAGAGATTTTCCAGTATTCCACGATGACCATTGCTTGAAATAAATTTGATGTTTTGCCTATACAGGGCAAGCCCTTTAGAGTTTAGACCATGTCTCAACAGAGATCCTATCAAAAAACACACCCTACAACTCTTATGAGAGTGTTGAAGATGAATAATAATAATTCCCTTTAATCTCCATCTACCTAAATAAATAGTAAATTATGGAACAGAGAGGTTTGTAGTACCTTTGGAGAAGACGGGGGTTTGGCCACTCAGTTGTTCCAAAACCTAGATTCAGCAATTGAAGAAATCAATGCAAATTAGGGAAATGGTACTATATAATTACATTACACACACACCCACACAGAGACCTTGGAGGCGCGGGTGAGACGATCGCCGCTTTCGCCGACGGAGATGTTGAGGACGAGCTTCTGGACTTTGATCTCTCTCATGGGATTCGACAACTTCTTCTCCGATGCCTGCCATTCATCATTTTGCATTCACACAACAAAGTCAGTTCACTTTTTAACATGCTAAACATATACATACACAAAACAGAAAATGGAGAGAGAGAGAGAGAGAGAGAGAGAGAGAGAGACCATTGTGAATCTGGAGCGGCAGGGAGCGATGTTGGAATGGAGGTGAAGAAGGAGAATAAGGCGGCAACAGATGAAGGATTTATGAGGTTGGCACAAGGCCACAAACTCTAGGGTTTTGCCCGGCGTTGGTGAAGGACGAAATGACGGAAATGCCCTGGGAGGATGCCTAAGCCCATGCTGAATTCTGAGGTGCCAAACAAGGAAAAGGTTTCACAAAAAGATCAGGAAAAAATTAAAATTCCGTTGCCGGGACTTGAACCCGGGTCTCTCGGGTGAGAGCCGAGTATCCTAACCAACTAGACTACAACGGAATTGTTAGTAATATGTTGCGCCCAAAATTAATTTAAAGATTTAATACAGGAATAAAGTTGATTGCACCAAGAGCCAAAGGCACCAAATCTTTTTTCTCAAATCTTTTTTTCTAGTTCATAAATAACAAACATAAACGGAGAATTAAGGCCTAACTCGGCCAATGCCTAAGAGCATCTTCAAGCCACTCATCAACTTTTTGTTTTTGCTAACCTATGTGGTAAATTGATGACTTATTTTTGTGGTTTTCAAAGTTGTAACTACAACCCGCCCTATAAAACTCTGTTAATTTCCTTGAAAAAAGAAGAAGAAAAACTCTATAAAATTACTAAGCTTAAAACTACAAATACATACACATGCCCAGTGAATTGTGACAATTGATCTGAAAAGTGTGAATTATACCCACAAAAATTATATTATTGCTGATTTTGGGAATCCATGATGTAATTAGAAGAAAAAAACACTCAAAGCATAAAAACAATGGAACTATGAATATTATATAGAAATTTTAGGCTTAGCAACAGGAGGAGAAATTTGTTTACAATTCAAACAAAATACTTCAACTTCAACTTCAACGGCCTAGTACTAACGAGAAAGATGATAAAATCATAAATTTTTTTTAAAAAAAAATTATGGTTAATGATTTGAGGACTCACCTTATTTAATATATGGAAAAGAGTAGATCTTGTACATTCTAATAGTGCTTTTGCACCATAGGCTAGGGCGAATTGTGGTTGTCTAGAGGTGTGGCCTTCACCGATTATTTAGACAGCAATGACTGAATCTATTTCAATCCTTACAGTGTAGAAACCCTTTTCAAAGATGGTATATATATATATATATATATATATATATATATATATATATATATATATATATATATATATATATATATATATATATATATATATATTTCCTAGAGCTCTGTCTCTAAGCTTGATCTTCAATTGAGTCTTTCATAACATCATGAAATCCAAGTGCTTCTATGATATGTGAAAAAGATATCAAATCCAGCTTTTTCGTTACTTTCGTTCTAGCGGCCATTCATATTCAATTTGGCTCCATCTACAGGTGGAGGACTCAGAGTGTTTTGAATTGAGCCATTGTAAAGATGGGACTTGAACGCCTCCGAAATTTTGATAACATAAGGGATGATGTTTTTAGTACCATAATTCTTATCCACATTGTGGATACCTACTCGCACACAGGATGACCAATTGTGGCATGTATTGGCTAGCTACAGACGCCCATTGCGGTGTGTCGTTAATCGATGGTGTCCGTTGTGGCGCACCTTATAAGTTGAGAGTTGTCACTTGGTTTTAGGAACGAAAAAAAACCGTATTGAGATTTCATATTCGAAAGCCAAGAGTACGATAAGGGAAAGGAATTAGGCACTCCTCTTCACCCAACCCAAAGTTGGCCTTTAATTGTTTGACTAAAAACTCTTCAATTATTCTTTTGATTTCACAAGAAGTTGGTTAGTTAACTATTAACAGATACATGTGATTAAAGCAGTAAAGGGGGGCAAGGTATAAGCAATGTCACGCCCTCAATTTTTCTGACATATTGAAATACCGCTTCTCATAAACAAAATTTCAACAAAATTCCTAAATTCATGTTTTAAACATTTCACCATGTTCTTTCTGTATCACTCCACACAGTACAATCCCATCGTTCCCGTATCCCATAATAATATATGAATAAAGATGTAAAGTTACAATGTCTGAACAGATCAAAGGTTAAGGTAATTACAAGTTCCTGTGTATCAGAAATACATTCCACTAAATGGTTAAATGTTATCTTTCATGTATGCCTTTCAAAAAGATGCAACACAATTCATGCACTCCACTTCATGATCCTTGGTGCGTACCTGAAAACAAAAGGGGTGAGCATTCACTTCACCCAGTAGAGGTTTCTTTAAGCAAAATATTTATTTCTTTTTAAATATATATATATATATATATATATATATATATATATATATATATATATATGTGTGTGTGTGTGTGTGTGTGTGTGTGTGTGTGTGTGTGTGTGTGTGTGAGTGTGAGTGTGCGTGCGTGCGTGTGAACCACAGACAATGAGGAATGTGCATAAAGTTCCAAAAGGTAGTAGAACAAAATTCAAGACCCATAATATTATTGCAACTCTATAATTTATACTCCTAGCACTTATGTATCCACACACACACATCCATACGTCATCGGTTTCAAACCTTCAATTTACTGAGTGCTCTTCACATCACCTGTAGTGTTATAACACATCCACCATCCCCAAATTTGATAAGTATGCATTTACACATTTATGTTCAGTGGTTACCCCACCGGTTCCGACACCATTTACAAAAAAAATCATCCTTACCATAATACCAGGTTCTCACAAAAAGAAAAGAATCAAAGTGCTTCAAAGGTTTTCCATAACATTTCATAGATCATGTACCCTGTAAATTGCCCAGCTAAGACCTCCAGTATGTATGACCCAAACTCTTCTCAACAAACATTCAGCATATGCACAACTCCGTACTTTGTCAACCAATAGTATATATATGCAAAAATACATATGTATGCACACAATAAATTTCTCAAGTGTCCATATAGCCTATTCATGCCTAGGTGACCCACTAATACCCAAGTGTCCCACGTATCCCACCAATATCCCACAAAAAGTGCAAGCATCTCACCAGCCTTAATGCGTCTTGCAAATACTCTCATGTCCCGTGGGCATCCGTTTATCAATTTCATAATCAATTCATTCGTTTAACCCCCCCTTTGTAACAAAAAAAAAAAGAAGCATAATTGTGAATGCTCGTTTTCGCGCGGGCGAAATTGTCCACGAAATTTTTGACAGTGTTTGTGAAAAAGGGCGATCCGAAAAAAAAAAAAGGAAAAAATTTAGAGTCGCCACTGTGAACACCCCGCGGAGGCGGTATCCATGAAAATCGATTTGGTTTGGAAAGCGGTTTTGATTGATTGAATAGAGTCGCCACCCGGATTTGAGGACTATACCCGAGAAACCTTTTTGAAAAATGACTCTTTTGCCCTTGGAATAGAAAATATTTTACCGGTCTCACAAATCAAGATTTTTTGGGTCCGGGAGCTAGGTTACGCGAGGGGAAGGAGTTTAAAGCACCCCTCGCGCCCGGTATGGCCACCGGTCTCTACTAAATGCTTAGAGGATTTTGAAAATGTTGTTTAAATGGACTTCAAATTCAAATTCATGTGAGAGCATAGCAAATACATCAAGAATATCAATGAGATATGAGTGAATGCTTGCGCAAAGTGTTGTGAATGAATGATTCATATACAAACGATGCTAAAATTACACTAAAATGCCCCCAAACTGCCTTATAATATCTCAGGAACTGATCACAAATGCCCAACACATCACACCTGGATTGCAGTCTGGGCGCCTGGATTAGGCAGGTCCAGGCGCCTGGATTGCTCTCCAGACAGAAAACTCAGAACCCTATTTGTAACGCCCCGCATTTTCGGGATACGTTATGGATTATTATTACAATTTAAAGTCGGTCTTAAACAGTAATAATAATAACCAAAAATACATATAGATGATCTATCCTTCACAGATTACAAAAAAAAAAAATAGACTGGGTGGACTCTATGGCTCCGTACGTTCCTTGATCTGGTCGTGCTCCATGTCGGCAGCTCCTCCGGCGCTATATTATTCCTCCTGTTCATCGTGACAATCTAGCATAATACCAACATCGTGGTATTATGCCAGGGCAAACCGTGAGCGAGGACGCTCAATAGATACCCTACCCCAACTTTAAACTAGCAATTCTAGAACAATATTGTAGGTGGCAAGTAAATAGTTGAAAATCATTTATCAAAACAGTAGGTTCATGCGTGTCAATGCATCAGTACCAAATCAAATCAGAGTGCAGCTTTAATAAAATCAGGATCTCGTTTCTTTTAAGAAAAATCAGAGTTCAGTATCGGTATCTCGTTTCTTTAAACAAAATCAGAGTGCAGCTTTAATAAAATCAATATCTCATATCATTTCAAAATCCAGAGTGCAGTGTCAGTATCTCGTATCATTTTCTCATAACGGCATTCTTCTTCAAATTTCAACCATGTCAACATCTCACATCTCTCGAAAGTTATTGGCCCGTTCTACAACCCCTTTCTAACGGTCACCAACCTTTCCGTTCGAAGGGTCGGCCACCCATAAACTGACTCCTGCAGTATGAGGTCCGCTAACTCCGCGTCACACACGACATAGTCCCGGCTACCCATATCACTGAATCCCCACCAGTCTGTTTATGAGGTCCGCTTGCTATGTGTTGTACTGAGTAAGTTCTAACCGTCAAATTCACCCGCGGAATTTGAGGAGAAACTTCAAACAGCACTACCGTATAGTTCCATTGAGCTTTGACCACCAGTTCACCCCGGGGAACTGAGGCGGGACTCCAATGGCAGTATTGTTTATAGTATAGTTCCATTGAGCTTTGACCACCAGTTCACACCGGGGAACTGAGGCGGGACTCCAACAGCATCAACATCTCAACTTTCATCATATCAACATTTTCATTCTCATCTCTAGTTCTTCCATTTAAAAACATTCGATCACTTTCTCGAAAAACGTGTCGTGTCGTATCGTCTCGAAAAACATGCACATGCTATATTACATAAAATCTTCCGTTTACAAATCGTTTTAAGATAAACTTTTCGTTTAAAAATATTTCATGATAACCGTGTTACTTTAGGTATAAAATCTCGTTGGTGACTTTCTTTAGACAAATGAGATAACCAGGAGAGTCCCAGGCTGGATGGCCGCACGAATGCAGTTACTGGCACCATTCCTTTCTTAGACAGCGCTAGGCATATCTTTTTTGACAGACCCTCAAGGGTGTTAGCCTTGGGTTAATCTCAACAGTCCAAGTACAGTCAAAACACTTTGAAGTCGCTTTAAGAAAAGTTTAGTCGGCTATTTTCCAAAAATCAATTGGGCAGCATAACGGCGTAAATTTGAAAAGTCGATTTTCATTCGGGCATTATAACTGGATATTTTAAGTTTTCAAAAGTCCATCGGGCATTATAACGGTGCATTTTGATAAGTCAATTTCAAATCGTGCATAGTATCGACTAAGTGTGTTTTTCAAAGTCTAATTGTTCATAAAATCACTAATCACCAACATAATCACGTTTAATCATAATTAGGCATGTTTAAGCAAAATAATAACCTCCTTAATATGAACTAGTAAATACTAATCTAAAGTTAAGATAAAATATCTACCTTAATTCCGATGATTAGTCGGAAGCCGATAAGCTAGTTGAATTCCGGCGGCGTAACGACTAGTCGACCTTTGCTCGAACACTTTCTTGCTAACTTATTCTACCTTTCTAAGATCTAGGGGTGGTCGAGAGTGGTGGAGTGTGGTGGTTTAGAATGAGTTTCAAGAAGAACACTCAAGAACTCATTCAAGAACACTAGAAAGCACAAAGTGGAGAAGTTGGGAGATTTTGGTGTGAGAAATGAAGCAAGGTGAGTGAGCTATTTATAGAAGATTGTAATTGGGTAAGTAGCCTACCTTGTTAAGTAGTCAAATTTTCTTTCTTCTCATTAATTCAAAAAAAATACAAATTAGGTTTAGTAAAGTCAAAATTAGTAGGAAGACAAAATTGAACACATGTCTAATTAGAGTTTTAAATAGGCTAAGGCTAGTCAAAATATGACAAAATAGGAGTTGGAAAAATTAGTAGGTCTTCCGGATGCGATGTAGTGAAATACCCGGTGTGCACGCGTTGATTTTACGGCGCGGAGAAAAAAAAAAAAATAAAATAAAAAGGAAATAACAATCTCATTCAAATTATTTAAACTAAATAATAATTTGTTTTATTTAGCGATATTAAAAATAACTAATCGAATTAATAAATCGAAATTTTTATTCACGAAATTTCGGGTTATTACACTATTTCTTGCAAAAAAGCACCAAAATGCAATATCTTGATCAACTCACATGCATTCTAGAAGATGTATGGCGACAGAGTAACAGACTTGGAGCTCCAATCTTAACTTAAATACAACATAATGATACTAAAACTTAATGACAATGTAATGATAATGTGTATTTTAAACATCTACCATGAGGATATGCCTAAATAACATAAAAAATCTCATTTTTGAACCTTCAAGATTGAATGATAAGAGCCTACAGATGGCACACAAACTCATATGAATGCTTCTCACTTATGTGATCCTCCTTCTATATTTTAAGCATGATTGTAGCCTTAGAACACTTTAGATGATTATCAAAACAAAGATCAGAGCATGAAATATGAGCAGATATAGACCAATGCATGTAAATGGTATACCAAAATTGATCAAGGTACAAAAGAAAACAGAAAATATGGAATCCAGGCGCCTGGACTCCTTCCAGGCGCCTGGATTTGGCCAATCCAGGTGCCTGAAAGTGCAATCCAGGTGCATGTGCTTTGAAGTCTTGGGCTATTCCGGGGGTTTCAAGGGGTATTTTGGTAATCTTATGGAAGGTTATTAGTAGGGTTTTCAAGCCTTTGATCAAACCGCGCATGCTCTTGGTAGGCATTTTCATCCTCGGGAAAGTTTCGGAATTCCGAGGTTCCGGATTGGGGTGTCTACAGCCACCCGGGGTTTAATTTTTGGAAAATGTTAGGTACCCGAGAAATCGTTTAGAAAAATAATGACTCTTGTGTCGTTGAAAAAGGGTTTGATCTGCGAAAAATAGAGATTTGGGTTCGGGAGCCAGGTTACCCACGGGGAAGGTTTTGTTCGAAAAATGCACCCCGCGTGCCCGGAATTTTCCGGTCTCTACTAAATTTTTGTGAGATTATTCTTGAAAATATTTTATTGAAAACTTTATAACACATAAACAGTATATCATGAAACAATAAATTTAAAGGAAATCAATAATAACAATAAGTTTAAAAAACACGTAATCAAATACACAAATGCGAGGAAATTAACTAAGGAGGGGAGATAAAAGTAAAGAACAAAAAGTGGAGGGGGTAAACTGTAATTTACCCTCACTGGTTTCAACCAAAAACAGAGCCTCGCGACCTAGAAAACAGAGCATCAAACATATTTTGCCAATAATGCCGTACGGTGTCCAAAGTTACATCGCACGGTGCACTTTGGATGTCGTACGGTGTCACTGTGCTGTGTATTTTTCAAAAAAAAAAAAGAGTTTTCCTTTTGCAACCGATCTCTGTTTTTAGCATAAAAATCAAGTTATTATTATTATTATTATTTTTTATTTTTATTGATAAAAGTTGGTTTAGAAAATGGTTTTTGATGGAGGAATGTACCTCGCTTTCGAGATGGCATCCCGCGATAATGGATGATATCACGCGATACCTACCCGAGAGGCTCGAGTCTTGTTGAACTGTCCCCATTTGGACTCAAGGAAGAACTACAGAGCCCTCCTCGAGCCCGATAGGGACTCCTCTCAGAAGATTATTGCGATTTAAACACGGGTATTGTACCTCGAAACGAACCGAGCGGATGGAAATGAGACTTGTAACCTTCTGGATTTATGGAACTAAATCTTTTGAGGAATTCTATGGAGTGTAGGTGAGTAATAACAGGATTTTGATACAAGAATAATTTCTTCGAGAAGGTTTTCGATCTTTTTCTTTCTTACGGGTTTTTCTCCAAATTCCTCCTCAACCTTCTCAAATCGTTCGACGACCTTGGGTATTTATAGGGGAGAGAGGTGAGTTTTGAATAAAAAAGAGGCGGCCTCATCATTTGGGTGATGTCAGGAATCGTTATCATTGGCCGAATATCATCATTGCTCTGAGCTGCTGGAGCTTCCCGGGAATCCTGTTGATGGGACATGGGTGCCGTACGGCATCAAAGGTGTGCCGTATGGTGCACAAAGCAACACCGCACGGTGCAAATAGGGTTTCAAGCCGTACAGTTTTGGGTTTTGGGCCGTACAGTTCAGGTGGGTTTGGGGGTTTTTGGTTCTTTTGATCCATCCGACTCAAGTATCTGTTCCAAGGTACATTTCGTGCTGTCTTCTCATCATTGGGGATACACGAGTCATCAAAATTGGGGTGTCTACAATAATTCCCTCCTGAGGTCTTATGATTTCCATAGGCTCTTCCTAATAAACATTGGTGGATAGCCCTAATGACTTACCTTATTAATTTAACATTTTGTTTTGCTTATACGTCCCAGTCTACCCCCTCCCCGTTCTCGTTGTTTCATTTATATCTAAAAATGTTCATCAAGTGCAGGCATATTTAACCAAATCCCCAAGGTCGCAATCACATAGTTACAGTGAACTGTACAAACCATGATTAGATGAGTCTCAAGGGAGACTCAGGCTCGCAAAATAACATGTCGGATGCAAGCTGACAAAACCGCAATGGTTTGAGTATGCACAAAAAAATGCAGGCTGTTATTTAGTTCTCAATTAGCACTCAAAGAGAGACCAAATCAGTCAAGTGCTTCATCTAAACTACTTGTAAACATTAGATTATGGACGACTCTCAATGAAATTAAAATAAATGTAACCAAGAACAAGATTGAACATCAAATAGCTCACTTGAACACTAAAAACGTGGGTTCTATTGAATGACTTCCAAATTGTAAAATTAACACCCAATATTAAGTGTATATATCATAAATCAATTCATAACACTTAGAACTATGAGAAAGGAACCCCAATCTCGTGGACCCGACCTCCTTCAAGCTTTAAATCCGAAACCTTAGCCCTCTCCAACTTGCAACCCATCCAAAAACAAGTCTCCAAGCAAACCCACTCGAAACCCTTGCTTGAAACATTGAATACACGTTTATTGATGAAGGATCTAGGAGTGTGTTGTGGATTTGGGACTGATTTTCGGTGGGTAATGGAGGGAGTGGTTGAGCCGAGAGAGAGAGAGAGAGAGAGAGAGAGAGAGTGAAAATTGGCAGGGGTGGGGCGGAAAAGGTGGGCTTCTCTCTCTCTCTTCAATTCTATTTATATGTGGTGCAAAATGCACCCCACACCCCCAACTAGTTAGGGTGCTACAATCAAGTCCTAAATGAAACTATTTTACGCATTAGACCCATACAGACCACTTAAATGTGTTTACTTGAAACCTCAATTAAAATTTTAAATATCTTGGGAATTTTACGGGTCTTTACAAGCAATATGGGATGAGATAACAAAAAATACATAAAACAAGAAGTTCTACTGCAGAACCTACTATTCTTTTCCATTCTGTCGTTGCATGCGATATGCAACATCCAACTTTCCTCGTTATACCAGAAACAACAGTCGTAATAGAAAAGCAAGAATAAGAAGAAAAGAAAATTAAAATGCAAATGGAAAAAAGGACTAATCCACAAGGGTTATTGGTACAACCAACCTTAATCCCTCGATGCTCTTTTGTTGGCACAAAGACTACGATTCTTGTAGCTTTTGTGGATTAAAAGCGCATAACCTTGCTTGAACTTCAGAAATGAGAACTGAATATGAACGGGTGAACAAGCAGGGTGTTTAGGTACGGAAACCTAACTTTTGGAAAGAGGTTTTTCTTATGGAAAATGGCTACAAACTAGGATTAGTGTAGTAAATGCATGGAAGAGACTTCGTGTGTTTAAAGTGGTAGAAGATGGGGTCTCTATATAGGGTTTAAAATAAATCCGTTAAGGAAACAACTTAATCACCGAGAAATTCTGAAGGCTACAATTGAATTAGGTTAGGCCAAACCCTAAGGTCCTCAAAAGATTGAAAAGGGCCGGTTTAAAAGCGGTTGAGAATGGATCCCCACACTACTGCTGTGAACACCCTGCTGGATTTTCACAAAATAGTTTAGGAAATCGGTTTTGATTGATTGAAAGGAGTCGCCACCCGGGTTTGAAGGCCATACCAGAGAAACCAATTAAAAAATGACTCTTTTGCCCTTGGTATGGAAAATATTTTCACCGGTCTTTCAAAATGAGATTTCTCGGGTTCGGGAGCTAGGTTACGAGAGGGAAAGGAATTTAAAACACCCCTCTGCCCGGTGCGACATCCGGTCTCTACTCAATGCACAAGGGATTTTAGAAAACATTGTTTGGATGAACTTTAATTACAAATACATATGAGAGCACGTAAATGCATTTAAAATGTCAATATGATGTATGTGAATACATGTGCTAAATGTCATGTGTGGTAAATAACCATGCATAAAACCATGAACTATGCTAAAACATACTTAAACCATGCTAAAAGACCCCAACACACACCCACGAACTCGATACAAATCACACCTGGATTACAAACTGAACACCTGGATTAATCTGGCCCAGGCACCTGGATTGGGTGTAGGCACCTGCATTGGGTGAGTGTAGGCACCTGGATTAGGTGTAGGCGCCCAGAATGATGAAATCCAGGCGCTTGGAATGTAATGCAGACTGATCTTTCTCAATTTCAGGTTCATTCTCAAGCTGTATGTTAGGCCTTCCTAGCTCAATTTGACAAACACCAAAATGATGAAATATGTTCTTATGACTCTAACAAATGACCAACATCAAACTTGAAAGATGATTCAAACTTGAAATCCATGGACTTGACTAATTTAAACATGAGATGTGGGATGCACAAACCAAACTCATACCATAGAGAGAGTATTCTGCTTTTTTGAAGGAAAAGAAAAATAAAAAAGGGGTTGTTCTAGAAAGATGATACATGTCATGGATTTCTTTCAAATGATTCAAGATTATATGAAATATGCAAGAGAAACTTCATAGTCCCTTTTCACCTACTGGAATGCTTATGAACATGCTTGAAACTTAACAATGAACGCTATGCAAATCAAGGATGACTCATAGAACCCCTTTCCAACTCGATCTTTCTTTTAGAGATGAATCAAAATGCATTCATAGACATATGACACAACTTTGAATCCTGATCAACAACTTCAAATATCATGCGAATGACCAAAACAAACTAATGATAACATGTAGAAAACACAAAACACAAGAGAGAGTTGAGAGTCCAGGCGCCTGCACTCACCAAGTCCAGGTCCTGGACCCAATGTGGGTGCATGTGATGAGATCCTTTTTGCTGCATTTTTAACCCTCCCAAAGCCTCAACCTGGTATCGTGAACCAGGAAAGGATGGGTGGTTCCCCCTCAGGGCCCTATTGAGAAATCTTGGTAGATAAACTACCTTTGGAGGCTTGATTTATGAACTTTGAGCAAGGTTTTGAAGAATTTTTGGTGGTTATATGGGTTGAGATGGGTTTTTTAGAGTAAAAACAAACTAAATATTTCTGTTTTGGTTGTTTTTGATGATGGATGGTTGAAGTATGTGGGTTACTAGTGATCAAGGTTGGGTTTTTAGGCTAGAAAAGGGTTGCAACAATGGAGTATTTATTGGAGATAGAGTTTCTGGATGCATTTCTGCAGCATAACAGTAGGGGAGTGAGAGAGGAACTGATCCTCTCAAATGGAGAGGGGAGTGGGTATTTATAGGCACCAGAGGTCCAAAATGAACCCCTAGGATGGCTTAGGGGTCAACTAAGGGTCAAGCTATTTTCCCTCTACTCTCTCTAACAAACTTCTGCAGAAAACTCTCAAAAAAATCTCATTCAAAATCCTTCAAGACGCTCCTTCCCTCCTTTTGCACCTTGGAGATCAAGTATCTAGAGTGAGTTCGGGCACCTGGAATTGGGGAGTCTAGGCGCCTGGATTGAGTCCGGGCGCCTGGATTGGGAGACTACACAACAATCCAAACTTCGCGGGGCCATTTCGGGTGCTACCAAACTCCGTTTTATGCATGATTTAAAGCGTTGGAAAGCTTGTCAAGTCTACTTTTTAACCCAACTGATTTGAACCCAATATGATTTGTACATCAAAATATATGACCATTTTACCCTCAGAAGGTTAGGAAAACAAATTGTTTTGGTAAAACGTGCATATTTCCCTCATTTCAAAACGGATTAGGACATATTATATGTCGATAAAGAGGGTTTTGAATGTACTAGAAGGTGGTGTAGGCTCGGGTTTATTTTGAAGAGGTTTAAGAGGGGTTTCCAAGTTCACAATCAAGCTCTGCGTGCTCTTATCGGGCATTTTCATCCTTGGGGATGCTTGATTAGTTTCTCGGGTCAAAATCGGGGTGTCTACAACTGCACTTCTGGAATGTTTGGCTGAAAAATGAACAGCAGTCGGCGGCTGTACTAGGAGTAGCGGCTGACAGTGGTACAGAACCAGACGCCAAGTGGCGGTTTGGAGTATGAATAGCGGCTGACGGACGGTCTAGCGACAGATAGTAGATGAGTGCAACCATCACTCTTAGCAAGGGCATGTTATTCCAAGGCACATCACACACTTCTAAGGTTTAATTCTCAAACATTCTGAGCTTCACGAAGTTCAAACAAATTGCTCCAATGCTAAGAACCCAATCGCACGAGAAATCGTTTCATCATCAGGATTCCCCAAAGCCAAGGCTTAAATATTTGCAAAGCCAAATTAGAATGTCTAGGCACATCAATAGTATCAAACTCATTTTGTTTCTATATTTCCAGATTTTCCAAATAGAGATTGCAAAGAGGGTGCTCCAGTTAGCATATTGTCGGCACTGGCCAAACCCTTATGTCTTAGATTGGTTATGAGCCAATCTTGTGTTGGGCATTCTAGCCTACTCTTTTTCCAATGGCTATTAGAAAAGAAAGACCAGATGTTCTAGGCTTAACTGATGTGTTCTATCTTTATTGCTGGAATCACACCTAGGACAAAAATTGGAGGAAATAATTCTCTTTTGAGCCCTAAGTTGGTTTTACGGACTATACACCAACGGGTAAACTCATTATCCATATATTTCGGGCTACATAATACTAATAAAATGGCCAAGCCGGCCTTCAATAGCTCTCACTAGCTCGAGTACTAGTATCAATGCAAATCGCTCCAAGTAAATCCAACAATTAACTAATACTCCATCCTTCCCTTTTTAAGCATATTGCTTCGTAAATCCAACTTATTAAGAAACATTATCATTACTTCTTTTACCACCACTTTACGCCTTACACATCAATTTTGTAAAGACTTGTAAAATTTTCTTTAAACTTAAAAAGAATACTCCGAAATTTTAAACTTGGGGTTTGGGTTGTAATTGCAAACCTTATTTAAACGAGGAGTTAAGTGTGTAATATAACTTGGATTTGGGCTTGATGATAACACATAAGGAATTAGAGGGGGGTGTGAGTGCAATTATCTACATATATGTGTGCGTGTGGTCGGGAAGAGAGAGAGAGAGAGAGAGAGAGAGAGAGAGAGAGAGAGAGAGAGAGAGAGAGAGAGAGAGAGAGAGAGAACAAGAGAAGAGAGAAAAAAGGGAAGAGAAGAAAAGAAAAGAAGAAGAAAAAAGGAGAAAGGAAGGGAGAGGCCACGGCTGCCACCACCTCCGGCGACCTCCACCGCCACTTTCGACCACCATCTCCACCTCCCAATTTCATCTCTGCAGGTAGGGTTCTCATCTCCCTTGTTTTTATCGATTTTAATTGAAAATATTCGTGTATATGTACTTGTATATACAACAGATTTCATATAGCAAACTGGGTCATCGATTTTGGTCGATTTCTTCTTCATAAACTTGGAATTAGGTTTTTTTTCCTTCCTGTGATTTAAAGTTCCCTTAAAGCCCTTTCTTTTGCCGCTGTAACACTCAAATCCATTGAGAATTCGATTTATTATGAATATTTGAAATCTGGTCAGCAATCTAAAAATCCATTCTGAGACAGATTAGTATAGCCATTGTATTTGTTCGTTTTCTTACCTTTGGAGTACGAATTAGAGTTTGATTCCTTCTTGACATTTGAACTTTGTTTCACTACGGAACTTTTGACACTAGAATCACTCCAAATTATTAAGAGCTTGATTTATGGTGATTTTTCGAAGTCGGGTTGTTCTGTGTTCACTCGTTTTCTGCAAACCGTTGTTTTGTACGAATTTTTAAGGGTATCAAATAGCCTTCAAATGTTATGATTTGATTACTCTCCTTGGTGACTAGTATGTGCATATTTTTTTGTGGATATGGGTCCTTTGGAAGAAATGGGTCAAATCTAATTTTGGACCCCTGTTTATCCTCCTTGTAAGCTGTCAACTTTGAAACAAGCCCATTTTCTCGACATATCATATTTTTAAGTGATTCTTGTTCGAGAAGCTAGGAAAAAATGTCGTATCTTTCGAACCTAATTGGTCTCATCAAATTTGATGAGGCTTTGAGTGAATTGTGGCCACCAACATAAGTTTGATACATGATGACACGTGGTTGTTGAGTAAGAATGCGGTATGATATGTTAAGGGTGAACGTGAGATTATTGATTTGTTAGGGAATTGAATACTGCATGAATTGATGGATAAATTGAATCATGTTATGAAAACGTTGGTTTATGATAATACCGGAACCACCATTAGGTGTGTTGCTGGGAATGGTTATGTGGATACCACAATCACCATTAGGTGTATTGCTGGAAATGGTTATATGGATACTGGAACCACTATTCGGTGTGTTGCTGGGAATGGTGATATGGACACCGGAACCCCATTAGGTGTATTGCTAGGAACACCGTTATTCGGTGTGGAAGAAAGTAACATGAATTGATGTAACTATGGATATAATTATAGAGATTTATGAATCTTGGTAGGGGAGCATGGGCCCTAAATCTCCCGAGTACGTAAGGAAGAAATGAAAGATTATAGTTGTTACTAATTAGTTATGAAAGAGTTATGAATTTGAAAATGATATGAGGGAAGTTCATTTGATCGAGTTATTAAAGAAATAGTTGTTGGCATCTGTAAAGCCCTTAATTTTGGGAATGCTATATTTATTACGTTAACAATAAATAAAGTCTTACTACAGTATCCAGATAGATCTTTGGTAAACACATTTTCTTGTAAAAGGTTTTAAACTCTAAATCTTCCATTCGGAGGCATTTAACGATGCCCCGAGCCGGTTATCAAGAGGGGATGGATTAACCCGAGTCATGGTAGTTAAATACCCCTAGACTTCGCCTTAGTTTAAATCAGTCATTTTTAAATCTCCGAGTCATTCTCGAAGTCGAGAGAATTCCACCAAACAAACTTCAAATCACAAGTTTGCTGGTTTAAGGCTAAAACCATCATTCGCAAATCAATCATCATGCGCGGCGCATTCGGTCTCTGTGGATTCGATCCGGTCTTACCGGTTTTGATGCTACGCGATACCTAAATCCTACACTTGGGGAAACAACAATTGAATTACAATCCAAGGTCGCAAGCACATCTCGTGAATATGCAGTATGATTTATAAAACTCGTTTCGTGATCATGTATCTTTTCTCAAAAATCGTGTCATGTCAATACTGTATTGTCTCATGAATATGCAGTATAATTTATAAAACTCGTTTCGTGTTCATGTATCTTTTCTTAAAAACCGTGTCGTGTCAATACCGTATCGTCTCGTGAATATGCAATATGATTTATAAAACTCGTTTCGTGATCATGCATCTTTTCTCAAAAGCCGTGTTGGGTCAATACCGTATCATCTCGTGAACATGCAGTATGATTTATAAAACTCATTTCGTGTCAATGCATCTTTTCTCGAAAAATGTGTCAGATAAAATAACAACTTTTCTACGTGCATTTCTTTTCAAAACCAGTTTAGGATTAACAGAAAATAGTTCCGATCGACTTCGCAGTCACTTGTAAACATATCTTTTATTTTGTGACCTTCTCTCGACGAATGAAATAACCAGGAAAGCCCCAGGTCGGATGGCCGGACGAGTCTAGTAAGAATCACCATTCCTTCCTCAGACAGCGCGAAGCTTATCTTTTTGATAGACTTTCAAGGGTGTTAGCCTTGGGTTACTCCACAGTCCAAAGTTAGTCAAAATATTTGCATAAGTGGAGTCACCTTTAAGAAAAATTTAGTCGGCCTTATTTTCCAAAAATTAGTCAGGCATTATAACGGTGTAATTTTGAAAAGTCGTTTTCCAATCAGGCATTATAACAGCGTAATTCTAAAAATTCAATTTTCATTTGAGCATTATAACGACTAAGTGATATTTGAAAAGTGATTTTATCAATCTTTGATAAATTTTACCGTAAGCGAATAAAGCAAGTAATGACTAGAAACTTTAAGTAAAAATTTGAGCATTATAACGACTATGTGAAAATAAATAATTACATTAAGATTAGGGTTGAAATATCTTACTTTAGTTCCGAGTGTTAGTCAAAGACGAAAAAGCTAGGTTGATTGGCGGACAGAGTAACGACTAGTTGTTTCGAAAGAAAAAGACTATTCTTTTCCTAGAAACACGAACCTACTAACTTTACTACGAATTTTGGATTGAAGGGTGGTTTTAGGTGGTGGAGCGTGGTGGTTGGAGATTGAATGTGGGAAGAACAACTTGAGTTTCACTCTCTAAAACCTACTACAAAGAACAAATGAAGAAAGAAGGTTTTGGTGTGGGAAATAAGTGAAGGCAATGGCCTCTATTTATAGGCAAATTGTTGCACCCTCCCCCCTAATGGCTGGCCCTCTTCCTCTGTCTTTCTAGGAAATTTCCTAATTTTAATGCAAGGAATAAAATCCTAGATTTTGTGGGATTTTGGGGAACAAGATCCTACCCAATGATGGGTTTTTGTACTTAGGAGATTTAGTAGGAAAGTGTTAGGAAACTTCCTAGTAAAAATCTAGTGTACTAGTTAGTGTATGATCTTAGTTTTAGGGAGTTTTGGGCACTAGTTTTACTCACAACAACAGGCACATGTCTAAATCTCGGGAGAATCCAAGTAATCATAGGGGAATATATTCTTATTCCCTTAATGATGAGGGAATATATTCCGTTCATAAATGAAGAAGAAATATGGGGAACTAGGGTTAGGGTTTGTAGTAGAAAATCCTCACTAGAAAGGGTTTTTGGTGCTAGTTATACAAGCAATGGTACAACAAATAGCCACAAGTCTATTAGGCTAGGAAAATATAGTAGAATCCTAGGTAATAATTAGGTGAATCTACTATTTATGGAAATAATTTTGTGTATAATTTCATCTAGGGGAAAATCTAAGTTGGGAAATTTTGGTACTAGACACATATGTATGTACTTGTATATACACATGTGCAAAATAGGAAGCTTCCTAGATTTAGAAGTACAACACAATCCTAGCAAATCTTAGGCCCATCATCGAGAATCCTAGGTTCAATCATGGCAAATCTAGGCTTAATCATGGAGAATCTTAGGTGAATCTTGGCAAATCTAGGTTTAATCATGGAGATCTATAGGTTTTAATGGGAGAATCCTAAGGAAATCTTAGGGTTTCACTTTAAGGGATTCTTGGTACTACATATACATATACATGTATAGTGTACTTATTCGAGGTGACTAAGTAATTAGGAAGCTTCCTCCCTCCTTTTCTCCTTCCTCTCTCCTTCCTGCATGTGCAAGCACATGCTAATAACTCCTAAGAAAATCTAGGGGAATCTTAGGAAATCTAATAGTACCAATATATACATAGTAGTAATGCGAACTTTTAAAAGAAACGCTTTCCTTGTCGATGGAAAGGAATTCTATTAAAACCCGAACGCTTTGACAATACACGATAACTATGTGGGCATGAGTTGATCCTCTCTCTTAGATGCTACTTTCGTATCTTTTTAGCTATCTATGTTCATGTCATCACACTTGCATTTAGTGATAGTAGATGGGATTTTTCCTACTGGGCTAGTAAGCTCACCCTAACATTTTCAGGTGATCAGCGAGGAGCATGAGGGATGCTTGACACATGTTTTGTATTTTTTTTGAAAGTTTATTGGGAGAGTTTTCTCATCATTTTGTGAACTTCACTTCTTTTCGAAAGATGATTTTGTAACTCCTTATATTGTACAATTTTTACCTCCACTTTCCAAAATTATCCTCCACTTTAACTCTTTACCCATTAACTTTTCAAATGGGCAAAACAGTAATTTTACAAACTTTTATCCATTAAATTTTCAAAAAAACTCTTATTAAAAAGGGACGGAGGGAGTGTCAAATTTCAAATTCTTAACCTTTACTTATAGAAGCTTATAAAACCCAAATATCAGATCCAATTTTCTAGACTTATACGTACTTCCTCTTTTTATTCCCTTAATCAAATCAACTCTTCAATACTTTCACTTTTGCCAAATAAGAGAAAACATCTAAAACATTTCAAATGTGCTCTTTAAAAGAATATAAAAGAAGAGAATTCATAAAGATACTCAAACAGAGTTTTCAAGAAAACTAGTAGTATAAATTATCAACAAAGCGAACAAAATTCTCATATTAGAACCATAATTTTTCTTAAGCATAATACTCCTACCACATTACACGAAAAACTAAACCCATCAATTGCAACTCGAGTAAAACATCCAACTTATAGAATATAACTCAAAATTAGGGGGTTTTTTTTTCCCCATAATCATATCCTTGAACATTTAACAATACTAGTTTCTGGGAACTTGAATTTTAAAGAAACCAGTGTAATCCCCGGGCAAGCGATAATGCCACGACGCCTATTCTTAATGCCACAACCATTTGTTTTTATTAACTATTATACCCTCTCTTTCTCTCTCTTCCAATATGTTTCTTCTCAGACTATGCAGAAAACCACTTCCTTAATTGATTCTCTCTGTAACACCAAGGTGTTTAATTGCATAATCACGATTTATTATATAAATTAGGCTTACTTAAGTACATGATCTCTATAAGTGACGTGACGTACCCAAGCTATGTTTGCATTATAAGTCACGTGCATGATTTATGTGTTGTCTGTAGGATTTATGTGCTAGGTGTCTTTAAGTAATAAGAATTTTAACTGGGGAAAAATATTAATTACACAAAAGTCATATATTGGGCCACATGGAACATTTTTACACCACACCTTATGAGATTTTTTTTTCTTTTACACTTAAAATAGAGAAAAATCAGCCGCTTCCTCCCTCTCCCTCATTCTAACGTTATCATCTCTCTCTCTCTCTCAAGAAATCTAGAAGGCTCCCAAGCCATAATTGAACCCTAGAATTGGTGAGTTTTCTTGTTTTAAGTTGAATTTTCAAGTATGACCATACATATACATGTTTGCATTTGCATATATGGTGATAAGGTGAAGAACAAAGATAAAAAAAAAAAAAAAGAAAACCCTAGTTATGTCTTAGAGAAATTTGATGAAAATCTGTCTGGAGATTTGTTTAATTTTGTACCCTAAGTCACGAATTTTTTAGACATAGCTAATCAACCCCAAAAATTATGAAATTTTTATGGTAGGTTCCTCTACGAGTCCTCTACACTCTGTAAACTTTTCAGGTCGAAACTCTTTGAAACAAAGTCTAGAAAAATCACGCACTAAGCTGTACTTTGTTTTGCTATAGATGCTGAATTTGTGCTTTTGTCTTCAATTTTTAATGAATTCGATTGAGTTCCCTATCTTATTATTTTCTGAAATTTTTATGGGAGGTAACCCATATGTGTCTACTTGATTGTGTATAAAATTCGAAGCAAAATTCCAAGAGATGAAATTTAAATAATTCATATACTGAACTGCATTCTGTTACGGATTATGTAGAATTTTGCACTCATAATTTGTGTTCTTCTATTTTGTAAAGTTAGTTCTTGACCTCATAAATTCTTGGGTAATTTTGACACCATATCTATATGAGTTCTATTTATGTAGTGAAATTTGCAAGACCTAGTTATCTATGATTTGTTCTCAAGAATTCTTTAATTGGGTATCAGTTAACTTGTCATTTTAGGGATCATGCATATGCATCATTTTTATGAGTCTTTGTTTAAATTATTCATGTTCATACATAATATGTAGGGTTTGTTGAACAAGTGAAGGAGTTAAAGGATACAAGTTGAGTTAACTTGACGTGCAAAGGAATGTGAGTAACCTCATACTTTGAAATGAGAATTTTATGAATTCTTTTTCTATGAAAATGCGATTTATGAAGTGATTTGTCTATGTCTTTTTTAGAGATATGTTAAAGATATGATATGTTCACGAAGTATGTATGTATGCCATGCCCTTCATTTAGCTTATGTGCTCGCTAGTGGGTTCCATAATAGCTAGCATTAGGTATGTGCCTTCCTGGAGGGTTCCATAATATCCAGGTACGTGTCCTCGCCGATGGGTACCACAATAATCGGCCGGGATCCCGATATATGTCATGTATGTATGTGGTAAGCAATGTGGTATTGGCTATGATTATCTGTTTAGGTTTTCATGTGAAATTTGCTATGGCTTTTCAAATGTACAAGATCTTGCTTAATATGTGTTATTTATTTCCAAACCCAAATCTTAGTATGAGCTTTACTCACTGAGTTTTTAGCTGACAGTTTATTTACCAATTTAAGGCGATGGGGTTTCATAGTTGAATGTTGAAGTGAAGTGTTTTGTGTAAAGTTGAGCTTCATGGGATGATTTGCATACGGAGTAGAGTACTAAAAAGATAGTAGTTTGGCATGTCTTGTGATAGTCTCCTTTATGGATAAGGATGTATATATTTTGACAAGTTGTGTATGTAAGTTATATATTAGGGACATGTAATAGATACTTTAACGGGATGTTTAATTTATGTATGCTATGGACCAAATGGGTAGTGCTAATTTCACTTGATCTTATTGCACTTATCTTTATTATGATACCCCATGAGTTTAATCAAAGTTTTTTTTTTTATTTTTGTTGCTTTCGCTAATGTTTATTTATTTTCCTAATTAAAGCACTTAATTTTTTTAGCCCATTGGTTATGTATGAAGGCCTTTGTAAGGACTCGTAATTTCAAATGATTGTTTGGTAATAATGTTGGAGAAATGTGAGGAAATGAAAATAGAGTAAAGTGGGCCAATGTGGAGTTAGTATATGCATTGGGGTGTCTTTAAAGTGCATTAGAAACATAGAGGGGTGTGAGTGCAATTAGTGGGGTGTATATGTTTCAATGTATGGCTGATTTTTTTTAGCAAAACACAAACTCCTCTCTCTTAAAAAAAAAACAGCCAACCCTTTTCTCTCTTGTACCTCTTCAAAATTTTCTTCATCTTCTCAACAAAATCAACCCTCCACACTCAAATACTTCAACATCCAACCAAAGATTCATCTTCTACGCGTGATTTGGAGTCTGGGTCTTCGTGGTTTTGCTTGGAGCTAGCATTTTTCGGCTTGGGAGCTTCAAGAGCTAGGGTTTTTCATTTTCTACCCATTTCAAGCTCAATCTTTGAGGTAGGGAAACACATTTCTACTTCCTCTAGTCGTATCTAGTTGATTTGTGGCCACCAATTTCTAGTAAAACTTGTTTTTCACCATTGAAATGGGTTTCCTTCTTGTTTGATTCTTGATCTATGCATTTGGTTGGTAAATTGCTCATTTAGTTAATGTTTACTCTTCCTCCATGTTTAGTTGTGGCTTGACATCTCAAATTTGAGCTTAAACCATCACATTTGCATTTGGCTTGAAATCCCCCCTCTTTGGAAAAAATCTATCAAGTTTTCTTCAAAATTTGTCTCCTTTGTCCGGACAAGGGTTTGGTTGGTCCGGACAAGTTGTTTGTCAGATTTTCCTTCACAATCTGTCCCTTTTGTCCGGACCTTAGTGGGCTTGATTCGGACAAAGCCATTAGTTTATTCGTAAAATTTTATTTTTGTTTCGGACCGTTCCTTGATGCTTGGTTAGTCCCCGCTTGCTCATATCGTCGTGTATTTGATTTCTAATCTTGGGATAACCCACAAATTGATTTTGTTGTCTTTAAAATGAGATTTTGACACGTGAAATGGTTGGACACGTCACGCTATGAAATCGACACGCACCACATTGGTTCTTCTTGACATTTTTTTTATAAAAGTTGTGACGATTGGAAAGAAATACGATTCTTGAAAGTGTTTTGATGGATGAATTGTAATAAATTTTTGAGAATGATTATTATGAATAATAGGGCCACCGTTCGGTGCATCTCTGACCGTGGGTGCACGGAGCCCACGAAATCCGGCAGGGGTGAACGGAGCCCATGAAATCCAGCAGGGGTGCACGAAGCCCACGAAATCCGGCAGAGGGATTGATTCCCTATTAAAAACAAATGGATACTTTTATGATGTGTTGGAAATGAAGTGTTTTATGACTACTGTGGTGTTTTTAATGAAAATTGGATACTTAGACACGCTTTTGGACACGTGATACGATTTGGTAACAGTTAAGAGGAAAATGATGGGTACTCGGGTTAGTTATGGACACTTGGGTTTTCATTAGACACGTGGGTACTGGTGGTCATTTATCACTTGTTTTAGCCCTTCGTGTCATACTCTTCTCAAATCATTCATGGTATTCAACTACATGTGCACTTATCATACTTTATACACCTAGCATTAGTAGAATGGTTTTCCTACTGGGCTAGTGAGCTCACCCTATCATTTTCAGGTACTCGGCAAGGGACATGAGTGGGATGCTTGGAATGTGATTGCATGCCATGAAGATTCTATGATCATGAAGTTATTTTCTCATCTTCATACTTAGTATTTTTGGAAGACGATTATGAAACTTTAATTTCTTCAATCTTTTGACAATATTCGAAATATGTAATAACTTTAAATTATTTTGATACTTAAGTACTTGGGTACGGGTAGCCTCTAGTGAGAGCCACGTGGAACTTGTATTTAGAAGTTCTATACTTGACTTTGACTTTTTAACGGATATGTGCATGACTTTGACTTATCATACATGGATAATACTTTGTATTTTGGTTATTAAAAATGAGGGCGTGACAGCCTTGTTGGCCGGTCACGTACCGTGATCCCTAATGAGAGGTCTAGGGATGGCGGGACGTGACACTCTCTTATGCTCTTCCCTTGCCTTCACTGATCTTCACTATGAACATGACAGTGCGGCCCTCAAATTTATCTCTTCTTCCCTATTTTTTCCCCTCCTTCACTACCACCACATCAACAAGACCCAGTTTCCTGGCCACTCCATAACCCCATGATATCCTCCTTCACTACCACCACATCAACAAGACCCAGTTTCCTCGCCACCCCATAACCCCATGATATCTCCTTCGTCGCACCTCATTTCTAAAGCTATATGAAAATTCCACTCTCATAGCCTACCATTGATTTACAAATAATAAATAGAGAAGTAGAAAAGACTTAAAACAGGGTAAAAACCCAATTTTAACCATCTTTGTATCTCCTCGCAAATGATTTTGTCATGTTAGAGATCCCCTAATTAATGTGTTAAGTAGGGGTGTAACCAGTTCGTTTTAGGGAGATTTTTGAGTGAACCGAAGAAAACCGGTTCAAGGACTACTAGAAACCGAAACTGAGTTTTGAAGGCCGGTTCGGTTCGTCCCGGTTTAGTCCGGTTTACTGATCAGTTCGGTTATGGGGAAGAGGGAGAGAGATGCAGATTTGTATCACCCAGAATCACAGTTCAAAAAAAAAAATTTACACCTAGAATCTCAGATATACAAATCAAGAGAGTGGAACGATTACACACCTAGATATACAATTATACCCACAGATTTACATATGCACATATATACACCACACATACAGATCGCGAGAGAGAGAGAGAGAGAGAGAGAGAGAGAGAGAGCTATCGACTTGTCAATCATCTAATCCGCCCATTGTTGAAGCCATCGACGACAGCATTAACGACCTTTTGACGGCGGCATTCGCGACCTTCCGACGGCACTCGTCCATCATCATCGTCAGATCTACCGTCAGATCTTCTTCGTTTTGACTTCGAGTTGAGGGTTACATTCTCTTTGTTGTTGTGTTGACAAGAAGAAGAGGTAACCTGTAACGCGAGAGAGAGAGAGAGAGAGAGAGAGAGAGAGAGAAGCTGCAACGGTTGGGCTGGAAGGAAATGTTTTAGGGTTATGGGGTGGGTAGCTGCACACTTAAGGAGTATATATACTTATATTTTTTTTATTTAATATCCGGGATAGTTCCAGTCCGGGATTGTCCGGACGGAGGCCTTCCCGATCACATTTTCATGATCCAAACCGTCCAATGTGTTTAAAACTTGTTTTTTGATGATTTCTGGTAGGGACCCTTTTTAAACACATTAGACGATTCGGATTATCAAAATTTAATCAGGAAATGAAAGGTGTGGATGGTGTGAACTTTAAGAGTAGTGGACTAGAACATTGGTGTGTGTGTGTGTGTATTAAAACCGGTTTGGTCCGGTTTGGTTTGTCTTAAAAATTCAAAAAACCGGGAACCGAACCGGTTTCAAAAAAATTTAACTTCTCAGAACTCAACCGAACCGTTCAAGTAAAAAAGCCGAGAAAAAAAAAAACTGGTTCGGTCCAGTTCTTCGCTTCAGTTTAGTTCAGTTTGTTTTTTTGTTCAGCCCTAGTGTTAAGTAACACAAATTCAGATCAAAACAGAAAAGAAGTGATGAGTATGGTAGTATTGATTGATTCAAAGATGAAAGATAGTTATAAGAGTCGTTTATTTAGTCACACCAAACGAAGAGTTGCCATTTAGTGTAAGGTCATGAAGAATATCTAGAAACGCGATTCTATCACCCTCTTTACTAACCTCCTTGGCACCGGAGCAGAAGGTAGGATCGATTGGAATGTGAGAGTAGAAAGAGACAATTGAGAGAGGAATGAATAGTTCAAACGGGAGAGAAAGGAATGGGCTTGCGGTTGGAGAAAAGAAAGTACAGGAGTCAAGATTCAATGAAGGAGAGGGAGAGTAAAATAAAGGCTATGATAGTAAAAACAACATGAACATTCATGGCATAACATATGGCATCGTGGCATTTTCGCCTGCCCCCAAAGTTGCGTGAAGTGACACTTTCTTTGGATCAAAACATAGCCCTAAGTGTAATTATTACTCCTCTTCCTAGCAAGTTATAAACATTACACTAAGACCCCTAAGATAACAAGTACATTCAAAAGAACGATAAACTCCAAAAATTTCTAACCACATTGCAGATGTGGTTCCCAACGCAATTTGGTCAATAATCTTGTAACTCGTCAAATACATTCACATATGTATACAAATACATACATACAATAAAAAAATTGTTCGGTCTATAGAAGTCAAGTATATATAATTATATTTAATCACAATGTCAACCTATTTGAATAATAAAATTAGACATGGGTCTCTACAAATCCTTATTGATCCAACTGGATTTTCCTGTACAACTTGCGAATCCAATATGACCTCGAAAAAGAAATGTAAAACCATTGCTTCAGCAGCAACAATACCCTTCCACTCAGGGATTCCGATTAAATTAGCATAAGCATCAACTGGATTAACGATGATGACCAATCTCATGGCATGCAATCATAATACTTGTGAGACAGAGAGAGGTGGTACATACTGTCCAACAAAAAATATACAGTATAATGGGTGGTGTACACAATAGAATGTGCTGCGGTGGACACCTCAACCTAAATAACATTCGCTGCACACGAGCAAATTGTGACAGTCAACTCCGTGTAAACATCCTGCCGGAGAGACATGTGCATAAATTACAGAAGAGGCTGCAGTTCTTGTGGATTTTATTAAGACTCGTCAGACAGCCTACTCTGGATGATCTGCCCAAGCTTGATGAACAAAGCTTGTTGCTCCTCGAATGTAAGGTTCATCATTATCTACATCATAGAAATAACATGAAGAAACTCACTGTTTATAGATTGAAACCCAAGAGAAGCACAAACTATGTCCACGAGCAAATGAACATGGGAGCCGGCAATCTTACCTGGTCCAAAATCCTATCAACTGATAAACTTTGTGGTGAGATAAATGACTGATGGTAGATGTAAGCGAAAACTGCCATAACCATCTGCACGAATAGGTCAAACTGAGCACAGCACCAGACAAGAAATATGTACATTACTGATTCCAATAACATGTAATTCAGATACCAGTTCCATAATATCACATAAAAGAAATTGAGAACAGCACTAGACAAATATACATACACTAATTCAACAAAATAATAGTGCCATTTCAATGAAAACTACCGCTGCAATCATTCCATCTTGAATACCTGTTGTTTCTCTCTCTACCCCTAACTCTCCCACTCGTTACAACCACCTTCATTAGGGTTTCCGCCTGGGCTCTTTCCCTCTTCCTCCCACCCTCTCTCACCCAGAAGCTTTTCCCCCCCTGCCTTCTGGTTGGATCTCGGCGGTGACTGCAATGCTGGTTGTGGCTCCTTTTGCCTAACGGTTTCGTCGGTCCGTTTGCCAACCACGCTGGGCTCTTTCTTAGAGGATCTCGGTTTTCGGCCTAATGGCTAGTGGTGGTGCAGCGCCAAGGGTTGGGGTTTCGTGGTTTCCAGATGGTGAACGGCAGTTGTTCCTTGGGCGGCCTTTTCCGTTACATCAGGAGGCATCCGGCCAACCTCATTGGTGTGGCGGCTTGTGGATTGGCTGGTGCTCTTTGGAGGTGCAGCGACTGGTGTGCCTTTTTCATTGTCTTTGGGCGGCTGTGGCTCGATCATTGGGAGGCGGCGGGCGGGGATGGTAGTTTGTTTTGACGGCTTGTAGTGTTGTTTTATGGGTTGTGGATAGTTGTGAGGGGTTATCTGGCAGTGTCATCTCTCCAGGACGTGTCAGCTGCTTAGTTGGCAGTGGTTTGGCTGGTACTCCGTTTCTGAGGTGCAGCGCCTGGCTTGGCGGTGTTTTTGAGTGGCGGTGTTGCTTGGTTTCACAGGTGGCGGCAGGTTAGTGGGTGGTTAGGTTTAGGGTGTATTTTATTTTTTGGTGTTTAAGGGTTTACAGGTGTTTTTGGACTGTGGGCCTTGGCCGTTTGGGTGTTATGGACTTTGGCCCGTTGCGTGTTTCTCATGGGTTGGCTTCTTCCTACCCTTTGAATTGGTTCTCGGGCGGCGGTTTTGCCGGTAGGCCCTTGATCATTAATCTTTGTTTCTCCAAGGATAATAAAACTTCTTTTGCCGATCAAAAATAAAATAAATAAATAAATAATAATAATAGTAGTAGTAGTAGTTCTCATGATAAAGATTTTGCGGCAAAAATGGAGGCCAAGCTACCCAATCTAATCATGGAAAGACGTTTTACAGTTCGAGACACGGGTTCAAATCTCTAGCACGGACGACATGTCATCATCTTCATGAACTTGAAAGTTGGAAGCTGTGTGCAAAACTCGTGAGATAACCTGTGGGTCAATCAACGACCTCAATGTGTCTCAAGCAGCACTGTCAAGGGGCATGGGGAATGGGACACGGCACAAACACATTCTCTTTCAAATTGGAACACGGAAACATTGAGCACACATTGAACAGTAGATAATATATACCAAATGTCACAGGCATCTATTTTACATTTCACGTAAGAAACAGAAGACATTATTACTAAGGAAAAAAAAAAAAAAGAAAAAAAAAAATCCCTGAGGGTCAACATACATCAAGATTAAAAAAAACAATACTCACTATACGTACTCCACAGGACCGAAATTTCTCATCTATGGCAATTCTGAACCTGATATCACAACAACAACAACAATAACATAACCCATTTAGTCCCCAATAATTGGGGGTATGGGCGGGGGAAGGATAGGAGACAGACCTAACCTTTGGCAATAAATGCACAAAGTGGCTGCTCCCAGAATACCACTGAAACAGATGGATTGGAGACAGACCTAACCTTTGGCAATAAATGCACAAAGTGGCTGCTCACAGAATACCACTGAAACAGTGATCCCCCTATACCATCGCATTTGCTGCGGAATCATGCCCTCAAATCAAAGCCAAAAGGCATCAGAGAGGGCAGACCCAAGAAATCATTTTGATTTATGTGCACATTACCATGCTTCTTTCATTCAGCATCCAGAGCATTGGCGTTGCACTATAATTCTGAACCTGATATGAACTTATAAAATTGCATTCTGACCTCCTCATACGTATCTAGCGTTACAAGAACGATTACTACATGTCCCACACGCACGAATGACATGTGTACTGAATGTGCCTGATTTGGATGTGTATAATGCGAGGTCAGTAATGTGGCCATGCTTCTTAGCATTGCAGGAGTGCAGGGTCGACTCACATCGGATGGGGCTCACTTATGCGACACCTAAGCCTTGAGTGTGAGCGCGCTGGGACAATCACAAAGACATGTCCTGGTTCACTTGCTTTATACGTGCTCAACGCACTCCTTGGCTTGACCAAGCAAAGGAAATGAGCACATCACCTCCTGTTATAAATGACATGCACGATACTGATAACTCGTTTAAGTGACACTAAATACGTGTCTCTCTGCCGCAAAAGTTGGAGGTAAATCAAGTGGTGCCTTACCCTTGATAGTGTCTCAGGGATGACCTTGGAGGCATCTGCAAGTGCACTTGGCTACTTGACGAGAAAATCTCTACTTGAGCATGTTGCCTACGCCGATTACAGTACCCACAACCCAGTTGAGTGACCGGCCACCAAGTGCGTCCCTCCTATGACTCAAATCCACAACTCCAATATCATTTCTAACAGGTACCCTAATGCTATCATGGCATCCTAGGCTGAGAGGATAGCCTAGCGACCACAGTGGTTGGTGAAGGTGACGAGGAGGCATTGGGGCAACCAGACCCTTCAAGAGGCCTCTGGGCTCCGAGGGCGTCACTCGATAGGGTTGAGCGTTCTTCAAGTTTAAGGTGCTTGTTCCATCTCTCGACCTTTTAAGTACCCACATAAATCTCTAAGAACTTGACAACCAGAAAACTCACTCTCAATCGTCTGTCGAATTTATTCAAAATTCACAAAATTTTCATGCCTCTGATTAAGTTCAAGTGAAACTCAAACCAAAACTTAAATGACCCATCAAGAATATAAAGATGCCAACAAAGATTTGACCACCCAAGAAACACAAACCCATGGCATAACCTCAACATAGAAAACTAATGAATTATCATGCATTCCTCCATACTCAAAAGCTAATTATCATGCATTCCTTCATACTCGGAAAATTGTCTGAGCAACAAGCTTATCAAAACGCTGGAACAACTTAGTATAGCAGCAGGTACAAAGCAAAGCGTATCATGGACATGGCCAAAAAGTTCACAGGGCAATACAAAAGGAGCAATCTGGCATTATTTCATAGTTGGAACAATTGATTGAGCAAATGCAATATCTTATCAGCTAGAAGTCATGACACATGCGAAGCATGCGAGTTATTCATATCATTGTAGAATAAAACTCAAAATTCAGGATACAATTATAAGAGTCAATGTGGTGCCTTTAGTTGGACTTGAGAAGCAAAAATTGTGAATTCCTTTGTGGTTTATTATTGTTAGCTCCTTTCAGCCCAAGTAAATTAACTTCCCTTTGTACTGGTAATATTTGGTTTTGGTTCATCCTCGACAACTTAAAGGCTTTTTTAGGACTAGAACATGAAAAGAAAAAGACAATATGGAAATCATAAATTAAAAAATGCTAGAAATAAAATATTAAACAGATCAGCCTTCTTAGAACCGAAAACACATCATTTTCTATTAATATAAAAAGACGAGTTGATGGGAAAATATAGTTGCTAAACAAAGATTGCATAATAAAGAAATAAAGGCCACATATTTCTTTTTCCCCCTCATTTTCTTTTCTTTTCTTTCTTCCTTGTTGTCTTGCATTACACTGTGCAGTTACTGCAGTACACTTTATGCTCACCAGGCACAGAATCTAACAACATAATTATACAGGTTACCTGGCAATCCATTCTATCTGTAATTCCACCATGCCCAGGAATACTATCACCAAAATCCTGAAACAAGAAAGAAAATGCCAAAATGCATCAACATCTATGATCTTTAATGGCATCTACATGCACAGTTGTACCTATGATAAATACAATGACAAAAAAGATTTAGACCTTAATCTTAAAAGCTCTCTTAAAACCACTTGCAAAAAAGCCTCCAAAAGGTGCGATTATTGATGCAAAAAGACCAAGCCACATTGCATGCCATTGAACGGGCAAAATCTGGACTTCTCTCCAAGGAAACTGCAGATGAAAGCGACAAATGCTAAAGCCTTGGTTTCCATAAGTAACTATACTTTGCTAAAGTGCGAAAATAACTTTACAGGTAGTATGGAGAAGGAAGCTCTACAGAGGAATGTATGGAAAACCAAGAAAAAACTCCAATTGTCCAATGAAAAGACTAGCATGCAAAAGCTAAGAAAACAATTTAGACAACCAAAATCCCAACGGGCCAAAGGCATATGAGCTGAAACCTCCAACCCTAAACAATATCTTCTAGCTTTGCCCGCTGCCATCGCGTAGCACAAGCAGCCACCGTCCAGATTTTTCCTTAAAATACTCCTAACGTTGACCTCACCAAACAAACAAATCTCCATTATTTTGGCACTATCCAAGCAACCTCAGTAAGAAAGACCAGTGGATCCCATCTCTGTGCCGTATCCAAAACGAAACTCTCTTGTCCTCCTCAGCATAGGATATGAAGCCCGAGGACTTTTCCTCAGCATCTCAAGTTTCAATTTGGAAAATAGCATCCTTGACACTGTACAACTAAATGGGTTGATAGGACCTACTCCATAACGGTATAACTAGCCACCTTGAACCCCCTCCAAATTAGTCCTCTGTCATCTCATGCACATTACTTGTTCAAAGCCCTACACCAAGCATCACCCTCTAAATCTATCCCCACACTCCCCTACCACCCCCACCACGAAAGCTTGAATGCATAGATAAAAAAATTCCCTCCCCTCATGGTAAATGGAAAAGGGAGTGAAGGGAGAAAACTATATACTTGGAGTAGAAGAGTGGCTTCCAATAGAGTAACAACTAACAAGACATAACAAGATTAACGCTGCAAACTTATATGTTTTATTAATGGCATATGAGAAATAAAGAACCATGAAAATAATTCAAAATTTTGTTCTTATACCCCACCAGCAACAGGGTGGAGGTTTGAATGGGATCCCTATATCAAGCCCAGCCACAGTACTTAAAACTCCCTCAAGATCATCTGTCCCAACAGTGCGATGACCCAACCGGAAGACAGGACAAAGTGAAAATTCATAAGACATTTGTAATGTATTCTTTTGTTGTAATGTACTGTTCAAACAGCACATGAAATTTGGAACTGAATGATTAGCTAGTTTTGTAATTCACCATAGTTTTTCTGGAACACAATCTTTTTATTGTTTCAAAAAAACTGTCGACTTCTACAGTCACTGAAAGATGCCATGAGTCATCCTTGCAGAAACTATGGAAGGGACAGCCTAGAAGTAACATCATTTGCTACAAGTACATTTTTAGGCAATTTGGGATTGGCCACAACCAGACTTCTCCCCAATGAGTCATCATACACCGGTTAACTCCCACACTCCTCAAACCCCAACTCCATGTGTCCAATACCCATCACATCAGAAGCAGGTTGGGTGGGTCCTCACTGCTCTGGGCGGGTGCTTGCGACCTTAGATTGTATTGTAGATGGTGTCGCCCCAAGCGTAGGGCTAGGTCGGCGGTAGCATAATAACCGGTAAGACTGGGTCGAATCCACAGGGACCGAACGCACCCGGCGTGAGAGTTGTCTTGCAAGTGTAGGTTTTCGGCCTTGAAGCGGCAAACTTGGCTTTTGGAGTTTGGGGGTGAAATTCACTTCACTTCGTGAGTGGCGCGAGATTAAAAAGATAATTAAAAGCAAGGCTAAGTCTAGGGGATTTTAACAAACCACAACCAAAGTTAATCCGTTCCTCTCTCGATAATCGGCTCAGGACATCGTTAGATGGTCCCGAACGGAAGATTTAGAGTTTAAAACCAATAACTAGAAAATGTGTTTCACAAAGATTAGGATTCTTGTGCCATTTAGACAAACCTTCGGGTTGCCATAGCCCTAAGCATCACACGTGCCAAGTGGTCAAGCCCTTGGCGACGTGTGATCAAGGGGGTTAACAAACCCGAATTTTGATACATAAAATCAATCCTAATTCTTTGATAAACAAACGGTGTATACCTTTTTGTCGAGAGGAACAAATTAACTCGAGTCATGGAGTGTTAATCACCCCATGACCAAGCCTAATTAAACTACTCACAAAACATACTAGGAGATTTAACTAGAAAATTGAAGGAAATAAAGAACATAACATACATTCCTAAAAACTAATTTTATATGATGATCTTAACCTTACCTACAACTTTAAACCTTAAGAGATTAACAAACAACACATAAGAACTTGAGTTTTCAAAGGAAAATGCTAGGAGAGGAGAGATAAGATTTAACCGACGAAAACGCAAATAAACTAGATTTATATGGAGATCCGAAGATTACAAGAACTATTAATAAACGAGAAATTAACGGAAACTTAGTACTTACTTGAGTTCCTTAGGAAATTAGAGCTTCAATCCCCTTCAACAATGGAGGAGAGAGAAGAGAGCAAAATGAGACTAAAAATAAAGCTAAGGATAAAATGTAGGAGATAAGAGAGAGAAAGAGGGAGGGAGAGATATATACAAATACCCTTTCTCTCTCACAAAAATATCCTAAAAACAACTAAAGGTGTAAGTTTCCATAAGTAGAAAGTCCAACAAGTGGGTTGAACACTTTTTCGGATTGCCAGGTATTGATACCTATCAATACTGGTAATCAATACCTGCTACAAAAATGTTTCCCGTAAGGCCTGGGTATCGATACCAAGTTTGGGGGTATCGATACCCAGCGTTCTGTCCAACTTTGTGCTTCAGAGGTATTGATACCTATTAATACTGGTATCAATACCTCTATCAATACTAAGGCGTTTGAAGTTGCCTCTTCTTTCTTCACCATCCATTGGCCTTGTGTGCTACCGGGCATCTTCCAAAACACTTCCAAACATCGTGTGGGCTTCGGGAAGGGGAGCACTTGGTCTCGTGAGTCCTCGTTCACTCCCGGATTCGACCGGGAGTGATTGTAAGCCTTGGACACGCCTTTAGCCTTCCGGCTTGATCTTGTGCCTTCTAAACTTCCCGAGCCTTAACCAAATCTTCATTTCTTGGCTCTCGAGGCTTGATGGTGGAGTGTTATGGGGCGCTTGGCCCTTGAATTCTTGGGATGCTTCCCAAAGCGCTTCAAAACACGCTTTATGCACTTGTTTACCTTGAAACTACCAAAAACAACACTACGCGCATATCAAACATATAAAGCGCGGAATCGCGCATGTGTGTGAGCAAAAATGAGCTAGATAAGCCCGGATATATACAACTTTGGGGGGCTTATCAGTGGGTTGCACCCCTGATACCATGTTTGCTTACAGCCTTTCCAAGCCATGAAGAGGATTAGGCGAATTAGAATGACACCATTCTCTACAGCCCGATCATCAATAACTCTCCAAAAAATCTTTACATCCTTAAAAAGTATTAGCAGAATCTTACTGTTCGTCACCTCCAGCTACATATTAACGATATCTCCATTGGGTCCATCAGTGTCGATCTTCAACATTATTGTTTCTGTAGTGATATTGATGTTCTTGGTTTAAGCACTTCTCGTTTTCATGCACGATTAGGAAATTTGAACAGATTTTGGAGTCAGAAAAGACCTATAGCTTTCCAACATCATACTCTCTATGTCAGTTATGCAGACATTTATATGTACAACAATACGATCACCAATTTTCATACTAAATTTTCCTTCAAGGTTGACAGGTCAGTTCCAATTTGGTAGTTTATCCCACACGTATCACTAATTAGTTTGCCAGTTGACGAATTGCAGGTGCCTAACCTGCTGGATCTATCCTCAATTTTTTTTCCAGAACAGGGATATGCTCAAATATATATAAACAAAGTCCACTCCTGGATCTATCCACAGTTCATGCCCAAGTTTGGCTGGGGTCCTAAGACATGCAAAATAGAAAAGTCCAACAGTAAGACACATACTCTCACCTGGCATCCAGACCTGAGTTTAAATTACCCATGTTGGAACCTACCAATACAGTAGTAGGGACTGCACAGTGCACAGCTCTCTCTCGTTCGCCTCATTTTATACACATCAAAAATAACCTATGATGAAGGACTTGATAGATAAGCTTGCGATAATATGAGTCATAAGACAATTCTCAGCCTGCCTCAAACTCTGCACTCTGCAGAACTAATTATGACTAATCAGATGACCCTTACTCAGAGTGACTAGACAAGACCATTCGGCTAATTCGAATAGTTTATGGAATGCATCATCAAAGTAATTCCATCTGTTGTGGTTTCAACCATCAATGCCTAAATGCCCTATTATCTTATGGTTGGTTGTTTTAGGTTAGCTCCGCAAGATACATGGTTCACAAAAGGCATACTCTCCTGAGGTAACTATGTGTTCTGCAATAGGGTTGTTAAATCTCATATCATTCGTTCTTCCGTAGTAACTTTTAAATCTCATATCATTCGTTCTTCCGTAGTAGCTTTTCAAAGAGCAAATGGTTGCAGGGTTTAAGCTATTGTTGATAAAGGCAACACTATGGACCATTGGATCAAATTATTGACTGTTTGAGCTTGAAATGCAAGAAAAATATTGTTTCAAACCATGCTTGGAAGTTGCCCATTGCCACCTTGGCATACCATATATATCACTGTTGCTATTAGACCATGGGATGCACGGACAGGCTTTTCAGGGAATCATTCTTCATTAGCTTGAGACACGTATTAAAACTGAAACTTAGAGCTCAGTGGATCAGTAAAGAAGCATGCAATGCTCCTAATGAACTTTGCCTTTGTTGTTTTACAAAATTCTTATTCTAACAAGCAACATAAAGAAAACGAATAAAGAGGAAGACAGCGATCCCAATTTCTCATTCTACTTGTACTTGGACACAAAAATGCTTGAAGTCAACAATTACTATCAAATGTTTGAAGCAACCTCTAAATTCCAAAAATACCACTTTTACTACTTAATTCAAAATGATTAAAAGAGTATATGTCAGCTAGAGTCAGACATTATCAGATATAAGTCAGTTTGAAGATCGTTTGAACTTGAGTTTGTATAAATTCGTGTCCACTTACCCATTTAGGAACCCATTCTGCTAATGTGAAGTACTCGGGTTTAAACAATGGACCAGGATCACAATGAAGCCAACCAGTTGACAAATCCTGCATGAATTATCAAAAATGGGTGAATCGAGGCAAGTTTCTTCAATTTGGATACAAAGAACTTTGTATGCAAAAAATTCTACAATACTAAATTATAGAGTTCACCTTCCTCGGACATGTTAGCCATTCATAGTGACCCATGACATTCGCAAGCTGTAAAAAATTACACATCATTCACTTATTTGACATAGACAAGTACAATGCATATATGCTGAGTCTTATTTGACATATATCATCAAGTGAATATGCCTTTAGTAAATCAGTCAAAATACAAGCACTAAAGTGCACGTCTATGAAAGATTTGACATCAATCAGTTGTGACTGCTACACACAACTGACTGCTATACAAACAAACGACACACTAGCACATTATTTAAGGTTAACGTTAGATTTCAGTACAAGGACAGTATCTGCGAGAGTGAGACCAATGCAAGGCAGTGCCTTCTTTCTTTATTTGTCCAATGAGAACTTTAAGACTAGGTTCATTATACAAGAGAGTTGGAACTGTTAAGGCATCCAACTCATAATCAATTGCCTGTGAGTGTAGAGGCCGCCCAGGTTCACATACTAGTTTTGGAGGTGATATTTAACCAATGTGGGACAAGCTCTAACAATTTTTCGCACGTGAAATAAGGTTGCACTTAAGGCACAGACAAAGGGACAATCAATCAATTAGTAATGTCTAAAAATCGTTGACTGTCTCTTAATAACAAGATAAAGCATCCAACTTAAAACGAATGGACCAAGAATGGAGAGGCAGCCCAAGTTCATACACAATTCTTGGAGGAAATAATTAACTGTTGTGAGCTCTGATGCACGGACACGGACACAGACACGGACACGGACACGGGGACACGGCAATTCTAAAAAAATGGGGACACGGACACGGCGGGGGACACGCCACGTGTATATTTATTTAATTATATATTTATTTACATATATATATACACAATATATTTTAAAACTTTTAGGGGTAAAATTGAATTTTTTTAAACTTTCAGGGGTAAAATTGAAAATTTTTAAAACTTTTAGGGGTAAAATTGAAATTTTTTTAAACTTAAAATTTCAATTTTACCCCTGAAAGTTAAAAAAAATTCAATTTGACCCCTAAAAGTTTTAAAATATTTCAATTTGACCCCGCCGTGTCCCCATCCGTGTCCCCCCGTGTCCCCAGCCGTGTCCCCCCGTGTCCCCAGCCGTGTCCCCATCCAAAAAAGCACTACAGCCGTGTCCCATGCCACGTGGCGTGTCGGGACACGTGTCCCGCCGTGTCCCCGCCGTGTCCCCGTGTCCCCGTGTCGGGACACTGCGATACGGGGTCCCGGAGAGGTGTCGGTGCTTCATAGGTTGTGAGACAAAATTTAATAGAACCCGACATAACTTACAGCCATCCTACAAAACTACGCATGAGCAGCGTACCTTCAAGTAATTCCATATGGCATATGCTATCATGTACATTAGAAAATAACGTACTTCCCATTTCTTGTTTTCAACTGCAACACAAAATACAAAAATGCTCACCACAAATGCAGAGATAATAGTTGTAACGGATGCTCCAATGAAACCCTCCCAAGTTTTCTTTGGAGATAACTTGATCAAAGGGGTTCTCCCAAAGAAGAATCCAAAGAAATAAGCAGCACAATCATTGATAACAATAAGCGATGCTGGCAGGAGGAACCTGCATTAAAAGCAAATGTTTTTCATCAATTTACATTCAAGTTTAATACGTTCATAATGAAAAAGTGGGGGGAAGGCAAAAAGAAATAAAGAATAAACATAAAATTCCAAAACCTTACCCGCAAAGAACCCAATCGAATTATAAACAGGTATGGTGAATTGCTTGTAAATCACCAAAGAAAATTGAAATATGGTGATCACGATTACAAAAATTCTAAGGAGGCATAACATAACTGCTGTTGTTATGGCCTCATTTAAAAGTCAAAGAAAAGATTCCCGAAAGTTCCAAGTCTTCCGTGTTACTATTGTTTTTGTTCCCTTCTTTTTTGTTTGCTTGCATGTGTTACCCTTACTAACAAAGCCCCCTCACATTTGATCTGCTGGTGCACAGTACAAGTATAATCACTCCCATGGTTATATAAAATCCGAAAGAACAGAAAAAGACAAGCTAGGAGTAGTGTCTCAAAATTCTACCTAGATTATGCTCATTGCCTACCCTTATTAATTGGCAAGTAGCGAGGCAGTGCCTTTCGACCTGACCCAGATCAAATGATTATCCTAAATAAGGGGTATTTAGGGGCTCTAGAGTTTGTGAGAGTTGCGAAAATCACCGGCTAATTACATTCTCCTCTACCATAGTTAATTCCCCTCTGTTGATCTTTGCCAAATGTATTAGGCTTCAAGCTGGACCACTTAAGATCTTTATTATTTGAGTGATTGCTCTGATTTTCTATTTTGCCATCGTGATTCATCATAACAAGATGAATATGTGAAGGCACATAAAGAAGCCTCCACAATATACATAACAATAGACCAACAATAGAGATGATTTGCATGTTTTTAGTATGATTAGTTCGAAAACCAAAATGATTTGAAACATATGTTACCAGAAAATTCCCTCAAAAATGTTGGCGACAGTGAAGGAGGATTGCGTGAAAACCACAATTAGAATCATGTGAGTCCAAGCATATTGGCCAAATTGATACTTGTACATCTTCTTCTTTAGCGTAAGAATGAACCACATAAAACCTGTGTTAATGGCAACGAATCAGTATTATAACAATCAAGCATAATGGAATGCCCATTTGGGTTGAAGTCATTGACATTAGCTATAGCACAGAAACTGATCTACAGAAGGAAGCTTAATGCAAAGACTCCTCCAATTCATTGCAGGAGATATTTATAATCATAAACTCACCTGCAATATACAAGAAATAGCAGGTAACCATGTGGTACTTGATAAAACTGCTCACAAGCTGATATAGGGGTTGGCCAGAAGTAACAGTGTTGACAAGCTGTTGGTTGAGAAAACGGCCATAAACGAACAGCACAGCGGTGAAGAAAAAGTGCCTGGAAACAAGAAGATGAAGTTGAACACAAAGAAGAGTGACCTATCATACATGGTATCCAAGCATCTTGAAGACCATGACACAAATTTAGACCTTGGGGAAACCCCAAAAACAGGTCAGACAAGGACAAGTTGCCCATTAAAGGAGAAAAAAAACGAAAACAAGAATCCTCTTAGAGAAGAAAATAAAAGGCAAAAAACATAATGACACAGATATCGGATCTCTACAGCATGATTGCTAGCCGTGGTACATTTGTAACAAAGACAAGAACTGACGCCTAAACTACCCAAACAGTAGATTTCCTGGAGAAGATTGACAAAGCTGTGTAAGGCATGTCTGTCCACCTCAGAATTAAGAACAGTTCATCAGTTGGCATTCAACCAATGAGCTTTCGTCAAGAGTTCCCAGATCTACACCAATCTTCTGTTTACAGTTTAATATGATGACAATCTGGTTTTACATACCAATTCATTAGCCTAAATCCTGGTAGCTGTCTATCTTCATGGGATTTCCTGAGAAGACTGAACAGCTCTCTCGCCATAAAAATTTGGATAACCACCACCATGGCCCAAATATAGAGATGACCCAGGTATAGTATCAGTACGAAGCCCCCGATCATCCAAATTGATGAATATATGCGAGTTAGCATTGATTTGTATTTGTTTTGATCATTAACGAGCAAAGGACTTCCATTTTCTTTGCCAACATCTGGAAGAACCTGCACATCAAAAGAGGAAACAGAAAAAAGCCATTACATCTAGCACTCAAAGAAGCAATACAACATTTTCAAGAGTTTCTGCATCTTCTTATCCTAGAAGGTAACCAAAAATGTAATATGATAAACAACCATTACAACTCAGTAAGTTCAAAAAACCCATGCTGATGGCTTCATGAGCCTCGAGCCCCAACAATGAGATGTATATCAGTTTTCCTCAATCAGTGCTAATAATCAATATTCACAAGGTTAACTAGTGAGGCAGTATCTGCAACCAATTAGCACAACTACCTTCCTATATAAGATATTGGCGTAAATATATAAACGGCGCAGTGAAGCAGATCTTTGGCGTAAATATATAAACGGCACAGCGAAGCAACCTACCTCAGTTGAGCGTCTACGGTGCCGAAGCCGTCCAGTAGGTGTCGCCGGGGTACTGCCATGATCCTTCTGCATGGCTCTTTGATTTAGCTTTTTCTCACTAAACAACAAACAAAGGCATAGATATATTCTATAAACAGCATCCCTGAAACATCAAGACAAACAATGATAAACATGAAGAGGAAGATGATACTCTGTCTACAAAGCATAAGTACTTACTTTTAACGGGAAAAAAAGGTCAAGTAAAGCAGATGACACCATCAACGAATTCCTCTAGTTTAAAGAAGGCAACTTTACGTGGCAAGTAGCGAAGGGCAAAGAGTATAAATTCAAACAATTGTAGACCCACAATTAATGTGGAGACCAGAGGTGCAGTGCAACCTATCCCAAAGTTATTATGGAGGAGATAACAGAAGCTGAGAAAAACGTAGCAAGGGCATCATTCCCCCAACAAAGCAAGAAACAATGACCTACAGGTGGTGCAAGCACGAAAGATGCTGGAGATAACTAAGCATTTTACCTCATTTCACAATTTTCGCATACTGATCCACTAACGCAAAACAGATTTTGAGCAGCAATAGGACATCATATTTCTCCCCTTTTCCCAAATATTATGCATGCAGTTATTGTTGTTGATCATATAGACTACAAAATCCGAAGACCGAACAGCAAGTCACAGTTCTAATAATGCAATCCGTGTCAGGAGCAAAATCATATGGTCCAGTTCCAAACCAATCCATGAGTCACAGTTTGGTTCCGGTTTTTATCCACAGATTACATATGAATTCCACATTCCTAATAGTGCAGCAAACTCATTCCAAACTCATTGATAAGAGTGCAGCAAACTCATTCCCCTTTCCTAATAGTGCAGCAAACAGCAACTAAAAAAAAAAAAAAAACAGCAACCAAATTCCTAATTCTAGACTCCAACATCAAAGCATTACATTTAGAGTAGAACTACACTTTACCCCCTTAGGTTTTAATTTATACAAAATTAATACATTGTCCGATTTGATTAATCCATGGTTCCAAAACAAAATCCATGGACCGAACCATTAGCTCACAATTGGGACCAAAACATACGGGTCGGATTGGGTTTCATGGTTCACCAGATTTTTTTTGTGCAGACCTAATGTAGAGCTTACCGAAAGGCAAAAGGTTCAGGCTGGATAGTAGGAATCAGAAGATATGATTTTGTCTCTTCGTGAGACGCTCTACGAAACCTGTGAGGCCGTTCCAGTAGAGAGTTGTCGTGTTAAGAAAAGACTGGCTACCTAGAAACTAGACAATAAACATCTTAAAATGACTAATTAGAGAAGCTGTACTTTTTATTTCGTCCTCGATTCAGACTAGGTCTCAAGGTTCGCGTTAGGGATATATTCCCAGCCCCCGCATATCAATTATGAGCTTAATGCACTACCCAAGCCCTATCCACCTAGTCCCATTGCTAAGGGGTGTTCTACTTGGTGCTGGCTCATTATTATTGAGATAAGCTATACATAACATTTTCAAAAATTACTCAAAAACATAAGTATTTCTGTTATACATAATATGGATTAACCACATTGGAAATAATTAGTACAATATGCATTAACCACATTGGAAATAATTAGGGGCTCGTTGAACAGGAAAGACGCTATCTTTTTGCCTTCAATTCACTTACGTAAAAGGTTAAGGACTCCAAAATTCCAAACCACTACATAAAGCGCAGAAGAATTGAATCCATGTCCCATTCACCGTGTAAAATTTGGCCAAACCACATGAAGAATATAAATCCACATCGGATTGAAACCTGCAATCATGCTTGCATTGGATCTTTCCACCAAAGACAATCCATGACTGTACATCAATTTTAAGAAAAATAGGCCCATTTAAATAATCATCCTCAACCCACTTCCAAATTAGAGTTTCATCATGTGCTCTTTATGGAGTTATGTTTCCATCCCGAAATCCAAATAAACCCACTTCTGCTCTTTAATCTATATACTAGGAGATTAAGGACTAAAACGAATGTGTTCATCCAAAATTCTTTATGCTTTCATCCCAAAATTCTTTGCCTATAGAGTAAAGATTTTTTGGATGAAAACATAAAAAAAAATCTTTTGCAAAGATTTTTTTTTATGTTTTCATCCAAAATTATTTATGTTTCCATCCAAAAATTCTGTCTATAGGGTAAAGATTTTTTGGATGAAAACATAAAAAAAAAAAAAATCTTTTGATATGTTTTCATCCAAAAGCTATGACGCACGGACACGGACACGGACACGGACACGGACACGGAGACACGGCAATTCTAAAAAAATGGGGATACGAACACGGCAGGGGACACGCCACATGTATATTTATTTATATATAATATAATATATAATTTTTTTAAGAAAATATAAACAACACAAGAGGAGAAAAACTTCTATACATATGACATAAATTATATAAAGAAATTACACTTTTTTACTCCAAGTATTGATTAATTATAAATTTACCCCAAAAAGTTTTATAAATTTTCAATTTGACCCCCGCCGTGTCCCCATCCGTGTCCCCCTCAAAAATTCAAATTAGCCATGTCCCCATCCACGTGGCGTGTCGGGACACGTGTCCCGCCGTGTCCTTGCCGTGTCCCCGTGTCGGGACACTGCAATATGAGGACCCCTAGAGGTGTCGGTGCTTCGTAGTCCAAAAGTCTTTATGTTTTCATCCCAAACTTCTTTGTCTATAGGGTAAAGATTTTTGGGATGAAAACATAAATGATTTTTGATGTAGTTCTTTATGTTTTCATCCAAAAATCCTTGATCCAGCAATCATGGTTACAACTTTTAAGGGAGCCGCATACGCTGACCAAATTCATAAAGGGAAGTGAAATAAAAGTTTTACCATGATTCTTGAATATAATCTAGTGATCATGGTTAAAATCGAACCAACAATCATGTCAATGGTTTTTGACATTTTTTTACCATGATTCGAGATGTTAATTCAATAATAATTATTACCATGTTTACAGGTCATTAAGTGTTCTTTACCATAAAATTGGGATTTGTTTTGATTTTTTTAATCCTATGACAAAAAAATATGGTAAACAATTTTTTGTAACATGGTTAATTCATGGTAAATATTATAGGATACTATAGTCGCTGCGGGGCCTATATAAGTAAGAAGCATGCACGCTGTCCTTTGTACATTTACCCCTTATCTATGTAGGCACGCGTAGCGGCTCTCTTATAGAAGGTAAAAAAATCAGAAAACAACAAGTTATATTGACGTAAGGAAGACTAATATAAATCATGGTAAAAATAAAACATGTGATTTTTATTTTGACCATAATGTTATGGGTGTGAGTTTTACCATGATTATTGGAAGGTATTATAGCCATATCTTATTCCACAATTAAAGTTCTTCATTCAATAAATATTACCATGTTTATGATTCCTAGTTCGATTTTTTACCACAATGACTGGAATATCTTGTGGACATGTTTTTACCATGAGTATTGCTATTGACTATTTTACCATAATGTGCAAGTGATCAGTCCCGCTTATCTTCCCTATCGAAAATTCACGGTCATATCAGTTTGAATTCCCCCACTCATTTCCCCTAATTTTTTGGTAGAAATCATCTCCAATTAGAATAAAATAATCCCACTCAATTTTGAATCTCCACCATTTCAAAAATTCCATTTGAAATAGTCAAAATAATCCCCCTTTATTAGGAAACAATATCTATATAAATCTTAATCAAATCCTTCTTGATTAGGAAACTATATTTACATATATTAATATGTATCACGAAAAAGGGTAAACAAGGTATTTCACAAATAAAAAGGATGACAACATAACCATTCAAACTAACAGGGATGAAAATGTACGTGGTGTAAAAAAAAAAAAGGATGATTATTTAATTACCTCAGAAAACTATTATGATTATCTATTGTAAATTTGTAATGACACCAATGTCACCAAAGCAGGTTCTTTTTGAAAAACACTGAGCATCATAAAAAAAGATGCAGACTAAGGAACTTCAAGCACTTAAGCCAAACTTTTGCTAATTCCATTCACTCTTACAGAGGCTGTAATGTATATCATCAGAGATTATTCCTCTCTTAAGACAGGAAAAACACCAAGAGGAGAAGATGGCAGCTTAGGAAGATCTAGACATCGCATGTTGGACGCTGCTGCCTATGGTTAGCCAAAGAAACTCATTTGCAAGTGATGATCTTGAGGATCCAAAAGGTTAACTCTACCTTCGACTAAATCCTTGATAATTGACAATCATAGTATAGTAGAAAAATCGTACCCCCTCTAGGTCTGATTCCATAAAAAAAATCTCTCTTTCAGAAAATTTTCTTTGAAATTTGGTTTAGAGGCAATCTTGGACAATTTTTGGGATTTGGAAGAATGTCAAATTCTATGTTGATTGGTTGTTGATATTTTTTGGTGCCCACCTCCGATCTTAAATTCTGGCTCCGCCACTATGTAGAGAACCCAATCAACTGGAACACAAGGCCTGGGTTGGTTTGGTGGAGAGTAGTGCATGCTTGGCTGCTTTTAGGTTTCCAGACATTATGCTACCAAATTTCAAGTTCAATCACAGCTTAATCTGAAAAATGCACAGAAGACAAAAGATCCGCAACTAAATCTAACATTTTGCATATGTACATGATACAGAAAATGAATCTCGAAATTAACATTTCCTGCGGAGAACATATAAACAGCTATAGACACATTCGAAAGTTCTTACAGTCAAATCTGAGCTGCTGCAATCTCGCTTACCCAAATTCTTAACCTGAATATTGAAAACACAAAAACTTTAACACAAATCAATAGATAGTTAGAAATTAGATAGGTAGAAATGTCAACAGGAATAAATAGAGAAACAGAGACCAGCTTCGGTTGAGCTCAAAGGCTGCACAGTTTGGAGAGGGAGAGGGAGAGACGGGTGGGTGGGTGTGTGTGTGTGGGTGGGGGGGGGGGGGGGAGGGGGGGGGGGGGGGGGGGGGGATGGACTATGATGGGTTAATATTTTGATAGTTCTACCGAGCTCTTCTGGAAAGACACGTGGCAGGACGCTCAGCTTGGCTGGGGTCGATTGGCAGGCACGCTGGGCGGTCGGCTCCGTCAAGCGCGTATCTTTTGTTCCCTCCATCTGGTATTTCCACCTGTGGCATGATCTCCAACATTCACGGAGGGGACGGTTGCCCCTCCCCACTACTCCACGATCCATGTTTCACTTCCCACAGTTTGCATACATATGCCCACTGACCTATATATAGCTGGTGCTTCAGTGGTGACAGGGACACGCTCTTCTTAACCCAATAGCATTTACTCTCCTAAAATCTAACTTGATTGTCGGAGGGTCCACGACTAGAAACACCACTGGTCATTGGGCTTGTTTTGCAGGGGACATCGTCGCTCTTGGAGTGAACGTCCAGATTTGGCATCAACAAACTTAAAAGACAATAGTTATGAACCCATAATACAATTAACATCAGAGTTCAAGTGTTCAACTGTAGCTCCTATCCAAACTTTAAAACCAAGAACAAAAAAGAAAAAAGAAGCCACTTTACCATTTTGTGTAGGAGAAGTTGATACAAATCAATTCAAGCTACTTTTTAGAACATTTTAACTACAGTTTTTCTTTGGTTATTGAAGTTTCTGAAAGGAATATGATGCATACATCATTCAGATTTGTTGGAAAATATAACACGGAGTCTCGCTCGGGACAATGCAAAATTGGCATTCACAAGCTCAATACTGTTAGACTTCCCTCAGACTGTTGTGTTCTAGATACTAGTATTATTATTTTTTTTTTTTGACATTGGATACTAGTAATTGATTTGTTACTTTTGTGGGGAAAACATTCAAGGAAATCTTTAGTTTCTCTTGGTTTATCTCTTATATGGGAGTTATTAGCCTCTCATTGTTGAGCATTTAGCTCAAAGTTGGCCGCCCTTATCTCCAATATACGAACCAGAATTGTTTTTGGGACTTCAGAATGTTTCTAATAAAAAAATACGAATCTTGTTGGATTTTCTGTTGAGGTTGGTCACGATTCAAAGCTCACGACAATGGGTTCGCTCACAGTGGGATTCAAGTATCAGTACCTCCAATGATTAAAATGAAATTATAGTGAAAAGTAATCGACATGAAACTCGATACAGACTAAATAGTATACACGAAATGGACAGGGAACAGAACAAACCTATTAAGGAAAAAAACCGACGTTTACGTGGAGAGAAATACACCGGAGAAGGACAGAACCACACCTCTTCGTTGTAGAACCAAACCTATAGCTCCTAACACTAGAAAAGCCCTAATTTTCGAGCAACCCAAATTTGAGAATAGGGGAATTTTGGAAAATGAGGGCAAACTGATTTGAATTAAAATCAAAGAAATCTAAGGAAGAAACAAAAATTAGGGAAGATTAGTAGGGGAAAATGTCTTACCAGTTTCGGCTAGCTTCGGATCAAAATGTATCGCTTTGACGGTGGCGGTGGCGTCGGTGGTGGTCGCCGGCTTCGATGGTTGTCGCTGGGAACGCTGTCGATGGTGGCAGTGAAGTCTGGGTTTGGGAAATAGAGGGTATGGGTCGGGTTAGTAAATCTGGTTGATTTCCCGGGCATTTTGGGGGTGAAAATTTGAAGGGAAGTCTAGTCAGACATCCATTTTTACCACATTACTGTATTATATAGGCTCAATCATTTTAGGAAAAATTGCCCTAAAATGGTAATAATTGCTAATACACGATTTACTTTTCTGGAATTAGAGATACATGGGAAAAAAACAAAAACACAATTGCAAAGATATGGTATTGGAGGACAAAATTACCCTCGAGTATAATTTGGTTCTCAAACCAAACCCAACCCACTTTATCCCCAACTTCACGTCAAAAACCCCAAATTCCAAACCCTTCGTTATTTTCCCCAACTCTCCCCCTTTTCCTGTCCGCCGATCTCTTCCTCTCCATTGCTGAGGACGAAGCCACCGCTCGTGTTCCAGCGTTGGTGGCGGTGAAGCGATCCTAGTTGCTGGAGGCCCCAACTCTGTCGCTCAACTTGCCAATCGATAAGAGGAGCGACTGGCTTCGATCAAGCCGCAAGTGTTCTGACAGGTGTACATCGAACCCTCTCTCTCTCTCTCTCTCTCTCAGAGTTTATAGCATTCTAACTTTAACATCTCTCATTTTGAGCATCGATGAGATAATGTACATACGAAGGGCTGGACTATTAGGACAAAAGAGTGAATGTTTGTTGGGACCATGTTTGTTTTGTACTAGTACGTTTGGCCTTCCCCCTTAAGAAGGGAGGAAGGGGACAAGTTAGCATCTTAACCAAACCACTTGTAGGCTTTTAACCGAATGGAAGGAATTTTGTACCATTTAATTTGGATGCAAATCATAATACCTCACTTCGTGCATATCCTAGAGGAGGTTATGTTCAGTGGCGGCTCCATGAATTTTTAACACGGTGTTCAGAAATTACTTTTAACTCTACTAGCTTAACCAATCAGTTGTATCTTCACAAAATTTCATATACTAGGGTGTATAATGCGACCTCAAAAATACAAAAACACGTAAAACATTGTAGTTGTTTTCAGTTTTTTTATATTTTTACCAAAGCAAAATCAGGCAGGAGTATAAATATGCTTATTTTTTTTAGGAAATTATGTAGCGAATCCGTTTGCACGGATCTTTTTAAACATATGTTTTTATTTTTGGATTGTCTGCTCTAAAAAGAACTAGACCATAACGATACCAATAGATATTTTTTCCTGAGTTTTTTTCCAAAACTCAAGTGAATTAATTGATCTCAAGTGGATTCTCTTTCAAATCAATACGTGTGCTTTTTGATTTTTTGGGTGGGGCTTTTGGCGTTGCATTAGTTCTAAGGGAACATCCGGCATGAAATTTGGGTTTTGCTATTTCAATGCAAGTGTTGAGTTTCTTTGCACGTTTGTTTTTGGAAGCAAGACAACGGCGCTGGGTTTTTGTAGATTGCTGGGAGGTTTTAGGAGCATTGAGGGCTGGTTTTATTGACTAATTGCTTGGAAAAGGCATGAAAAGTGAAGTTTGTAGATGAGTTTTAGGTTTGAGGTTTTGGGATCAATAATTCTCCTTAATGGGTATGTTGCAATTGTAGTTTTTGTAGATTGCTGAGGGAGAGCATGAATGAACAGACATGCCCGGCTCATCAAACTCGGCCTCGACACAAACCCATCAGTGGCCACTCGCCTCATCAACGACTACACCCAATTATTTCCATGCTCCCTCAATTACGCCCACCAACTGTTCGACCAAGTGCCTCACAAGGACACCACCCTATACACCTCCCTCATCTCCGCCTACACGCGCTCCAACCACCCACTACAAGCCCTGCAACTCTTCTCCCTCATGACCCGCCAACCTGACCCGACACTAAAACCCAACCACTACGTCCTTGCCACTATCGCACGCGCCGTCGCTTCCTCCCCATGCCATCTCCCAATCGGCCAGGCCGTCCATGCCCGCGCTACAAAAACAGGGTTTTTAGCAGCCAATGTCGTCCTTGGGACGGCATTGTTGGACATGTACTCAAAATGTGATGTGGTTGGTTTTGCTCGTAAGGTGTTTGATGAAATGCTCGAACGGAATTTGGTTACTTGGAATGCTATGGTTTCTGGGTATGTTGGTAATGCTATGGAGGTTTGTGGGTTGGAATTGTTTTGTTATATGAAGTGTGTTGAGTTTTGTAGGCCTGATGAGTTTACTGTGGCCAGTGTTTTGGTGGGTTGTGGGCGGGCTAAAGATTTGGTTTTCGGGATGCAGATTCATGGGTATGCCATTGTCAGTGGGTTTGAGCCGGTATGTGTGAATCCACTTGGCAACATGTATTTTCATTGCGGGGATGTTTATTCTGCTGAAAGAGTCTTGGATGGAATGGAAGGGAATGTTATTTCAATACTTATAAAGATAAGAGGACATGTCTTTAATCAGAGATATCATGATGTGATTGATTATGTTGCTTCTGAGCATAATGTTGCTCGAATTTTTGAAGTGGATGGAACTGTGTTTGTGCCTCTTTTGACTGCATGCGCAGAGAACTCTTTCCTTAATGTTGGAAGACAGGTCCATGGCCTTCTCTTTGTCACGCCTAATTCATTGGAAGATGATGGTGCAATTATTGGAAGTGCGTTAATCAGTATGTATTGCAAGTGCAGTAGTGTTGGTGAAGCTCGGAAAGTTTTTGATGCTTGGCCAACTGCCCAAGTTGCGCTTTGGAATTCAATGATATCAGGGTATATGTTTACTGGTTTAGTTGAAAATGCCAGGGAATTGTGGGAAAAAATGCAAGAGAAAAATGTCATTTCATGGACGAGCATGATATCAGGGTATGTGCAAAACGGTATGCCACAAGAAGGTTTAGGTTTACTAGCTCAAATGTATTCTAATGGGGATGGATTTAGAGTGGAAGGAAACTGCTTCACTTTTGTGGCAGGTCTTGAAGCATGTAGCCATATCACAAACTTGGAGAAGGGAAAACAAATCCACGCAAAGCTAACGAGGACACTAACAAAAGCTGATATAGAAAATGTGGTTGTCGGAACGGCTTTGGTGGATATGTATTCTAAATCCGGTCATTTGTCCAATGCACAAACTTGTTTTGATTTGATGACGGAGAGAAATTTTGTGGCATGGACATCTATCATAATGGGATACGCATGTCATGGGTTTGGTTTTCGAGCTCTTGAAATATTCCACCAGATGATGGAATTGGACATTGAGCCAAATGAGGTGACATTTGTGTCTGTCTTGACCGTTTGCAGCCATTGCGGTTTAGTGGACAAGGGATTGCAGTATTTTAAACTGATGAGGGAGAAGTATAGGTTGATTCCAAGGGAAGATCACTTCACATGTTTGATTGATATGTTGGGACGAGCTGGAAGGTTAGAGGAAGCATGGACTTTGGTGGATGAAATTGAGGAGGGTGAAACGAGCCGTGGGTGCATTAGTGCTTCCGTTTGGGCTGCACTGCTAGGTGCATGTCAATTGCATGGGAATGTCGATATTGGGAGGAGAGTGGCTAAGAAGATGTTGGAGTCCAAGAAACAGGTCTCTACAACTTATGTTGCACTTTCCAATGTTTATGCCGCGGCAGGGATGTGGAGCGAAGCTTATCGAGTGAGAGAGAATTGGAGGAAAGAAGGTAGTATTGATGGAGGAGAGCCAGGCCTTAGCCGCATTTGCACAAGACTTTACTAATGGGGTTTTTTCTTGGTGAGAAAAAGACGATAAAATTCTTGATTTCCTTCTATTCAAGGTAAAAAAAAGGAGAGGTCATAACAACATTGTTGTCAAACAATAAAAATCCGGTCTTTTATCGAATTGAAGATTGGGTGTCTCTGAAATATTAGCCAACTAAAATAAGTCAGCAATGGCCATAGTTGTTGAAAACCTATGATACACGATACGTATCCTACTGGATACGTAACTACGTACGCACCGTTTGGTATTATATTATTAACTTCAAAAATCGCCATCCCTTACTCTGATCTCAGTGTCCTGATCTTTCATCATTGCACCAAGCAACGTAGTTTTCGCTATGAACTGTTTATTCTTTAGATGTATGGTATGATTTTTGTACCGCTCAAGTAAGATACGATAATGCCATGGGTTAAATTTACATTACCAAAATGTATGATAAGTGTTGGATGTGAATTTTCACAGACTAATAAGCTTTGGTGATTTCATTGCATGCAACCGGACGAATTGACATACAGTTGAATATTGATACTCCTGAAGATACTGAGCTTGTTGAACCATTACAAGAAGGCTGTGTATGGCGCCAGGCAAGAGGGGCAGCTATGGAAGTCTCAGGAGTAGACAGGAAGGAGGCATCCTTAGAGAAGGTGTTTACCCACTAGAGCATTTTGTCAATGTCGAATTATTCACACGTATTCTTGAGCCGTACCTCAAAGTATTCATCCTACGTGTGTATACAGGTTGGTATCACACAGCAGTGGTATGACGAATTGGATAACCTACCCTTTTCAGAACCGGAGTCAGTATGGCACAGTTTCTCGGCTATTTGGGGTTATTCAACCTATTGATATTCCTACCTGTTGCCCTCATACTTAACTTTACCAAGCTGGAGCCTTTTAAAGTACTTACATGGGAGCAAGTCGGTCTTATTGTTGGTAAAGGTATGTGCATACTTAATGCTTTCTACTTCTTTTAAATGGGTTATATTTATTTTTTCATGTACATTTCTCACCTTTTGTTGGTTGTGGATTTTATTTGCATCATACTTAGTTGTCTCAATTTGATGTTGTCATTTATCTTATTTCTGTGGCTGGAACAGCATAAGTTTAGGTGGTTTCTTAGTGTTGGGCAATCCACCTTGTCAAACGGCATAAGTTTGCGATAATGTCCTTGTTAAATACCTATCCAAATTTACATCTCAGATATTTGAAAATGTGAGTTTTGTTGCATGTTGATGTGACAAGTTATCTTATTTCCAGCTTCTTTCATAGTGCTACGCCTTTCCTTGCATGATATTAGTATGGTGTTAAATGTGTTCATCACGGATGTGCAAGGTAACTATTACGAAGGGATGTCCATTTTTTACAAACTATAACCTTCTTGACTCCAAACTAAGAGTAGAGGGAAATGCAGCCTGGTAAAGCTTTTGATTTATCTTGAAGTCACATAATAGGTTAAAGTCTAGAGATGCATAAGATGCATCTTGGTAGCAATAGTGTATCAAGTCTGTAAGTGAGATTTTCTAGAAACCAATTCAATTAAGTTATTTTATCTTGAAACTGAGAGTAATAGCATAAGCCAAATATTTTGTCCTGGAAATCCTAATAGATCTGAAAATAGGTCAATAGTACACTATTATGGAAAGACTCGTATAGTCGTAATAGGATTTTATCAACGGAATACTTTTATAGACCATCGTCATCCTCTTGTGGATCCTGCATTCAGGCTGTATTACAGTGAAAGGCCTAGTTTCTATTGTTAAATTTGATTGATGTAGCTAACTGTCAGTTGCCATGTGGTGTGAATGACTGCCGAATTCCTTTATTAGTGAGTAGTGACATGCATTTTGTTCCATTTGTTGTCCATGCTGTTTCACCGAGGTATGTTTTTGTCATCTATTAGGTTTGTTGGATAACGTGCTAAGCGATTACTTGTGGCCAAGGCTGTTCTTCTGACAACCACCACGATAACAACAGCTGGACTTTCCATTCAGGTTCCATAAGCAGCTGTAGTTGATGCACTGACAGGCAATGCTCCTAAACTCATGGACTATATTGGAGCCGCTGCTGTCATGGTTGACAGAACGGTTAGTGCATTTTCAAGATCAAAAGAAGCTAGTCTCAAACCAGAAAATGGAACGGTTAGTTCAACTGATTAAAGTCGCCTCACGTCACTTGGTGGACATATATCCAGTGTACCACACTGCAAGATTTATGACATTGTAGCAAATGTAGAACTCTATTCTTTGTGTAGCTTGGTGGATTATAATGCCAAGGACAGGCATCTATAAATAAACTCTCTCCATTGATGGTATGAATTGCTGTGTGTTTGTTACTTCTGGTTTCTGGTTTTCAAGTGGTTAAGACTGGTAATGTTGTTTGGTAGAAAGAAGGAAAATATCAAAATAGGAAGGGAAATTATTCAAACTAGGAAAGGGTTTTTGTTTTTTTTGTTTTTGCTAATGAAAGAATTTATTAATCTTTGGAAACGAATTACAAAGATTAAAGGGACTCGAGACTGAAAACGCCAAGGGTCCAAAGGGGAAAAACCAACAACGAAAAGGGTGGTAATATACCAACCAGAACCCGAACCCAAAACCGGGAAAACACACTCCCGAAACACCCATAAAAACTACAGCACGACACAGAAAACAACCTAAAAGCACCTAACCCTAAGCCAACAAGAACAATCAAAGCCAGAAACACCGAAAACAACCAAAGATGCAAAAAGCCCCACACGACGAAACCTCCCAAAAAACAAAACAAGCGGCAAATCAAAACTCCAATGAAATGGAAGCATCTCCTTCCAAAGTGTCAAGAGCTTTCAATTCCGCTTTGATTTTCTGTTCTGAAATTTCGACTCCCTTCAAATCTAAGATCTTCTTAATGTTGAAGCTCTCCCTTCCATGATATTTAACACCGAAGCGAACACTCATCTTCATATTCTCCCGAGCTTCTTTGATTAGATTCGAATTCCTCTTGAGAATGTCGCTACTAACCTCCTCTTGAGTCGAAAGAGAGGGACCATCAAGACTTTCATCAACACTTCCTTTCTTCCGGCTAATCTTCCTAGAAAACATAGAGGCTTTCAATGGGTTTTTACTCCAAATAGGGTTCCTACGTTTACCGTTCTTAGACTGGTGTTTCTTTTTATGGCGCATGAAATCCACATATTTGATAAGAGGATCAACCGAAACAAGATTGCAGTCTTCAGAGTCAGAATCTACTATTGTCATCTTAGCTATCGAACTAGAATCAGAATAGGCATCAAAAGACTTCTCATCAATTCCCAGGCTCAAAGGATGACCATTCTCATGGACTTGGGAATGGTCTTCCTCATCCACACGGGTAGTAACATCGATCTCATGCACACAAACTTTGGGCTCCACCAACTCATTATTGAGGTTCCTGCTATCCCCCATGATAGACAAAGACAAGTGGTTTGACTCCACATTCTCAACTTCCTCTCTCGAAGCTACCAGCTCAACTATGTGATCCTTGTTGACGGCCACATTATCATTCTCCAACTTATCCCCTTTACTGTCAATAGACCAAACCTCTTCTAACTTATCCGACCTGTGACTATCTCTACCTTTGCACTTACAGCCGCAAAAACCACAAATTGTTTGGTTTCCATCCTCTCATTTACCCATCATCAGAATGAATGTGTTTCTCCCCCTCCTCTTCCTTGTTCCAGCGTTTTCTAGGTACAAAACATGCCATTAGAGAAAAAAACCAAGAACAAATTCTTATTTGCAGTTAATTCTTTTCTATTTGCGGGATTGTCAAACAGATATCTTAGTGTACTTGGTGAGAGGAATGGAGAGGGTTTTCACATTGTGAAACTGGAAACAATTCTTCTGCACGCATTCAACGTATAGGGGTGCACGGAAGGGGGTGCCAAAAGTTTATAAGATTGACCCCTGTAAATCTCTTGGAGAAAAAAAGTCTTAAATAAGTACATGTGTGAAAAAAAACTATAATTCTTCAACGGTTTTTTGGCCTAGTATGTAAATTTAAATGACAGTCGTGTATGTAAATTTCAATGACGGCCATGTATAAACACGAAAACTTAATCCTATCAAGCAGTAATATATAAGTAGGAAAATATAACTTTTGTTGTCATTGTAGAACTACACATGGTTCGAGCCTTCGCTGAGGTCAAATTCTACATTGTTAGTGTCTATTGCGCTGTATTGAAACCTATGAAGCACCGACACCTCTCCGGGACCCCGTATCGCAGTGTCCCGACACGGGGACACGGGGACACGGCGGGGACACGGCGGGACACGTGTCCCGACACGCCACGTGGCATGGGACACGGCTAATGTACTTTTTTGGATGGGGACACGGCTGGGGACACGGGGGGACACGGATGGGGACACGGGGAGAGAGAGAAGCCGAGAGAGTGAGAGAGAGACAGAAAACGAGAGAGAGAGAGAGAGAGAGAGACAGAAAACGAGAGAGAGAGAGAGAGAGACCTGCTAGCAGTAGCGTCGGTTATGTCGGCAGTAGCAGATCTGAAATTTTAGGGTTGAAGATGAATATGTCGGCTGCTGATGAAGAAGATGGTGTTTATATATGATAAATTACAGTTTTTACCCTAAATGTTTTAGTAATTATAAATTTATCCATCAAAGTTGTAAAAAAATTCAATTTTACCCCTGAAAGTTTTAAAAAATTTCAATTTTACCCCTGAAAGTTTAAAAAATATCAATTTTACCCCTGAAAGTTTAAAACTTTTTCAATTTAACCCCTGAAAGTTTAAAAAAAATTCAATTTAACCCCTGAAAGTTTAAAAAAAATTCAATTTGATCCCTAAAAGTTTTAAAATATATTTTATGTATATATGTATATGTAAATAAATATGTAATTAAATAAATAAATAAATATACACGTGGCGTGTCCCCCGCCGTGTCCGTGTCCCCATTTTTTTAGAATTGCCGTGTCCCCGTGTCCGTGTCAGTGTCCGTTTCCGTGTCCGTGCATCATAGATTGAAACTAACAATGGTTCTTGACCATATTCGTTTGCCTTAACCTGAAAAGTTTTTCTGAACAAAAGAAGATGGTTTGATCTCTCTCTCTCTCTCTCTCTCTCTCGTGCAAATCGAATTCAAGGAGCAAATCCAATGCAGGGTGTATAAGGGGATCCGGAGGTGCTGCTTTTTGGTTGTACTTGGCAACCTGATTTTCGCTTTGTACAAGGGGTTGTATACCTATACTAAAACCATATTATACAACTCAAGACTCCAATGCAGAGCTAAAATCAGATGGAAAATACATTAGTTGCATACTTGATTCCAAATATAGAACCAAGGATAGCCATCCTTACCACATGATATTAGTTTGGAAAAGAAAATATATATCGTAGATGAGAAGGCTATAATGACTGATAAGCTTGCAATATATGTATTGATATAGAAAAGCAAGGAATGGTGGTTGAGAAAATTAGATGAGAAAAATAGCTGAAAAGTTGGGTAGAATGGTGGTTGAGAAACATAGATGAAAAAAGTAGCCGAAAAGTTAGGTAGAACGGGGGTTGAGAAGTATAGATGTAAAAAATATTAAAAAAATTAGGTAGAATGGGGGTTGAGAAACGTAAATCACAAAACTACCTGAAAAAATAGGGGTTGAAAAATTAGTCGAAAACGTGGGTTAAAAAATTAGATCACAACGGGTTTAAAAATAACATATATTGTTTAATTGGGGTTGAAAAATCAGTGAAAAGTGAGATGGAGAGAGAGTCGGTTAAATTTGGAATTGTTTGATTCTAAAATAGAACCAACCACTGGAGGCTACGTCCTATATTTTGACACGAAACCACTTTTTCAAACAGTTGATTTTATCAAAATGGGAAGACGTGATTAAATCAAAGCAAAAAGATTTTGCTTTCATTTAATCACATGTCATCCCATTCGATAAAATCAAGTGTTAGATTTTATCAAATGTAGATTTTATCACATGCCATCATTTTCCTTCTCTCTTTTCCGTAGACTCTCTGACTGCATGTAACTCTCCTCCCACCCCCCCCCCCCCCCCCCTTCCTTTTCCCAATCCCCTTGCATGCAGGCATTCAGCCCCTTTTATAGTGCTCTGCTGAGTGTACCTATGGTTAGCAAGCCCCTCCACCTTTTTCTATTGTCAAAGCCGTAGCCGACTTCTTTTCACCCATGTTTTTTTAAAGCCTTCGGACAATTATCAAGAAAAATCCCAAATTCATTCTCCTGTCCAACTTCAAGACAAAACAACCAATTAACAAATAGGCTTGGACCCACTCATCCATTGCATCAGCCGAAATTCAAGAGCAAAATCTCCTCTTTTTTTAAACTCCATGTCTTAATTGAGTAATTGCTAACTGGGCATTCAATTCACTTGGCCCCCACCAAAGCAGAACATGTGGTCGTGCAAGCTCAATTAGATGCACATTGCATGCCTAAATTATTTCCCCAGGAATTCAATTGATACAAATCCAAAGTAGGAGCAATAGTGGGCACCCACTGGGCAATAATTCCATGCTTCTCTGGCTTTCCGTGCACCCGTTGAATCCAACAACTAAATACTCTCAACAATAGCATGATCCTCCAAACACCTACAATGCAAACAAAACTTTACATTTCGAATATAACAAAAGAAATAAACTTAGCAAAGATAAATTAAAGAGTGCTAATGTGAACATTTACGCGCCTATCAGAAATCTAAAGTTTCAAATTTCCACCCTTAGCAACTAATTCATGCCAGTAATTAATTAGTAGGGATCATATGGGTATATGGTATACCCATTCATGTGTCTATGTTGAAACATTGATATGGTCATTTCTGCTGAGATTCTTTCGGAAATAAACATCTGTTGATTTTTATTCTGTTTTATGACTATGACGTTACCCTGCATCCCATTCTAATTATATTAAGGCGATCATCTGTTGTTGGTTCTTTGAAGTGATCATCTGTTATTCTTTTAATTTGTGCTTTATTAAGCATAGCTTTCCTTAACCACTAACTTGACCTAGATATTGACATTGATGCCCAAGTGTCCGGCGGGGCTTGGGGAGTGTCCTAAGACCATAATTGTTTCACACAAACACCATTTTCTTTGGACGTATCCATGCTTCTCAGTTTCGCAATAATGGTATATTAAATATCTTGAACTCAGGAAACGGAAAGTCTGCACCCTTGTTTTATAAATTCATATGAATTAGACGTCTCACATTGTCTCTGTGGCATCTGAGTTCAGTTTTTTCTGTTGTGCATGAATAGTTTTTTCTTTCTTTCACCTTTGTCTAATTTTAGGTGTTGATTTTAAGCGAAAGACTTCACTCAGCAATGAGACAGTTTGACTAGTTCAATGGATAATAAAAATATGATGTTGTGTCTGACTAGTTCAATGGTGTGATTAAGCGCGTGTGTTGTTATATTCTTCTTTTGATTGTAGGTAATCATGCCATTTTCTAAGGCAAACGCTCTGAGAGAAGTACTGTGGTCACGAAATCCCGTACCCGATGAGGCAGGGCCTTCAAAAAATGCTGTAGAATTGGACCCCGACGATCGTCCACAAAAGCGTCATTGTTTAGGCGATGGTTTTCCTATTTTTATGTGAGTACATAAATGAATTTTAACTTCCATATGATAATGAATAATTACTATTGCATAATTGCATATTTGTAATTCCCAACTTTTGGTTTAACGCAGGAAGGAATTCGGATCGGGTTCGAAGAAAGGCTTGGGGGAACTAGAATATTTGAAGCACTTCCTCTGTCCGGAAGAGGTTAACCAATCTTGATTTTAATTTTTTCAATCTTCACATTAGTCAACAAACTATTGCATCTATTGCACTGGATCTCATAGTTCAGATCCCGAGTATGCTTTTCCTTTCTCGATGACTTCCACCACTTACATATCCACCTACATATAATGTTTTCCCTACACATAGAAACACTGGGTTGACCCTGCATGCATCTACGACATTAGGAAGCAAGTGCAATTCATGCATTTGTCACCCATGAAACACAAGTAAATTGATGACGTTCATACACTATAGTTAGTCTTGTTTAGCATTTATTTGTACAATAGGTAACTCACTTTTTCTTAGAAGAGCTTGACAAAAGAACAAAAAGGGCTTAGAAGAGCTTGACAAAAGGGGCTTAGGCAACAAACTTTTTCTTAGCATTATTTGTACATTGGGTAACTCACTGACAAGGGGGGCTAGTTATTGAATTATTTCATTCAGTGATTGTTGTTTTTATTTCTTCATATTACCAATGTTGCATATCTTTTGCCCCTAATATGAGAGAAGTAACTTTTTATGACTCACTTACATATAACCATAAGAGTTATCTCCATATTGAATCTATCCCAACGCGTCCATATGGTAATTAAAAAATGGATGACATGTCGGTGTGTCTGTGTCCCTGGGAAAAAGCAATAAAAGTAACAAACGCCATTCAAAGTTCAGCATGGGTGCAAAGCAGTTGATGAGGAGTGCAACAATTCTACATTTAGAGTTCAATAACTGTGGAGGAACAGTGCAATAGTCAGTAAAAATATATCCAGAAACTGACTTGAGTAAAAAACGTGCAACATGGGTGCAAAGTAGTTGTTGAGGAGTGCAACATCTCTCCATTAAGAGTTCAATAAAAACGGAGGAAGAGTGCAATAGTTAGTAAAAATATTTCCATAAAGTTTGACTTGAGTAAAAAATGTGGAACATGGGTGCAAAGAAGTTGTTAAGGAGTGTAACAGTTCTCCATTACGGGTTCAACAAATGTGGAGGAGCAGTGCAATAGTAAAAATATTTCCAGAAACTGTGACTTGAGTAAAAAACGTGCAATATGGGTGCAATGCAGTTGTTGATGAGTGCAACATCTCTCCATTAATAGTTCAACAAAAGTGGAGGAAGAGTGCAATAGTTAGAAAAATATTTCCAGAAAGTATGGCTTGAGTAATATTAACGTGGAACATGGGTGCAAAGCTGTTGTTGAAGAGTGCAACAGTTCTCTATTAAGAGTTCAACAAATGTGGAGGAACAGTGCAATAATAAAAATATGCAAGTTTGAGTAAAAGAATGTGCAACATGGGTGCAATGTAGTTGTTGAGTAGTGCAACAATTCTCCGTTTAGAGTTCAACAAAAATGGAGCAAGAGTGCAGTATTCAGTAAATTACATTAAATACATTAAAGATGAAATACATTAAATAAAGACGCAACAAATTCAAAGTACATAGATGTCATAACATTCATAGTATCAAATTAGCCACATAACCCTGTTAGCATGGCCTACGAATACTTTTAACAAAATACATCCACCAAATGTATCCGTCACTTGTTTACAAAATACATCGACAAGTAGATCGCAACTTAAGCCTACCATCCTATCCTACATCAACTACCTAAGTCAACGAGGCAGCGCGAATTGTGAAACCCTCCTCCCTAAACCATGGCTAACTATTCCAAATATCACACAAGCACCAACAAGGACCATCAGTGCAACCAACAAGGTAACCCAATATTTTCTTTCCATCCTCCTCGCCTCCTTAATCTTCCATTCATAGAGTCGAGTGATGTTGGTAATCTCTTTTGCCTTGTTCTTCTCACACTCTTTGTACTTGTTCTGAAACACCTTTGCCTTATCCTCCCACAAGCTGGCCTTCTCCTCCAACAAGCTAGCCTTGTCCTCCAAATTCACTATCTTCTCGTCATCAAACCATTCAAAGAATTCGCACGATTTTGGATCCTACAATGATATAATCAAAAAACGCTGAGCCACTGCACTTATCAATTCAACCAAACAATAAATTTTTAAGCACTTACTGGATATTTTGGACAACTAAAAAACCTCCGTCTAGGATTTTCCTTAGTTTTGGAAGGCTTCAAAACGGCTTGATCACCACAATGGCACTTCGGCCGCCACCACCTACTACCACTTGAACTAACAGAACCCGATGACATATCCTTTGAAAACTTTCATCGTTAGTCCAACTATCCACCAACAAACCACCTTCAACTAATATTTCTTCAAGTAGGATTATCATTTCAAATGTTCCCCCGTCAACTAATTCCTTATAATTTAATACAATGAGTCCAAAATCTTGATAGAAATAAGGTTGAACATGCAAATGAGCAGCAGATGACCACTAATAACAAGTTTGAGATGTGAAGAGAATTCTAGGAAAACAAATATTTATAGAAATTGAGGACTGGTATAGTCGAGACAAACTAAGAAACTTTTTAGAGTGTAAAAAATATGCAACATTGATACAATGAATTTGTTGTGGAGTGCAACAGTTATCCATTCAGGACGCAAAACAAGTCAAGCAAGGGTGCAATGCTCAGAAAATCTTTCCAACAAGTGTGACTTAAGCACACACCGCAACCCTATTTGGACCAACTCGGGTGAAGGAGTACAATAGTGGTCCATGACAGGTTAAACAAACTAGGACCAAGGGTGCACTGGTGAGAATTTTCGTTGCGACATAATCTATTTGAACCATTACTGAATACATTCCGTTGTAATGAACACCATGGTTTGAATCCTACAACTCAGCCTTGTAATTATCATCCAAAATTTTCTTAAACTAAAAAGATAAAAAATTCAAAATTGAAGCCTTGTATTCATCATGAAATTCTCAGATGTAGGGCCTCTCTCTTGAAACATGTGAAGCCCTAGCCAACTAACCGTTACCTTTTCATCCAGCGCCGCCCCTCTCTTCGGCATCCGTCGCCGGCTTTCCCACCCCTCTTCCCTCCTCTCCTTTGCTACCGCTGCACCATACATTTGTCACCCGTTTGCTGCTCCACCCCTCTTCTATCTCTCACCCGTCTTCCTTTTTTGTCCCCCTTTTTTGCCCCATCTGCATCTCGCATCAGCCTCGCCGCCTCTGTATCTCGTTTGGCTCTTTGTTGCGATTCTGCTGGTCTATTTTTAAGATCCGATTTTGCTGGTTTTTCTAGGGTTTCGTTTCCCTATTGCCTCCTGCCTTCTTCACGGCCTGGTGGTCTCTATTAGTGAGCATTATGTCTCTGGTTGCTGATTTGATCACGGTTTATGCCGACAGTCTTCCCCGGGACATGGATGTTGATTGGCTTCGTCAAATTTTCTCCTCTTTTGGGCAGATGGAAGATGTCTTCATTCCGAAAAAGAGAAGCTTATCTTTTAATACGAAGTTCGGGTTTATCAGATTCAAGGAGAAGGAGGAGGCTATGCGTGCGATTGATGCTCTTGATGGCCTCTTGATTAGAAATTTCAAAATTTTTGTGCCGTTAGCCAAATACGTCAAACCTAGTCCTTATTCTGCGAGGTCCTTTCAGAAGTTTCAAGGGGGAAAACATAATGGGAAGTTGGGTTCTTCTGATTCAATTTGGAAACCCATAGTTAGAGAAGAACACAGTAAACAGAATGCTCTCGACCATCCATCCTATGCTGATATCCTAAGGGGAGTTTCGAATGGCCCCAAGATTAAGCTTGTGGAAGCAAAGGAAGCGGATACGGAGTGGTTAAAGAAGAGCGCGGTAGGGCAATTAATCAATTATTGCTACATGATTATGCTTCAAGATCTATTCATAAGCAATGGTATTTGGGATGCTCACATTCGTCCTTTGGGTGGCTTAAACGTATTACTTTCCTTCGGCTCCGTTGATTTATTGAACAACTTCCTGTTAGACATAGACAATTTGCTTCCTAATTGGTTCACCTCTGTAAATGCGTGGGACAATCAAACTATCAAGCCTTCTAGGTGCGTTTGGATCTCCTGTTTCGGTATTCCTCTTAATGCTTGGTGTTCTTCTACTTTTATAGAGATTGGAAAATTATGGGGTGATGTTATTAGACTTGATGAATTAACGGAGAAATTAATAGCTTTTGATAAAGGGCGTATGTTTATTTTAACGGATTATCTTGACTGCATTAACGAGGTTGTGCATGTTAAGATTAATGGTGTTTCCTACCCTGTTAAAGTTATAGAAGATCCGATGACTGAAACCTCTTGGGAGAAACGTGTGTTTCAGTGTTTTAAAAAGCGCGCTTAAGCCCAAGGCGAGGCGAGGCACACCTCTAGCGCTTCATAGGGTTACGATTAAGCGCAGAACCATTAAGCGCAGCTTAAGCGCTGAAGCGCAAGGCGCGCACTTTTGTGTTTTTTTGCCTAGATAACATCCTAGCCCTTCATCATCATCATCATCATCTTCTTCTTCTTCTTCTTTTTCCTTCTCTTTCTCCCTTCTTCTTCTTCTTCTTCGTCAGAGTCTAACTCTGAGCAAATTTCTTTTTCTTTTTTGTACATATCGGGAAAAAAAAAAAAAGACGAGAATTTCGGTACTGAAATTATAGATTACTTTTTCTATGAAGAGTACATGACCTCCACGTAAGTGTGTGATCTGTTTTTTGAGACATCATGAAAAAAAAAATTCTTCTTACTCTTTGGAGGATGATGATTATTGCCTATGCATGACACTACGACAGCCATGACTCTAGATTTAATTGCCGTTAATAATTTTGTTGCGTCTCTAAAACTATTCTGTCGTTGACATGTTATGTTTTATGCTTTTATGACATTTGAATGTTTTATAAGTGTTTGCTTGTATTGAAAGTATTACCTATATTTGAATTCTACTTGTTCTAAAAAAATGTGCACCTTGCGTTCAAAAGGCGCGCGCCTCGCCTTGCGCTTAAAGCTTCAGGGGACCATGGCGCCTCGGTGCGCCTATCGCTATTTAAAACACTGGTGTGTTTACTTCGATTAAGATCAAGAAAGGGCATGATACAAATTGTAAGGAAGATGTGGTTGAGATTGACCCAGGGGATGATAATTCTATTGATTTTGATGACCACGAAGTTGAGGATAAAGGAATTAGTGGGGAATCAAGAATTGAATTGTTAGATACTGAGGTGGACAACTATCTTCTTGCTGAGGTGGGTAATTGTGATGGACATAGTGATGAGACCTTTATTGTAGGTCATTGTTCGGCAATTAAGGATGATGGGCAATTAGTGTTATCAACCCCCGATAAGAGTCCTTTTACAAGTCATTTCTCTCATGAGCTGAAGCGTGGTCTAAAATGTGCTTCTTTAAGTCATCTTGGTCAGGGGCTAGCAAGGGACTTGGCATTCCTGGGGAACAATCAGTCCATAGTGCTATTTTAAAATTGAAAAGGAGGTTGAATAGATCGAAGAGGAAGATTACAAAGAAGAAATCCATTTCTGATTTTGGAATAAAGGCGGTCAAAGTGAAAACTAAAGAGTTGGAAGTTTCTTCTTTTACTATATCATCCATTGATATTCATAACAGAAACTCCATGTTAATTAAGAATGCTCGAAGGGTGATGGAAACAAATGCTATGCTAGGAGTAAAATTTAGAGGAAGGGAGAGTTATAATTTGAAGAAAATTATCGAGTTGGAGGAGGGTGAAATTTCGGAAAGGGAGATCAAGGATCTTATAGCTTTGGAGGATGGCGATTTTGCAAATGTGGAGGATGGAGTCCCTCTCTCTATGGAGTTCTGACTTAATCTTCCCTTTTGCTTTTATTTTCCTATCGTGTGTTGTTTTTGCGTGTTTCTTTTGGAGGGCTTTCTTTGATATGGGTTGCTGTTGGTTTTTTTGGTGGGCTAGCTTTGCTTGAGGCTGTTCTGGGGTTTGTTTTTGGTGCTGCTTTTGAGTTGGTTGGCTAGCTTTTGGCATTCTTCTCTGCTGTTGTCTTAGGGATTTCTTTTTGGGTTTTAGTTGGAGTTGCTATGGCTTGGGGTCTTGTTAGCTTGGTTGTTTTGGTTATTGGCTGTCGATTGGGGTTTTCATTGTGGTCGGGTTGTTGGCTGTCGGTTTGGGGTTTTGTTTGGTTCGGTGTTGGTGTTCTTTTTCTTTTGTTGGTATCTTATCAACGCCATTTTGGGTCTCGGGTATTTTGTTTACCCTTGTTCCTTTTGATCTTTGTTCTCTTTCAAAGATTAATAAAATTTCTTTGCCTAGCAAAAAAAAGGAGAAGAAAGTGTGAGCTTTGCACAAAATTGGGAAACAAAATGTTAGAGAAGTGGGCTGGAAACCCAAAAATCGATTGACCATACATATAAAATGAATTTATTCGCGTATGAACCCAACCAAATCCATGGAAAAAAATGAATTTATTCGCATACCTGTTGTTTTGATGTACGAGTATGGTTGATCTTGTGGTTGCCGTTGCTTCTCTTCGTAGTGAGGAGAGGGGAAGACGAGGAGATTGAAGGAGGCGGAGGTAGTGTAGAGATGTTCTAGATCTAGGGTTTCTCTAAAGAGCAGTTGTCTTTCTCACTCTCCCTCTTCTTCAACATCTGTTATCTTTTTTTACGTTAAAAGTGACTGAAGGAGGAGGGAGAGTGAAGGGGTTGGTTTAGGGGGTTTTTTTAGACGAGGGTATTTCGGTCCACAACAAAATGCAATTAAATTTTTCCTTGTCATGTTGGGAGCAATTTCCAAAAACTGTTCCATGTATTGGCAGTTATTTGCCCCTAGTGCCATTTTTAAGCAATTTTTCCATTATTTTAATGATTAGAAACGTTCACGTACGTCAAAAATAATAAGAATACCAAAATTTAAATTATTGGGTGTCGATAAATATAAAAAAAGAAACTTACACATGAGATAAATGTGTTATATTCATACATTTATCGACATTCTATAAACCTGAATTTCAATATTCTTATAATTTTTTTACTAAACTTCTCCAAATTTTGGGGATGGCCGCATTGCTCAATCCCAGTCAGTGTCCACTTAGCAGTCCATGTCAATGGTGTACACAATCATGTGTAACCCGTTTAAAAGCACATGTCGTTTTACGAATAGGTCTCATATTTTCGACACTTACCCAAAGGATTGTGCTACCAAGAGGAATTGAAGCCAAACCTAGTACAAAGTCGAGTCATGCCTTGCCTAGCCCGGTTGCGAGTACATAGCATGTCATGCCTTTACCTGCAGGGATATTTCGGTCAGTTTTCAAGCGTTACTCATTGGACATGCTAGCACGAGGCATTGCCAAAATGCCAACACATGCCATAGCATTTTTTGTTAATGTATATGTAGGGCGAAGATAAATGTCAATGTCAAATTATAGGATCCTCTAAGAGCAAGTCAATGATGGTTGGAAAATGGATTTGGCACCAAAAAGTGGTTAAACATGTTAATATGCCAAATGTTGGCCCTCCCATTTCCAAAAATATTAACTAACTTTTCCTCTACCTCATCTTCTCCTACTTTCTTAACCACAATTCATCTATTACCTCAGTCTCAAAATGTTTGTCTAGTCCGCAAAGCCAGAACTTGCAAATAATTCACTTTTTAAAAAGAAAATTTCAAATACTACCTTTGGTGAGGTTTGCATATTCCGACAAACTCACGTAGCTTCTGATCTCCATTTTCTAGTACATTTTAGTTGGATTGGTGAGGTGGCAGTCCCATATATGGAGCAAAAGATAGAACTTTGCCATTTTACAATCCATTTTTCATCACGATTAGAGCATGTAGTTGTATAATTGGTACCAAATTGTAACTATACAACACCGTTTCCATCCCCCATTGTAGTTGCTCTTATCCTCATTCTCATCTGTTAACTCGGTGAGAGCAAAACGTCGCCGTTGTTGAAACCTCTCTCTCTCTCTCTTTCAGCGTCAATGATTTGCATATTACGGCGACAATTTGCAACTACAACAATGTTTTGCATATTCCAACGAACTGAGTTAGCCCCGATAGTTTATCTGGTATATCGCAGCTGAATTTGTTGTGCTGTCGACGATGGCTATAGCCGTACGAGGTTCCATATAAAACCTATTGGACTTGCTAACAGAGTCCTAACTATTTATATGCATGTGATATTAATAGATATCCATCAACCTTTTAGCGTTCAAGCCATGAATAACCCATGCTTTTCATTATCCCAATTTTTTTTTAAAATTTTTTTTGAGAGTTTTTCCCTCCTTTTTCTCTCTTTTTGTTTTTTCATTTTTTTTGTACCGTTTGTAGTTGAATGACTACGGTTTTCATTGGGACCTCAGAAAGATTTGCCCTTGGCGACTATCGGTGTAACGTCCCAAATTTTGGGAAACGTTATTATTATTATTTTTTTTTGATCAGGTTGGGAAACGTTATTATTACAATTACTAAATATGAAATAACCATAAGTCTGTTACATCAAATCATTCCTCAATAAAATACATTTATTCCATCGGAATGGGGTCTACGGCTACTACTAGTCCTCGATCTGGTCACCTCCCATCTCGGCTACATGTCATCTCCATAGTGCTCCAAGCTATAATATGCTCCCTGTTCATCTCGAAAGTCTAGCATAATATGTCAAAGCCACAGAAGCAACATCGTGGTATTATGTCAGGGTCACACAAGTGCAACATCGTGAACGAAGACTCCCAGTAGCCAATTCTTACCCCAACCTTATACTGGCAATTCTAAAACAATATTTTATGAAGGAAGTTTAACAGATAACTGTATCTAGCATGAAAATATGCATGCGTCTGTGTCAATGCAAACAATGTTGGTGTCATTTCAAATCAGAGTATTTCGCACGCAAATTTATGTATCTCGTTTGATCTTTCAATGTCAGAATTGTTCTTCAAATTTAACAACATTTGGGCACTGTTTCCGTCCACAGGCCACAGTCTAATCATTCGAAGTAATATCCGTTTACGTCTCTTTCAACTGACGGTCGCCAAATTTTTGCAAGCACTCTCACGAACATGGTCCCGTTCGTCTTGTCATCACGAACCGCCTTTGCATGATACAAGGTCCGTCCATCGTGTTGTTATACACGCTTAGCCCTAACCACCAAGTTCTCTTAGCAAAGATGGGGCGGCACTCCCGTATTCAATCAAATCCCAATTGATTCTTTCCGCAAAATATTCTCATAATTTCATTCTCCTTTCCATATTAACCATGTCGTGTCATTTCTCGTAAAATGTCCCGTGAATATGCAGCATGTCTTGTAAAACTCATTTCGTGAATATGCAACTTTTCTCGTAAAATGTGTTTCGACTCAATGTAACTTTTCTCGTAAAACGTGTCCACATAAAACCATGAATTCTCCTATGCAATTCTTTTGAAAACCATTCTAGGGTTACTTGTCAAAAAAAAAAAAAAAAAACCATTCTAGGGTTAGTAGAAAAATATTACTCCTACTTAACAGCTACGTGGTCACATTTTAGTTCGTAATTTCAAAATCTCGTGTGTCGTGATTCCTCTGTAAAACAATTTGATTTATAAAACGACTAGTCAACTTCATGTGTATTACAAAAATTGATCGGACATTATAACGAAAATATATTTTTAGGAACTACGACTAACTTTTTTGAAAACTAATCATCTTACTAATGACTAGAAAATTATATGCAGTAAACCGAGCATTATAATGACGATGTAAAAATAAATCTAAGTAATTATAGTAGAGTAGGCTACCTCAGTCGCGGTTATTAATCGGAAGATGCGAAAGCTAGGTGGAATTCTTCGGACAACGTAACCTCTATTTCCCGCAAACAACTTCTACTAACTTGACTACTATTAGTATGGATTGAAAAGTGGATTTTGGTGGAGGGTGGTGGCTTGCTTTGAGTATTGAAGAACACCTTGAGTTTCTCAAGAGGAAACTCAAGAACTAGAAGGTTTTTCTCACACTAGAAAGCTACTAGAATACTTACTTCAAAAACTACAAAGGTGGTGGAGAAGAGGTGTGGAAAATCAAGTGAATGGATAGGCAATGGGTGACCCTCCTCTCTCTCTCTATCTCCACCCCCCCCCCCCCCCCCCGGCATTAAGGGTAACCTTGGTGGCCAAGTAACATAACCTTTTTATCCAAAATCTATAGCGTTCATGGGTAAATCTATAGCCCTTATGCAAAAGTACAAGAGTTCTAATTGAAGTGGATCCTACAAAAATCTAGGTAAATAGTTTATGGATGGGTTTTGCATAGCCATCCTTATTTTAGGGAAATAATAGAACTAGATATGCATGCATACGCAATGCATACACAAACTTGGTGGCCAAGTTGGAGAGATTCTCTCCCATAATTCTCTCTCTCTCTCTCTCTCTCTCTCTCTCTCTCTCTCTCTCTCACATTTAATGGGTGGGGATTCTATCCTATCCAAATACTATTTGGGTGTAATGAGGGTGGGACAAAACACTAGTTGGTAGCTAAAATTGGATTGAGTTAGCTAGGAAAAATCTAGTAGGATTTTGTAGGCCTAATCAAATAGTGTATGGATATGTATATGTATCAATACATATATGCCAAATAATACATGCAATAATTCACTAGGGAAAATAAATGAAACAATTATTTATTTAAATAGAACTAGTTTTTATTTAACGAAAATTAGGGTTATTACAATTGGAGAATCAATATCTCAATTTGAGTTTTCGCATCTAGGTTCAGTGATGGTAGCACTAGTGTTTGAGGGGGTTCAGTGAGCCCTTGGACTAAATTATTATTATTATTTTATTTTTATTTTTATTTTATTTTTATGTTTTTGTCACCATTAAACGAAAATTTTGAAGCAGTCCCTGTCTAGGTTGAACTCAAATCTCGCATGAGCTGCCAGTTGGAATCCATGGTTAAAACACCTAGGGATCATTTTTGGAGAGAGATTAAGATCATGTCTATGCATGAATTCATGTTTTTTGACCCATCTAGTGCTTCTCTATACATAGAGAAATGGCATGTGATATTACGCATATTTCTCTATACCCATCTAGTTTTTTTTTTACCATTACCTGCGTTTAACAGATTTTCTAGTATTATGGGTATTAATGTTTAAATGATTGTCACACATTTTCTTCATTGTATTTCTCTCATCCGCAATTAATAAAAATACTACCGAATTCTTTCAATAGTTCAAAACATCACTCAATTGACAATTGAGGAAAGGAAATTACAAAAAAAAAAAAAAGAAGACAAAATAGTGTACAATAATTTGGTGCGAAATTTAGTTGGTCAAAGCCCCGATATGAGTACAAATTAGTACTAGTGGTACTCACTCCGGTCCTTGAATGTTGGTCTTGGAGTCAAATTATTATTTTTTGATAAATTGTAATTGTTGAAATAAAAAAAGAAAATATTCGCGTAATGTTTTGAATCTTTACACCAACTAAATATCCTAATGTGATCCTTTGAAGCGATATAAATATTTAAAAAGATTGAAAAGTTATTTATGAATATACAACAATTCTACCAAACGGAATGACAATTGAAGACATAATAAGATCTACTCCCTCCAGTTTTTTAAGTGTTCATGGTTCAACTTTGTCAATTTAACTTCTTATGAATACGTCATCATTGCATTTAAACATTTCAACTTTCCATAATTTCCCTTTACAAAGACATCGTAATTATACTTTGAACCACTAACTTTCCAAAATGAAATCAATTCTGAAAAATTTATTACCCCCTTCGTCCCGTTTTTGTTGTCGACTATTCCATTTTGGACTGTCCCTTAATAAGTATTTATTTCAAAAAATTAATGTGTAAAAGTTTATTCAATTATTATTTTGCCCTTTTAGAAAGTTAGTTGGTAAAGAGTTAACGGTAAAAATGGAGGATAATTTTGAAAAATGGAGGTAAAAGTTGATGTGAAGTGTGTAAAGTGGAAGTAAAAGTTGATGTGAAAGGGGCTTAGGATAATTTAAGAGATGGAGAGAGTAATATTTACGAGTTCAATTTTGGGAGGGTGAACAAAACACTCTCACTCGTTGGCTAATAAGAGGAGTCGGGACCACTTGTAACCAAACCAACCCAACCCAACCCAACCCAACCTAACCCAGGTTTGTTTCAACTTTAATTTCACTAAAACCCCCTGATCTTCCTTCCAAAATTTCTTCCACCCCTAGGCTAAAAATACAAAACTATGTTCTCTCTCTCTCTCCCCGAAAAAACACAATCTTCTCTCCTGTAGAGAAGAAAAGAACGATGATGATAGAAGAAGTAATTGGAGTACCCGATGAAATTGAACACGTCGAACAGAGCTCGATTCAAGCTTTAGATGGTGAGATTGAACCCATTGAACATCTTCCAGTTATAATTATTTCCGGTTATTTATATCCTTCGTGGGCTCGAATGAGTTTCTTGTAATTTCCATAGTTTCTTCCTTTTTATTTTGTTGTATGGGTAATAATTATTGAACTTTGCATTGATTTTTGTGGTTTCGAAGTGAAAAAAGATTAGGGTTTTTTTTTTTCCAAAAGGGGAGCTAATTGTAGTTTTCTTGTTGTTTTCAAACAAAATAATGATGGGTGTTTTCGGATTAGTTAGGTAATATCAATTGAGGTTAGATATGGAAATGTAGCATTCCGTTCTATATGCACTTCAGTAGCTTGTGTAAATTTCTAGGGTTTGTGAGTCAGAAATTTTGGGGATTTTTGATCTCGACCTTTTGCGTCCATGTTCAATGCTGGGTTTTGGTCCTTAATGTGGGTAAAATTCTCTTAGATGCCTACGATTTTGAGAGGGCAGAATCTGGCTTTTAGTATTTGTTGTCTCTGTGTTGTGATCATTGGTTATTTCTCTTCTTGTGTTTCTTATCTCTGTTTGTTTAAACATCGAGGCTTGAAGCTATATATTTTGATATGTAGAATTGATGGAAGAGTGTAGTTTTGAAGATTTTATGAAGCTGGGTTCAAGGTCTGATAAGAAAGTTCATGAGGATAAGGTTGTTGAGCCAAAGTGTGGAATGATTTTCGATACTGCTGATGAGGCTCACTCTTTTCCTAATGGATTGCAAGAAAAATTGGTTTTAGTGTTAAGAAGCTGAGGACAAACAAAAGTAAAGCTGATCGAAATAAAATTTTGCGACAAGTACTTGTTTGTTCATGTGAAGGGACATACCAAAAAATCAGAACTCCCAAAAAAGAAGAAGAGAATATCGGCGATTTGAGTGCAAGGCATTGTTCGAGTTTAAACTCATTGGGGATAAGTATCATGTAATCCAGTTCATGTTAGAGCATACCATGATCTTGTACCACCTCAGTCTGCCCATTATTTGAGATCTCATAGGAGAATTGAGTCTTCCCAAGTTGGACTTATCAACAAAATGCACTCATCAGGGTTCAAGTAGTCAGATATTTACTCTTACATGTCTAATGAAGCTGGAGGTCCTTAGTATCTTAACTTCATTCCCTCTGATTATTATAATTTGCTACAGAGGAAACGCGTTGAGTTTCTAAAAAAGGGCGATTCACAATGTCTTCTAGAATATTTCAAGCAAAAACAATAGGAGAATAAGCATTTCTTCTACTCTTTTCGCACGACGGGGGAGAATGAAGTGCGTGGTGTTTTCTTTTGTGATGCTAAGTCAAGAAGAGACTATAGTTTATTTGGTGATGCAATATGTTTTGACACAACATTTAGGACAAACAATTATGATATGTTATGTGCACCAATTGTTGGCATCAATAACCATAGACAAACCGCACTCTTTGGATGTGGTTTACTAGATGGCGAAACAAAGGATGCAGTAATGTGGTTGTTTACCACTTTCTTGGAGGCCATGGGAGGAAAGAAACCGGTATCTATATTTACGGATCAATCTCAAGCAATTGCAAATGCTATTAGTGCTATATTTCCAGATTCTCATCATGGATTGTGTTGATGGCATATCTATTAGAATGCTGCCAAAAACTTATCCCAAGTCCTTGCTGATTTAAACCCAGCAAAGACTTCCATATATGAGCAAGAGACAATTGAAGAATTTGAAGCGAGAGGGAAAAAATTACTTGAAGATTTTAAGCTCACCAATAACGTGTGGTTGCAAAAGTTGTGTGAATTTTGAGAAAAGTGGGCTCAAGTTTATAATCATGCTTATTTTTGTGCCGGAATGACTACAACACGGAGGAGTGAGAGCATTAATAAGTTTTTGTAAAAGTATTTTGGGAGTACCCTTGTTCTTTGGGAGTTTGTTGATCAATATGATAAGGCCATAGCTTGTAGGTGTGAAAAAGAAAGGGAAGCTGAAAATAAGACACAGCACACGTCGCCAATCTTAGTTTCTCGTTGGTCAGTCGAGTGTGAAGCTGCTGAATAATACGCAAAAAAGGAGAACACCAACAAACTTCGGATTTCTCTTTGCAATTAGAAAACGATGATGGCACAATTGGTTCATATATTGTTAGAGTTGGTGGGTTGGAAAAGAATTTGCAAACTTGCATATAATCGCTTGGAACATTCAGTATCATGCACTTGTCGAAAGTTTGAATTCCATGGCATTCTTTGCTCACATGCTTTGAAGTTATTTCGTGACTTACAATATGAGAGTTTGCATCCTCGGTATTATTTGAAGAGATGGACTAGGACAATTGTAGATGAAGATGTTTTTGACCTTCATGGAGATTTAATTTCGAACGACATTGACCCTTTACTCACAATCCATTATAGTGGATTGTTGCAAATTTCACAAAGAATTGTAAGTAAAGGTTCAATGTTTCCAGATGTGTATTCTTTAACGGAGGTTGGATTACTAGAGCTTGATGCAAAAGTTGAATCATGGATAAGTTCTAGGTGTGCAAATTAGAACGTTGCATCCAACGCACAAACCAATTCAACCTTAAATTTAGACAACGAGGCACCATTGCGAGATCCAACAAAGAGAAAATGTCGTCAAGGTAACAAAAGAAAGAGAGGTGCATTAGAAGGTAAACAGCCAAAGAAGAAGACTTCATGTAAAAGAAAGGATAAGTACATATAATTGCAACCTCACAAGTATATAGCATTATTTCTTGTTATTTGCCTTGATCGAATTTTATTTTTTAACTTTTCAGGCAAAGGGGAGGGCTCCACAACTGAAGCAATGATAGGAGCATCTCAACCTTCACAAGAGGTCGAAGAAGTTGAAAATGCACAAGAAAATGTTACTTTGAATGTAAGAATTTGTATTTTGTATCTCAAGTAACTTAATGGTAGGTTCATTTTTATTACTAATACAATGTCATTGATCAAATTATAGGAGTCAGGAATGCAATACATTGGAGGACAGGGTTATGGGGTCATTCATGTGCCCAAATATGAACCAAGGTCCACATGTGGAACAACCAAATGTGGCACAGAGGTTGCAATTTCAGTCTAATTTGATGGAAAAAAATGATGGCATGAATGCATTTCAAGTACCCACTTCATCATGGAAGCCTCAAAATCTGTGTACATCTTGGCGGGCAAGCCATCCAACCTTCACAGAAATGTTGATTGGTAAAGATCACATGGTAGAAGAAAGCATAGGAGATGGTGGCTATGAAGTTTAGATGCACACTTGAACTGTTATGTTTTGAAACTTGAAATGTCTCATGGCTAATGATATTTGTCTTTTGGATATTGTCATGTGAATTGGATGTGTATATCTCAATTTTTGTAATGGAGATCAGAGGACTTTTTACTTTGTTTTGCCTTACCTATTGCTGGCTAAGGTGTTGCTATTTTGCTATGTCAAACCGTTGTTGAATATGATCTGGCAAGCCATGGTGCTGCTATTTTGTGATATTATTTCCTAGTATTAGCTATGTGCTGTTATTTGTGATATTTATTTCCTTGCTATTGTGATGGCTGGAGGAAGCAGGTTATTGGTCATGGCAATTGCGTTACAACCAGTTTGATTGAGTTATTTGGTTGCGTTACAATAGTTTTTATACTTGGGTATTTGATTTGTCTAAAGACCCGATAGTTGATGTTGGTGTCTTACTTTTAGGCCCAGACCAAAAGATGCTATCAGGGATGTTGTTCTGGATTATTGAAAATAGACCCTAGGATGTCTTTACTGGGATACTGCTATTGCCTATTTGGGTGAAGCTTGCTTGCTATCTGGATTGTCGATGCTGAAATTTCGAGTATATTTTACTGGAATGCTGTTGTTGGGTGATGCTTGTTTGCTATCTTGATTGATGCTGCTGAAATTTTCACTGATTTGGAATGCTTGTCTGCTGTTAAAGATGAGGAATGTTGCTGTCTTTTCAAATGCAAATGGTATCATGGATGTTGTAGGTGATGTGTCATGGATGCCACGGGTAATGTTGATGCTGTCAAGAGCTATGTAGCTTGCTGCTGTGAATTGCTCTCAGAACACTGTGGTTTGCTGCTAGGAATTGCTCACTTTTTGAAGAATCTGCTCATATTGGAGCCTTGTTTTTCTTTGTATAACTCATGATCATGAGCTTGGACCTGAACCCTTGTATTTTTCTTCTTTTTTCTCTTTTGGCATTTCATCTCAACATTTCGCTGGGTTGATTTGCCGTGCCATATACTTGCACGTGTGCTTGACTATGGTTTCCTCTCTCGATGTATGCTTGTCAAGTTCTAATAAATTCTTGTTGCTGATCACCAAAAAAAAAAAAGTCTGTGACCTCCAGAATTTAGTTGCAATAGACGGAAAAGATACATTTGGATTTAGCATAACCGGTATATCGTAGACGGATTTTTTTTTTCCCCCCTTTTCTTTTGAGTGCATGAAAACCTTGTCTTGATTGAAGCCAAACTACTGGCATGCCTAAGTGTTGAAATTATGGCATAGCATTACACGAATAGTGTTAAGTATTTTAGTTTTTTCTTGTTAACAGTAAAGCGATGCACAAACCTATCATTTGCATTAAAATTAAGTGAATATGAGGCTTTTGACTGGTTATTCATGTGGGCATCAGAGCCATTATGCAAAGGTATATGGAATTTAGTTAAGTTTTTATTAATGGTTATTGCTTCACTGGGAGTTTTCCGAAGGATAATTTATCGAGCTACGCGTAAACTTGGCCAAACACTCGTCAAAAAAAAAAAAAAAAAAAGACTAAAGTAGCATTTTTCTAGATAGTGGTGGTTTCACATGGAGTAGTAGTTCGTCTCGATAAAAGAAATTAAGAAAGTAAAAAGTATCAAAAAAATTACTGAATAAGGTGAACGTGTTTTCAGGTTTAGGGGTAAAAGTGATCTCACGCCTAATAGAATTAGGATTTCCCGCTTAACAGGTTTTCAGGCTTAAGTCTCAGTTTATAAGTGCTAGTTTTTCAGCTTAGGGGGTGGAAGTAGTTCTAGAAAGAAGATCAGGGGGTTTTAGTGAAATCAAGGTTGAAACTAACGTGGGTTGGGTTGGTTAAAAGTGGTCCCCACATCCCCTCTTAGCCAATAGAAGAGAGGATTTTGTTCACCCACTTTTAGGAGGGTGAACAAAATTGGACTCAATTTTTACCACTAAATTTTTTCAAAATGAACAACTTTTAAGGAGTAGCCCATCTCTTATTTATAGGGCCTGTGTGTGTGTGTGTGTATGTGAGAAAAAAACTAGCTGTCTCTCTTCCTTCCCCTCCATTGCCTAAGGGTTTCACCACTCTTATGCAGTGGTGGGAGGAGAGGGCTTTACTCTTGATAATTACGTTTTTCTTTTTCTTCCTCAATGATGAATTTTCTCTCTTTTAATATCTCTTCCTTTTCATTTAGGGTTTTCTCTCTTGATCTCATATCTGAGAATTTCTCTGTATTATCCCCTCTTGGCTTCCCTACATCACCGATCCCTCCTATGTCACTCCTCCCGCGTCAATGGGTTGACGTCCATGATTTTGGTTATGGTTAGCATCTCGAGGTTATCGGAGATCCATGATGTGTAGTCGTAATCCCAATGGTTCTACCTATGATAGATTAGGATATTAGTGATGTTAAGGAACTATTACTGTTTTTTTCTTTTTAACTTTTTCGACTAGATTTCCGATGAAGCTAAAATATGGTGTTCGTTTTTAGCCAGTAAAAATTCACCTGGTTTGGGTATAGCCATTAGGCTAAGTCCCCATCGTCATCGTTGATTAGTTCCCTTTCTAGGGACGAATCTTTTGCTAGATGTATTTTGATTGAGATTAATAATATCATTTATTATCATTTTGGGGGGGGGAACCCAAAATGAAATACAAGACTAAAAAAAGGAGACGAAGAAGTAGAAAATAAACTGTCTTTTCACAATTACTTCTGCTGAGACGCTGATTCCAACAACTCGAATGAGACTCCAAAAACTCAATCCAGGTACTAGGAGCAGGAGTGGTCGCACCGTCGTGTAATTGTGGAGAGACGTAGAACACCACGTGCCTGGGATACCCCAGGGCAGTGAAGTATTTCCATTGGCATATCAACACATTACTCCAACAAAGTAATCTTGGCAAGACGTGGGAACTAAATGTCACAAACAGTTTCCGTTGTACCAGGTAAGTGAAAAAGGAAACAAATAACATAGTGGAAGATCTAGTTGTAATAAATAGGTACAAAAGAGTGAGCAACAACATTGTGTGATCAAATTAACCACACTAAGAACAAAGAAAAACAAACAAACAACAACAAACCCCGCCCCTTCTATCCCAGCTGTTCTTTCCAGGGGGCCTTCCAACCTATCCATACACAAGGTTTTTTTTTTTTTTTTTTTCCCTGCGAAATAACATATACAAACTGATTCCCTCTCTCTCTTTCTCACTGTGTGTCTCTGTCTCTAGGTGTTGGTGTTTGTCAACAAGGCAGAGCAAAGGAGCACCAACCTTATATTGAGTGCAGCCATCAAGCCACCAAAATCTTTCCGGTCATTTGTAGATCAAAAGAGATGCTTCTGATGAGTTCGAGTGAAATTCTTGTTTGTCGCACTCCACAATTAGTAGATACCAACTCGTTACTTATGGGATTGAAGCGAATAAATTTAGACCCATTTGCCGTCTCACATGCTCTGGCATCAACTTGCTTATAAGATCCGGAGAAGCTCCAGATAGCTGCAGCCGCAACCATAGTTTGACCATTAGGAATAAGATCAACCAACAGTTAATGGAAAACATTTTGCAAGACTAGAATAAGTCCATAACAATTCTGAATCCAATCCAAGGAAGCCTAGTCCAACCCGTAATCATCATTTTTCATATAAGTGTTGTCTACTAAAAGTCTAGAAAGTATAGAGACGTGATCTAATTGTAACAAATATTCAAGAATCACAAAGCAATGCTTCTTGTTAACGTGCGTAAAACATTAACAATATAATTCTAAGCATTCTAACGTTTCCCAAACTCTGTACTCCGTTGCACTTTGGTTCTTCAAGATTTAATTTCGGTAATTACATCACTTAAGTGACACAGTGTATACTATATGGACTATAGGTGTACTTCACCCAAAAGAAGAAAGGAGAATCAAATGTCAAGACACCAAATCAACTAATGGCGATGTTCTAAAAGTCGAAGGCACTACTAAGGCAAAAGAGGGGCACAAGAAAACCGACATACCCGATAACCCGATCCAATCCGGACCGAACCGTTCTATTTGGTAAGGTAATACGGTTCATTGGTCAGGTTATGGTCTTGAAAAAATAAGAACCGGCAATACCCAACAAGTTACAAGTCGGCACTTAAAGATTAGTCAGTTTTCCCATTTTTTTAGAAATATTCCTCGCCCTTCTCCAAAGTTTGAGTAAAAACGATATGAGACTAATAAGAAATAGTCCGTCTCAAAAAGGATGTCCATTTTCACTATTCACACCTCTCAAAAAATCATCTAAATTTTGTTGTTTATAACACTTTTATGATTAGAACAAGATCCACATTGCATATAAAAAATATTTCAAATTAAAAACTGTAAATTTTCTGAGGGGTGAATAGTGAAAATGAACATCCATTTAGGGACGGAGGTAGTAAATTAAGACTAAATTACAACTAACAGTAACACTTAATGCCTATTTTGTTGTGTTATGCACATTTTTTTGATAGCCGATTTAGGGCTTTGATATGTATTAGTATGTCAAATATATTTTGTTAAAACAACACTTAACACCCTACGCATTTTACTATTACTCGTTTAACACCAAAATACTATAAAAAAAAAAGTATGAAATATACGCTGCCGACTAATCGGCGACTGCCTGTTTTTGTAAAAATGCTTGATTACCGTCTAGACCGTAAAATCTACGCATTAAGAGTACGCCTAGGCCGACTTTTAGAATGATGACTAACGTACTCCACACTATTGATGTCATCATGACTGTTAATGGACTTTTTTGTTCCCCCTAATAATACCTGTGTCCATCAGATGCAACTAGAATATGGGGATTCTCTAGAATTAGTTTTTGTTAATACCAAAATTTTAGTGGATAGAGTCTTAAATCTTAATACCAAAATTTTACCATTACCCTTTATCAATGAGGAGGTCTTCAACTAACTGTCTAACTTCCTATTCAATATCAGCACCTTAAAGATTAAGCCACCCAAGAAAAGGAAAAAAAGAAACAAAAGGAGGACAAATATACTTGGTGCATCTTCCACGCCTCCAAAGAAAGTAAGGGGGAAAAAAGGAACTGGAAAAGAAAGAAGTAGATTAGAAGATGTACCTCCTGCTTAAAGTTGAAAAGAGGTGGTAATGGGCGACCGTTTGGTAGACGGGCATTGGGTTCTCGAAGCTCATCAAAAAATGGATGTGCACATGCCTCCAGCTGCCATATAAAGAACAAGAACAACTCAAATAGGGAAAATGGGAGAGAGAGAACAATAATAATCTCTCTTATGATGATCACAGCGAACATATATCTAGGCACCAATGGAATACTCTCACAAATGAGAGCAGAATCAAACTGACCGCGGTGCAGCGAAGACTTGGGGAGTATTGCAGTAGCCTTGAGGCAAGGTCAATTGCTTCAGGAGGCATCCTTTTGTGGAAAATCTGAAACCAAAAGCTCAGATTCAAAGTCAGAACACACTCGATATAAATCTAAAGATGACTCCTCATAACTCCAACTTCATGGTAGAATGAAAGTCAAACCTTGTGCCAAGGGTTTGCCTTTATCTGTGGAAACCTAAAATCTGTATAATTCGGATTCATACAACGAATTTCTTCCCGAGTTGGTGTACCAAGAACCTGGAACAAAGAATGTGAGGAAACGTGCTTTTTGAACAACTGAATGATTTTTTTTTATACTACAAGAACTGCACCTTGATAATCTCCACAAGCTGGCCCACAGCATTTTCTCCAGGGAACAATGGCTAGAAAAGTTGACATTAAAAAAAATCAGCTGATGCTGTCCAAAGAAAGTATAAGGACATTGGAATGAAGGTTCTTTTGTTTCAATTTATAGTATTTTACATCCAGAGACATAACCATGCAAAACAATTTACACTAAAGCATATTTCTCTATTCTATTTTATTTTGTTTTTGGTAGAGGTTTCAAATACTTCTCTGAGATTTCGTACAATCATAATTGACAGATTACACTCTTTACAACTTTTGCTCCTCAGACCAGTTCATCACCGCCTTGAATCCAATTCAAGCCATTGCTGGGCAGTTAGGTTTTGGCTTAATGTTTCATGCATTTACCATGTTCTTGAGAGCAGATAGATACATGAGAGAGGTACTCTCATTGGTTTGGGTTAAGAATTAGTCGCTCCCATGAAGGAGACCTTAGTTGCATTTTGTAAAACTTCTTGTGAAAATCAGATCGCTAAGTCAATTTCTTGGAAAAGATTTCCATCTCCATTGTTTTACCCGTGTTTTCATACAACCCAAAGAAAATGGAGCTACAGTGTAGAACATGGAAACACAGCTGACCTGGCCTAAAAGAAGCTCAGCAAGTATACAGCCAGCTGACCAAATATCAATTGAAGTTGTATATTCTGTGGCACCAAATATGAGTTCTGGAGCCCTATAAAAACGTGAGCATATGTATGATATGTTCGCTTCACCCTTCACCTGGGGACAATTGGATACAATCATACAAGTGAAATCATGAAACAGGTAATTACAAGCCCTTCAAATATGAGCTTCAATGACATTCACTGGCGTAATGTGCTACTAACAGGAAGCAGCTTTGGTCATGCAATACACAGAACATCATGAATGGCATCCACAGTAATGAAGACAACTAGAAAAGCTCTGAAGCCCCAACACTTCATTTTAGATGCCATAACAAGAACCAACACATGTCAGACACCAACAGTCATGTTACATTTCATAAACATCATGTGCCATATCTTGCTTTTCATCATCCAACTTTTTGTCGAGCAGAATCGAGAGACAATGTGTCTGTATATTTTCATAAGTGAATTCCAAAATAAATCGGAGTATTTGGTTGAAGGGTTAGAGGGTCTGAGTTGCTCTAGTGTGTGTTGAACTAAGGACGGAACTTCTACGGATGAAGCACATCTAGGACACCGTGTCGGATATCGGGGTTCCTCGAACACTCCTAAAAGTAAGCAAAACTTCTTTTGACACTTCAGCAACACTTCTTGCAACCTTCAAACACCACCTATGTGATGATTCTTCTCATAAGTACAGTGTTGCATCATTTGGAGCACAATTTATGCACCCCAAATAGATATTCTGAAACATCTATCAACAAATAGGTCATTTATATTACAAAAAAATCTATTTTCTTTTGCATTTTTGGAATGCATTTCTTAAGATACAGAATATATGGCCATTTAACCTTAATTAGTGTTATTTTTCTATTTTCATTACCTTAGAATGAAATATTCACATTTATCTACCACAAAAAATAGACTTAATAGGAGCACAATTTCCAAGTGTCTCCTGAGCGGACCGTGTCTCATATTGTTTTCCGAAATGCCACTCAATACAGCATAGGTGTGGCAAATGAGTTCAAATTATGCACAAAAACGTGTTATGTGGGATTAGTGTTACGTTTTATTATCTTTAAACATTGTGTATGCAGAATTAGGGTTATAGAAATCAAGTACACTCCAGCTTGGATTCCTACCGAGAGGATCTATAGAAGTCAAGTACACTCCAGCCTGGATTCCTACCGAGACATTCTCTGGGGATTCACAGATAGGAAATAAGGTATTTCATTATATTTGATAGCTAGATCAAGGAACAAGTAGCACTGGCAGGTACTTCTCATATGTCATTGTTTAGAGGATATACATCCATTACGTGCGAAAATGACCCAAAAGGATGAAATGTCGATAAAAAGTGGCCGACTTCCATTGAGATATGCAAATGAGAGGTCAAAATTTGGAGCCACTTTCTTCCAAATTTTTTACTCATAACATTCTATTCGGAATGTATAACTCAAGAAGTATTTAAAGCCGAAAAAGCAAGCAAAAAAGAAGCAAAACACATGAAAAATTAGGCGTAGGTTAAGTAACACCAGGAGCCTTGGGTTTTAGAGAGAAATCTTTCGTCATATAGTGGACGTAACATAAGCATATGAACCTATGATAATGTTCACACTGCACCAGCAGAAGACTACAGAAACTTGGAGCAAATTCCATTCGTAATAATGTGGAAAAGAAAATTCAGTTGGCAATAATGGGGAAGAAAATGTACGACAACTGAATGAAAATTAGAAGGATAAAAAAATAAACAACACAAGGAAAGCAGAAATACAAGATTTCACATACTAGCATTTTTGCACTTCCAAAATCACAAATCTTGACCTGGTGAGAAAGAGGGTCAACCTGCAGAAAGTCAATTGGACCTCAGCAAACAGCTATAGACAGTTTTCTCAATCTAACAGCCAAAGAAGTGCATACCAGGACGTTTTGAGGCTTCAAATCCCTGTGGCAAACTTCCGGGACAGTGTGCATATATGCCAGCCCCCTACAGATCTGGAAAATAATATACAAATTAATATCCAACGGACAAAATAAGAAAAACAGTAGAACCGAAAGGAGCACCACACATACTTGGTAAGTGTAAAGCTTCACATAGATGAGAGGTATTCTCTGGTTAAGATTGCTGTAATGCTTCAAAACTCTATAAATGGTCTCAGGGACATACTCCATGACTAAGTTGAGAAAAAGCTCGTTTTTACTCGTAGTGGAAAAGAAACAATGCTTTAGAGAAACCACATTAGGGTGATCCATTGTGCGCATTAATTGCAGTTCACGGTTCTTGTATCTTTTGTCTTGCAAAACCTTCTTTATTGCAACTGTCTCTCCCGTTTCCAAGCATTTTGCCTAATGAAAGAAGCCAGATCAGTGGATCAAACAAAAAGAAGATTTTGCTAAATCAAAAGAGTATCATTATCATCTGGCTACCTGGAAAACAACTCCAAATGAGCCCGTCCCAACAACACGCTCTGCCATATAGCTGATGGTCTGTAATAGGCAATCAAAACAATCCAATTAAACCCTCAACATAAGGAAAACTAACAAAGTACGCAATTGAAATATGTACAATGTACATCATCTAGAACGGATAATGGTTTTTCTGAAAGATTTATTGTTTACGAGTACAAAGAAATTAGTTAACTGTACCCTTCTCCGTACGTTTCCTATCTTATTGTCCAAAGGAGCCATTCTGTTAAGTGTATACACACTTTTCTATGAGAAACAATATAGAAATAGTGGTTCTATAATGTCATACTGCAACAAGATCTTGCCTTGGAGAGTTGCATATTGTATAGCTACCACTTGTTTCTTCATTTTACCAAATCAATTTATGCTTTATCAACTCACTTCATCTCACGGTTAAAGTGACAAAATATGGTTAGCAAATAATAAGCTTATTATTCTTTTTCAAAATTATTCAAAGAAGTTCCCACACAATCCTTTCAATGGATCAATCAATTTCTTCTTTGGAAATTAGAATGCTAAGGAAAAACATACTTTGTTGTTATAGGCAACTATTCTCGATTGATTATTTCCTTATAGAAACACAACATACATACATGTTGGAAACAATAAGAAGTGAAAGAATTAGAACCATAAAAGTAAGAGCTCTCTTTCGATTATTCAGGATTTCAGCAAATCATACGAGAGGCCATCCTTCCGGTCTGTCAAGAAAGTGGTATTACCTGTTTGGGTTCTCCATTTTTGCCACCAATAGTTGTAGAAATGATGTGACCAGTGACAGCATCATTGGCATCGACAACTGTATCAGACATCTCCTGGAAGACATATCCGGCAAGATGTCAGACAAGATAACTCGCAGATCATCTGGCTATGACAAACAATAGAAATAGCAGAAATAGAATGACTAAACAAGGTTGGACATGCCAGAAACTATTTAACACAGAGATCAGTGACATAATTGATATGACGACGAAAAATATTACCAACATTTCCACTTTGCAGTTTTCTAAACCTTATCAGTGAAGTTTGAAGCATAGTCCGATGAATTATAATGGAAATGAGGAAAAGAAATTATTGAAGAAAAAGAAAAGGAAAAAAATAAAACTAAATCAAACCAAAGCTTTACATAAGAGCAATGACCTAAAAACGTAGTCAGCTAAGATTCAGAGAAAATGTCATGAGGGTGCGAACCATTCTACTACCCAAATTGTTAGAACTTTTCACGACATTTACGGGTACAGTTGCCCACTTTCATACCCCCATGATCCACCACTGTTATGAATACAATACAACAGAGATATACCCAAGCATCAAAAGCTATCTCAACAAATGCAAGAGAAGGAAACGAAAAGCTCATCAAAGGAACCCTAATCAATCCTCACATACGGTTACCCAGGATACTAAACAAGAAGAGAAAAAAAAAATCCACTAACAATTCGGCCTTTGCAGCCAAACGGCATGCATTATGAGGTCAAATCCAGCTAGATCCTAGGCACTTCGTTGTCAGATTTGATAGAAACTATCTGATACAATGTACAGATCTTATCCTATAAATTCCCGACATCAAGCCCTAGAATCTGAAGCATTAAAACTACAACAAAATACAACTGAAAAACAACCTGTTCATCATAAAAACCCAATCAATCCTCCTCGTGGGATCTACCAAAGAAACTGAAAACAACAAGAACTAAAAACCCATGTGTAATTTTACTTTCCAGTCAAAGGGTTAGTAATAAAAGGTCCAATTATGCTAGATCTTCTCAAGAAACAAAAAAAAAAACCACATCTAGCCACTTAGATATCACATTTCATGGAAATTTTCAGGGGAATGAGGAGATCTTTACCTTATCGTCAGCCATGATTTTTCAGGCGAACGATGGAGGAGGGAGAGAGAGAGAGAGAGAAGAGAGAAGAATCTTTTTTACTTTTGACAAAACTTTCAGCTCATAATTGTCGGGTGGAGGTAGTAGGGCCCATCAACCGAACAAACTTGACAAACTCCATGTGATTCCAGCTCCCCCCTTTTTTGTTCTCTCTCCTCTCTGTCTCGCACATCAGATAATAGACAGAGAGCCCTAGAGTTGAAGATAATTACGATGGTTGAATCTCAAGATTCGAAGTCAATGGTCATAGCTCACTCGTTTTTGGTCGCCGGAAAAGAGAGGGGAAATAGTAGGGATGGCAATGGGGCAGATCGGTTCGGGTTTTGGCTGATCCGCACCCAAACTCAAAGGGTTTCGGTTCGGTTCGGAAAAGGGAGAGGATGAACCATAACCTAACCATTCGAGGTACGGGTAATTTCGGATAACCGATTTTGTGAAGGAAAAAATAGGTACCCATATGGGTAACCGAATTGTACACATCCCGCCCCGCCCCAAACCGTACTAAAATATAAATAAATTGAGTTTAGGATATTTTATTATCTCAAAAAAATTAAAAAAAACATAAAAAAAATAACAAAAGGAGACTACAAATATCAGTCAAGAGACTCAAGACTATAATATATAACATATCAGTCAAGAGAGTCTCAAAATGTACAGAATGTGAGACCAAAACCTAACCTATGAATATCTTACATATATATACGAGAGGTAAAGTGTAATTTTAAAATATACCTAAGGGGTTTATATATATATATATATATATATATATATATAGGAAAAACTTCACATAAGGGTCCCTTATTGAACCCAAAATCCGGACTCCTCCTCACAGCCCTTGGATCTCATCCAAGGGCTCAGATTTAAATGCCATTCTCGCGGGTTAAAAGGGCCAAAACGGGTTGACCCAAAAAGGGTTCGCGGGTTTAAACATTAATCGGGTTAAATCTTCTCCCCAGTTTATTTGGGGAAAAATCAATCGACGCTCTCTCTCTCTCTCTCTCTCTCTTCTCACGACGACGACGAAGAAGAACACCGAGGTTCGATCTCTCTCTCTCTCTCTCTCTCTCTCTCTCTCTCTCTCTCTCTCGCGCGCGTTTTCTCTTTCTCAAGCATTCTCTCTCTCGATTTCTAGGGTTTCCAGTCGCATCTGGACTTTCAAATTTCAAACATCTAGGGTCAAGCGAAGAAGAAGATCGAGGAGAAGAAGGAGAACAAGGAAGAATCGAAGGAGAACAAGGTTCTATCAATTGAAACACCAAGACCAAGGTATCTCTTTCTCTCTCTCGTTTTCGTTTTCTGTCCGTACTCAAGTTCGATTCAAGGGTTTTCACTTCGTTTTTTATTTTATTTTATTTTTTCCGTTTTGTTCTGGGTTTTGGCTTCAAGAATGCAGGGTTTCGATTTCGTTTTCAAACACCTACGGTTTCGATTTCAACCATTGAGTGTGTGGCTGTGTGTTCAAAATCAAGAAATCTAGTATGATACATGTTCGTTTGATGTATTTTGTGGAAAAACTAAGGTTTTCTCTCTCTGCGTCTGGTTCGGGTGTGGAAAAAATTAGGTATGGGCCGTAAGAAATATGTTCTGATGTGGCTATGGCTATGGAAAAAATAAACTACAGCCGTAAGAAATATGTTCATGAAAAAATTAGGAGACTTGATATTTTCTGAGTTATAGACCAGCCAAATTAGTTTCCCCATTTGGGTCTTTGGTTTTGAAGTTTGATTCTGAATGGAACTGTGACATGAGTTTCCTTCTAAATTTATGTTCTGAACTGCCATTGTATGAATGTAGGAGACTTGATGCTCTATTTTAAATGATGTGCTAGCTGCTTGAATCTAGCTTCCATCAGTTTGCTTTGGAGCTTTAAGTGTCCTTTTTCCCCCTAGTTTGCTGGAGCTTTATGTAAGGTTGCAGGATAACATCTCACATTAGTGCTTCCACCGGTTGCGACAGAAATAGCTAGTTACTGGTCAATTGCCATTATTCATCCATGGTACGTTTGAATTGCAATGTTTGGGAAACAATGTGTTGTGGGACTTGTTTGTTTAAGCCACTTTGAACTCATTTACTTGTTTGTCTAAGACTCTCAAAATCGAGAATTTGAACTCCAAGTGGCACTGTTTGTTTAAGCCACTTTGAACTCCAAGTACAATAAGAACGACACTTTGGTAGTGTTTGCTACTGAACAAGAACAATAACATAGTTCCAGCTTTCAATAATAACTCAATAGTCACTTGTAAAAGAGTAAACATGCAATGCTATAGCAGCAACAGCTTGCAACCAGTTATCTTATAAGACTTATCGTAACTCACCAAGTCCACCTTTTGTTGTATAATATTTTGATTAATTCATATATTTTTTGTGGCAGTTTATAAACTTGGCAGACCCAAAAAAACAATCATGTCTACTTCAAGCAACGGATGTACCATTCCAAATGACTACCTTAGATTTCGAAACAAGACTTGTTGGTGTGGCATGAGAGCTGCTGTGAGGATCTCAGAATCAGAACGTAATCCGGGAAGGCTCTACTATGGTTGTCCAAAGGAGATGAAAGATGAAGGAAGATGCAACTATTGGAAGTGGTGCAATCCAATTGGGTATCATCCAGAAAGTGATGAGGGTCTGAATGAGGTGAATCTGAAGAAGATCGAAGAACGTGTTCAAGCCATGCAAGTCGTAGTGGAGAGTTTGAAATATAGAGTCAATGTACTCATGTTGTTCATTGCTCTAGCTTTGGTAGTTGTACTTGTTAAGTATTAGTAGTGTATTATCGTCGTGGACAAGTCTCTAGAATTAGATTAGCTTATTTTGGTAAGTCACAGTTTGCTGCTGCGTGATAACCTGCTAGTGCTAGGCTGATTAACCTGCTAGTGTATTAGGTTACACAATTTGTTTAAAACCTGTTGCTGCTGTTTGAATCTGTTGTTTGTGGCAAGGCATTATTCAACTGTACTTGCAATGCTATAGCAGCAACAGCTATTTGTCAAGACTGCTTTGTCAACTGTATTTGGTAACTGGATTTGGTGGACTATATCTGTAAGTTCAACTGTACTTGCTTTGTCATGTGGCTCATGTTTGTAACTTCTTGGTTGCTCTATTCTTCCTAGAGCTTATGGAGAAATTTGGAGTCGCACCAGTTTATGCAAGCTTTGGTGTTGTTTCCTTGTTGGCAGCAACATTTGGTTATTATTTCATTGTTGAAACCAAAAGACTAGTGACAGATGTAAAAATTGTTCGTAGAGAATGGTACATATGAATCTGGTTTGGACAGTGGTTTCTATCATTTGTTGAGATTTTGACAGTGGTTTCTATCATTTCTCTCCTACATTTAAGTACTTTGTGACGTGCATTGTGTTCATTAGCTGGCTGCTATTGCTCCATCCCTTGTATTCTGTTAGTGTTGTTGTACTATAGCAGGTTACCCGATAGCTGTTTACTGCATTTACTACTGTTGTTAGTGCTGCCATCTTCAGGGCAGTGGATCTGGACGTTGTTGATTGTTAAGTGTTTGTTAGACATGTAGATGCATTTACTTCATCAGGATGTGACTTGGTTGACATGTTGTGTTAGTGAGGACTCTGTTTATGTATTTCTGGGTATAATTACCACTGCTGCCAGTGTCATGTTTCTCTATCCCAGCAGTGGTGCTCCCCGTTACCTTGTGATTTGCCACGATTGTGTTGTGGATCTGTCATGATTGATATTGTACTTAATTGCTATGTATGTTGGATATTCAATCTAGGCTCATTGTGCTGTAGGTTGTCCCGATGGTGCATTAGGAGTATTTCTAAAGCTTATTACTGCATCCAGTTGGCTAGCTGCTATCATTGCAATTGATGCGATTGGATATTGCTGCTCAATTCATTGCTTGTCACCAACGTATAATCATAACCAACACACATAGTGAAAGAACAACCAAGTGATCTAAAATCCATGAAAATTAAGAAGAGATATTATCATCAGATCCAAGTCGATACCAACTCACTAAAAGTTCAAGCTAGAGAAAAAACAGATTGACCAATGCCCTTTCGGATTGAACCAAATACAAATAAAACTGGGAATAAATCCATAAGAAAGGCTTGCGGCCTGAATAGTAGCTTCTACAAGTCTCCAACTACACTCTTCAAATTCTGCAAGTATGAGACAAACAAAGGTTTAGTTGCATGAACAAAAAAATGAGACATTACATGAACAAAAAAATGAGACATTACATGAACAAAAAAACTAAAAAAATGAGTCATTTCCAAACACATACATTCTGAGTCATATTCCATGTCGTCCTCGTCCTCCTCATTATCCTCGTCATCCTCGTCATTCAACCTACCATCTCCGCTAGAGCTACAAAAAAATTTCACAATTAAATTTATAAAAATTAAGCATACAAATTATACATGAACATATTTAAATGTGCGTAGACCTACATTCCAAGAAGTACTGGACAATTCCTTTTGTCATGTGTCGCCAATTTCCCGCAACCATTGCACCGCCTAAGCTTCTTCACAGCCTTCTCTTTTCCTCCCTTCAGCCGTTTACCACAACCCTTGAACCTAACCGGTTGTGGTTCTTTCAGAATAGGTTGTTTTCCACGAGAAACAGGCTTTTGGATACTACTCTCTTCACGAATGTTCAAGTCATTCATCTTGGATGCAAGCCTTGTTTCAGTTGATAGGAAATATTCTTCCAAACCTTGTGTCTCATTTTCACCACTTAATAAACATGCATCAATAACTTGGCTAGCTAGTCGGAAAAGCCTATTTCGCTTCAATAACATAGCCGTGTCACATATTTCAGAACCGCTCCCACCAAAGTCATCCATAACTCTGCTAGCTTTTGCTGATTTAGTCCACCTCCGCAAGATGTATTGCTCAGGTAATTGGACAATTTGCTTTTTATTGAAATAGGCCAACATGTGACGACAAGGAATTCCATCACTTTCAAACTTCTTGTCAACTCCGTTTCCGTGTAGTGTTTTCAGAAACATTTTGAGTATACTTTTTGGCCATCAACCCTTTTTTGTGACAAACAAATTCCTTCCTAACGGTATGGCCGCCCTTACCCACCTTGCTAGAATGGATTTAGACACTAAATCCAGCTTCTCTGTGTTTGGTTCTTTTACTTCTTTGCAATGGAAAATAATTGTGTGCGAGCGTGCCAGAGAGAGTTTTAATCTTCTCCCTCAGATTAACTTTGGAAAAACCAAATCTAATCAGACGATTGTGTTTTATTGGTTCAATTACCTCAACTAAGAGGATTTTTCTTAACAAGTGAAGAAATGTAAACCAATATACTTAGGAAACCAAAGAACAACAAAGAAACAAGATACTTCGATTGATAAATCAAAGGTAAACTTTCTTCGAAATTGTCTTCGACTTCAAATTCAAGAACTTCGAACAGGTGATTGATACAAGAACAACCGGGATTAATCCTAACTAATTCCTAATCTACTTCCTAATCTACTTCGAACTGAGTTTGAGATCCTAAACTACTTTGCCAATGAACAAACCAAGCATCAGTTTTGTGATAGCTGTTTGTTGAAGATTTGTCCGGGGGTTTCACTTCTTCAATTTCTTCTATTTATAGACACTGCTTGCAGTTTGAACTTCCCGCTCAATGAATTTGAACTTGGCTTGCTTCGAACTCTAACTTCTATTCTTTGAACTAGCAGTTTCTTCCCTCCTCCACGTCTGAACTTGAATTCTTCTAATTCTTCCTCCAGAAGCTTTAATTTTGAATCTGCATGGTTGTTTGAACTAAGCTCAAATGATTATATGTTAAGGAGAATAACTACCTTTCAATAGGCATTCCACGTGTTATAACTGCCAATTTGCTTATTTCACAAGTTTACACGTGGAGTTTATGTAATTAGCAGTTAATACCATGGCTTCGAAGTCAATTTTTATTTTATCCTTGACTTGTAACTGCCAATAACTGCTTTTCGAATCTGAGAAACCATACGACATCGTATTTTACTCAAATATGTCCCTTTAATCCAGTGTGTCTTCATCAATAAGTAATTGCCAACATTTGGCATTTTGATTACGTGTCAATTGATTATTGGATTTGTTAATTTTATATGTAAACATACCCCCCACATTAACATCTTTGTTCAAGGAATTTGAATAAGTGTTAATGTGCCTTTTGCCGCTTCGAATTCTTGTAAACTTCCAAAGCAAAAGTTATTGACAGTTCTCGTCACTTCCAATGATACATCTATATTTGATTCTTACACTTCCTGTGAGGGGTTTTGCAGATAATGGGCAGTTAACACCCACGTTCTCCACTTACAAAATTTGAATCGTTTCAAATTCAGATTTCTTAAGTTATAAAAGCACTCGACCACTGGCAAAATTAATTACCAACTTTCGTCCTAATCTTGCTTTCATCTTCTTAAACTCAATTTAACCATGGCTGATATTTCCAATACCCAAAATGCCTTCGAAAACTTGGTTCTTCATGATCCAATCTCTGTCAATACTGGAAATGCTGTTACACCAATTGTTGGTAAAATTCGAAGGGATCGTTTTTACACAGTGGTTCAAGTGAACAGCTCTGAACCCATTGATCCATGGAATCCTCCAATTTCCCTTACTCCTGAACCCTTTTTATGGAGTTTACCATCTGAAATAGTGGTGGTGAAGATGGATGATCCTACTGGCTACAGGGGTTGGAGTAGATATCGCTCATTAGCTATGAGTAGATATTTATCTCCTCTCATTAGGCATGATCCTAATATAATGGTGCTTGACAGTCTCATTGCCACTCACCTCACTCCTGCATTTTTCAAAGTCTGTGAAGATGAAAAATTTGGGTTTGCTGGCTATGGTGAGCTTAAACAAAAAGCCAAGAGCCAATATATTTATTGGTTAAACGAGGTTTGAAGGCCTCATTTTGAGGGAAAATTTGTTGATCCCTCCTACCTTTCTCTTCGAACCCTTCCTGAAAATCCAGATTGGTTTCAGGAACTAACGAGTATCAAATTCGATCCTACTATTTTCCAAGCTGACTATTCTTATTCTCTTTACCCACGATCTGATTCTGTTCGAGCCAAAGAACTATTGACTGCTTTTGCCTTTTTGGATATAGGGATTCTTGAAGAAGACATCCCTTGCAAAAATTTCTTATGGGCTTGTGAAACCATCCAATGCTCTGTTCCTACATTAACTGGTTCTTTTCTTGGTTCGATATGCCCATAACACATTTAAAAGTAAAATTGGCCATTCTTCTGGATTTCTATCAACCATTCTTGAATACCTCTTTTGATAATTTTATTGGTTGATTCTGCTTGACCATTTGACTGAGCATAATATGGAGTAGAATTGATCAAAGAAACTCCATGAGAAGCTGCAAAAGCTTTCACTGCTCTGCCTTCGAAAATGGATCCATTATCCACTGTAATGGTTTCTGGAGATCCAAATCTATAGATAATATTCTTAATGAATTCAATTACCTGTTCTTGAGATACACTCTCAAAAGCTTGAGCCTCCACCCATTTAGTAAAGTAATCAGTGGCAACTAGAATGAACTTATCACCACCTCTAGAAGCAGGGTAAATCATACCAATCATATCCATTGCCCAACCTCTAAACGGCCAAGGCTTAACTACATATTGTAATTTAGTAACAGGTAACCGTTTGAGAGGCCCTGTCTTTTGACAAGCTTGACAACCCTTTGCATAATCAATACAATCCTTAAGGATAGTAGGCCAATAATATTCATACCTTTGAATCAACCATCTCATCTTGATTCCTGTTTGATGAGCCCCACAAATACCTTCATGGACCTCTGCCATCACTCTAAAAGCATCAACCTTGCTTAAACACTTAAGCAATAATCCATCTGCTCCTCTTTTGAACAGTTCTCCATTATACATAATGTAATTAACAGATCTCAGCCTTGTTGCGCTATCTGTTTTAGCATCAGGTTTTGTTAAATAATCGATCAATGGTTGTCTCCAATCATTCGAACTAGGAGGAATAGTAATTTCACATACTTCGAAGTCAGTATATCTATTTCTAAGCATTGGTAAAGATTTCCTTAGAGTCAACTAACAAAACTCTCTATTCTCATCAGTGATAAACTTAAATCCTGATGCTCTTTGAGCTACTGCATCTGCCTCTCCATTAAAGAATCTTGGCACATAAGTGAAAGTAATCATGCAAAATTGCTTAACTAACAATTTCACATATTGATGATAAGGTTTTAAACCAATACTATGGCAACCAAAATCTCCATTCACCTGGTTTATAACCAACTGAGAGTCTCCAAACACCTCAACTATGTCAACCTTTAAAGTAAGCAAAAGCTCTAATCCCATAATCAAGGCTTCATATTCTGCTTGATTATTGGTACACTCCCCTTCATTTATCTGAAATCCAAATTTGGTTTTCAAACCCTGAGGAGACTCCAAAACAACCCCAATTCTAGCCATTTGAGATGTTTTTGAACCATCGAACCACATCTTTCATGGCTTAATTGTTACTGTATCAACATCTGCTATCTCAGGAGTCTCAATTTCGTTTGGATGATCAGCCAAAAAATTAGCTAAAATTTGTCCTTTAACTGATTTTTGAGGAACATACTCTAAATTAAATTCAATTAACGATACAATCCATTTCCCAATTCTGCCACTAAGTACCGGTTGAGACAACATATACTTCATAACATCAGTCTGGGAAATTACATAAGTTACTCTAGGCATCATATAGTACCTGAGTTTCTTCGAAGCAAAAAACAAAGTCAAAAATAACTTTTCTACTGCAGAATACCTACTTTCACAATCATTAAGAAACCTACTTAGATAATAGACAGCTTGCTCCTTCCCTTCTTCATTGTCTTGAGCCAATAGAACTCCAATTGAGTCATGGTTTGCTGCCAAATATAGTTTAACAGGCTCTCCCTTTTTAGGTGGAACAAGAACTGGTGGATTGATCAAGTACTTCTTGATGGCCTTGAAAGCATCATCGTGCTCCTTTGTCCATTCGAAGTCCTCTCCATCCTTCAATTTCAACAAAGAAGAAAAGACTTTAGTTTTTCCTGCAGTATTAGATATAAACCTTCGAAGAAAATTCAATTGTCCAAGAAATTTTTGAAGTTCTTTCTTGTTCGAAGGAGGTTTTGCTTCAAAAATAGCTTTAGCTTTATTTTTATCAACTTGAATACCTTTGCTATGGACTAGATATCCTAAGAAGTTTCCTGCCATTACTCCAAAAGCACATTTAGCAGGATTCAACTTCAGTTGATAATGATTCATCTTTGAAAAAGCTATCTTCAAATGTTCTACATGATCATCAATAGATTCTGATTTAACAATAATGTCATCTATGTAACACTCTAAAAAATCCCCAATTATTTCATGGAAGATAGTGTTCATAGCTCTTTGATAAGTAGCACCGGCATTCTTTAGCCCAAAAGGCATCTTGACCCATTCAAAAGTCCCAAGATTATCCGGGGCCCTAAATGCAGTTTTATGAACATCTTCTTTGGCTATACAAATTTGATTATACCCTGAATGGCCATCCATAATAGACATGATTTTGTGGCCTGTAGAACTATCCACAAGCATGTCGACTACAGGCATTGGGTATTCATCCTTAGGGGTTGCAGTATTTAGGTTTCTAAAGTCAATGCACACCCTAATTTTCCCATTTTTCTTAATAACAGGAACAATATTTGATAGCCATTTTACATATCTTGCTGTTCTAATAAAACCAGCATTTAAAAGGTTTTGAATTTCCTTTTTAACCAAAGATATGGTTTTAGGAGACATCTTTCTTGGAAGTTGTTTGAAAGGTTTGCAATTAGTTTTAATAGGTAATCTATGCTCAACCAAATCTCTACTCAAACCTGTTAATTCTTTATAACTCTAAGCAAAGCATTCTTTGTTCTCTTTAAGCACTGCGATCAACTTGGCCTTCGAAGCAGCACCAAGTTCCTTGTTGATTTGTACAGTATTTGGAACAATTCCTTCTCCTAATTCCACTTCTTCTAAAGGATCTTGGGAATCGATCTAGCCTATAAAGGCTTCTTCGAATTTGATTGGTTTCAACCCCTAGTCAGATTTCTCAGCCAATAATTCCTCTCAATCATTTGTTTCTTGTAACTTCTACTCTACTTCTAGAGCCATAAATTTAACGAAGGCCAATGGGTTGGCCTCTTCGAACTCTGTCTTGGATTCACATCCAAGCAGCCTCATCTGGTGGATTGTCTGACTCATAATCAACCGCTTGCTTAAGCTTAGATTTTAACTCTGCCAATTCTCCAATTTCCAATACACTGGATGGAGGGGTGGCAGGTTGTGCAATTTCACTCAAAGGAATGATTTTAGGTTTATACATTTCAGCCTCTACACAATTTGCTAAAGTACTGAAGAGATGTGGGTCTGCTTTTACTTTTTCGATTCCCACTTCCTTCCCATTTTCATACTTCACAATCATCAAGGCTTGATGCATTGAAGATGTCACGCCCTCCAAATTATAAAAGAATATCCATTAATAAAATCTACGTGGACGGTCAACACGTCCACGGCCACGTTAAAGTCCAAATAGAAAAGTCAAGTCAACAACATAATACATTAAAGTCTACGGGCACCCAAGCCCCAAATATACACATACATAAGTTTTAAGTGAGTTTACAACCCATTGTCAAAAGAGAAAATGTAAATAAGTTACAAAATCATCTTGACAAAACACTATTTCTAAGATGATGATATAACTCTTCCATGAGCCTTTAAAAAATAATGCATGCAAGCACTCCAAGCACTCCATGATCATGGTCCTTGATGGGTACCTGAAAATATTATAGGTTGAGCTACACTAGCCCAGTAGAGAAATATCTAAAAATTTTAAGTGAAATGAAATGTACATGAGCAATAGACAAGGAAACATGAATCATGAAACAAGAATTGAGTGAGTGTTTTAAGGTTTAAGGACTTGAAAACAACACAAGGCTATTGGATTCCATCTACTATCGTCTCTCGTGCTTAACTCTTGCCCGACTCGTACCCGACACACCACAAGTGTCCTAAACGTTTACCATATGTATCTCATTCCTCTTAATCATTTCATTATGTTCCGGGCATGCCATATAGGCCCCGTGCCATTCCGGGCATACCCTTCTCGGGCCCCGTGCCACTCCGGGCATACCCTTGTCGGGCCCCGTGCCAATCATTTCATAATCACATTATCACTTATCAATACGTAATCCCAACTTGATGTTCCATAAGACTCACATGTCCCTCAATCCTTTCCAAAGTGTCCCGGACTCTCCACTCGTCCCTAGTGCGCTCAAAACACCAATGTGCGAACCGTGTCCTCACAAAAGTCATATTTAATTGCAAAACCAGTGTCATCATTCACCCCTCAATATCAATGGGTACCAAAGTGTTGCTAAGGTAGAAAATGTCCAAATATAAGTGAAAAACATGTTTAAGGACCAAACAAGTGCATGGGGGTGGACCAAAACATCACAAACAAAACCGCCCATGAAGCTGTCAAAACCGCCCAGGCGGCCAAAAATCCCGCTCGGGCGGGTTTTCCAGAGAGCATGCCGAAAAAATGCAAAAAATGAGATTTTTGGAGATTTTGCTACACAACTCCAAATTGGATGATTCGAAACCCAAAAATCAATGGAATTGGATGGAGAATGACAATTTAACACTCAATTTGATCAAGAAAACATCAATCAACAAAAAATCAAGCACTTACTCAAAGACTTTGATGAAAAATGGGCTTCCAAGTGGGTTCCTTCAATTTTCAAACCAATACATGGAATTGGTGCAAGATTAGGACCAAGTAACAATCAAATTGAGTAAAGAATCATGTATGAACCAAGGGATAGCACATAATAGCTCAATTTGGGAAAGAAGCAAGAATATCTCCATGAAATACACAAGACACAAGTTCATGGATCAATCAAGAGTCTATACACACACACACACACACAACATTTGCACTTAAAATAGTTGGATATTTCCCTACCTCAAGTGAAGACTTGCTCTAGATCAACCCAAAACAAATTTCTAGATCCCCAATTTGAGCAATCTCGTTTTTGGCCCTCCCGGTGCGAAAAGATGGTACTCCGAGCTCCCAAACACGCGTAGATGATGAATCTTTGGTCAATTTGTGAAGAAGTTTGATGATGAGGGAGTACTTTGAGCTCAAAGGAGCAAAAATGGAGGAGAGGAGGAGGAGGGGCTGATTTTTGGGAGAAGAAGGAGATGATATCTCCCTCTCTATACACACACACATAAATACATAGGGATAATTACACCCCAAGCCCAAAAGTAGCTTGTGTAAACCAATTTAACCCCATTCCACTTATATTACACTTCACCTCATCGCTTATGCATATATCACATTTCCTCACATTACCCCAACATTATTTCCAAAAAAGATATAAAAACACGGGTCCTTACAGAAGATGGAATACAACCATTGACATGAATCCAATCCCTACCAAGTAAAGCATTATACTTACTTGTAAAAGTATCTACCACAAAGAAGGCTGTATCAGTTTCTACCTGGCCAACTTTCAGGCGAATTGAAACAATTCCTTTAGGACTCTTGCTCTCACCAGTAAAACCAGCAATAGATGTGCTTGTTGGGATCAATCGAACCTTTTCTTTTCCCAACTTCTTTAGGGTCCTAGAAGGCAAAATGTTCACTGCTGCACCATTGTCGACTAAAACTCGATTTAATAAGATCCCATTAAATAATGCAGATATATATAATGGTTTCAAGTGGTGCCTCATATCGTTCGAAGGTGATCTGAAAGGATAGGAAATGTCAGCACAATTCAAATCAACAATCAAAGGATACTCAGAATCTGTTTCTGTCTCTGGAACAAAAACTGCCCTCTCCTTAGAGGTAACTTTTGGCTCCTCCATAGCATTAGCCATAATCATAAGCTCTTCTTCTTCTTCTTCCTTCTGAATCTTAGATATCAGGGCTCCCCAACCTTCATTCCAACCATTATCATATGTAAGGTTATATTCTTCATCACTTGATACATCAATGGCTTCCATAGGAGTAACTATTGGTAGTAGTGCCCTTCGAACTGGTGAGCAGTCTGGTCCAAAAGGTCCAAAATCGAACGAAGGAGAAACCATGTTAATTTGAACTTCAGGCAAAGTTCTAAACTGAATGGTCTTATTTTCCTGCATTGGTAACTCTGATCTACCTTCTATTGTGTCCACCTATTCAGGAAACTCTGCTGCAGAAATTTCCATGGGGGAAAATGTTTCAACAGGAGACGAATTCATTCCTCCACCTTCTTCCTGTTCCACTATCATGGCCTCTAATAAACCAGATTGATAACTTGCCAAGGAATTTGGTGAGGCTGGACTATTTTGAGGTACCTCACTGTCCATTCTGGCAGCCAAACTTTCTAATGTTTCCCTTTCTGATTGAGTAAACCCCCTCCGAAGAGATTCTTCAGAATCTTCTCTTCGAAGTCTGTAAAACCTTGGGTTGAACTTATCACCCCCATTATGATTTTCCTTAGAGGCATATTCTTCCATTTGGAAACTAGTATACCTCCTTTGTAGTTTCCTCTTCTGAGTTCTTGTTAACATAGGAATCATTTGAGGTGTTTTGGTCTTTGGATCTCTAACCACTATCCATTGACCAGTAGGAGTGTTTGGAGGTTTGACCATCTTGTTTCCAACCTTAGAAAGGGTTTTATATCCCTGGAAGAGTTCTGGTTTAACTTGCTTCAAAAACCAATCAGGAACTCCTTTTACCAAGGTGAACTGTTCTCCTTGTCCTTCACTTTCTTGGCCCATTGGAGCCTTTCCAGTGTTAACCTTCTTCAAAGGAGGATAATCCCTCTTCGAAGCTGGTGGAACTGGACTGGAAGGTACATTTCTTTTTGACATTGACCAAGGCTTCTCATTTCTTCCATGACTTGGTTTTATCCAGGGTTTTCTTTTGTTATTTTGATCCAATGCCTTTCTTTCCATCCTTTTTGGAAAGAAATCCACCCCCTGTCGATCCAAGTCTTTGAAAATCAAATAATTAGCTCTGCACTCCATGCATAAGCATTCCAAAAAAGATGTCTCAAGCATGGGAAGATGAGACTGCTTAAAACCCTTTTGAGAAGAGCTTCCTGCTGCATTATTTTGCCTGTAAGTCTTTCCATCATCACTTCGAAGTTGGCCAATCTTTGGCTTTCCCCTTCCAAATTGTATAGAGTTCATTCCCACATGAACTCGCCTGTTCTGCCATACCTCTTGAACTGTTTTAGCCAAAGAAGTTGGCACATTGGTATTAGCAGTTACCTCTTCAATCTTTGGAAATGGATCTGTATCTATTCCCATAGTCTTTTCTGGAAACATGATCCTTCCTTTCTTGATTTGCTCTTGAATCCTGTCACAGAAAACATTACAATTCTTAGTTGAATAAGTCCAAGAAGCATGCCATTTGCAATAATTTTTTCCTTTTGTTTCTTCCAAAGTTGGAAGTTTAACATTTTCAGGAAGTTTGATAAACTTTTTCTTCAGAAGGTAATCAAAAATTTCATCTGCTTTAGAAACGTCAAATGAATATACTTTGCTAACTGCTTTCTTATTGGTCCTTGGTGCTATAGAAGAATCCTTTCGAACTAAACATTCACACACACAAGGGTCATGTTCAATAATTTCAGCAGCATCAATTTCATAAATTTCATAAGAAGAATCTTTGTAATAGGTTGAATAAGAAGAGTTATTTCTATCAACATCTTCTTCTAACAAAGATTCATATCTAGAAGCTTTGTAAGTCAAATCGACCAGATCTCTAAATTCAGTAGAATCAAACTTCTTCCTAAGTTCTCTACTTAAGCCATCTTGTGCTATTCTAACAAATTCAACCTCTGGTAATTGAAGTTTGCACTTGTTTCTAGCTTTTTTAAATCTAGCAATAAATTGTGCAGCCTTTTCATCAGGCTTTTGCTTTAATCTTGCTAAATCAGCCATAGTGACTTCAGGTTCAGTTTGATAAAACTATGCATGGAACAATTCTTCCATCCTTTGCCAATTTGGAACTGACTCTGGTGTCAAATTAGAGTACCATTCGAAGGTTGTTCCTGTCAAAGAATTAGAAAACAATTTCAACTTAATGAAACCATTGTTGCCCAATTCTTTACACTGAGCTGTAAACCTAGCAATATGTTCGGTTGTTGATTGTTTTCCATCTCCATGGAATAAAGTAAAATCTGGAATTTTAAACCCCCTAGGAACTTCGAATTGTCTATCTATCCATTCCGGATAGGGCTTTCTATAAATTTGGGTTTGTACCCCCCCGTTTAGAGGTCCATACACTTCTTGCATGAGGTCTAGTATTTCATCTCGAAGGGCTGGGTGTTCCCCTAGAGGTACTCTTGAATTAACAGGTGGTTCCCAAGTAGCATCTCTAGGCACGTGATCTTCTGTAAACCTCTGAAAAGGATCATCAAAAGGCCTATGTTGCTTGAAACCTCCTTCTTGCTTTGCAAGCGGTTCATAAAGGTAGTTCGAATGTACTCTTCCCATCTCTGGTATCCCTGCATACTTAGGAATTCCGATCTCTGGATTAGGTTTTTTCGAACCAGCCCTATCTCTGTTACTAAAATGATTTCCGGAGTAAGAATATAATCTTCAAACCCGTAATCATTGTTCCTAAAACCCTTATCCTCATTCAAACCATCAACGTCTGGTTCGAAAGGGACATTAGTGTTTTGTTTAAACACTTTCTTAGATCTAGGAGTTTGATAATCATAAGTCTTTGCTGGTTCATACCAAGATTTTGGTATATCATCTACATTTATAGGCTCCTTTCCAGGCCTTGACTTATATTTGCTTGTGCTAGCTTCTCCTTTATCTTTCTCAAATGAAGGTAAAGGATCGTGCCTAAATCCTGATTGCTCTTCCAATTTTTGTAACATAAGCTTCTGGGTCTGAGCCAGTTCCTTAAATGTAGCAATCATTTCAACAAATTGACTAGATGATACACTTCCTTCGATTTCTCGATTCTTTGGGTCATCAATATGTAAAGTTTTATTATTTCTGGTATTCATTCGAGAAGTCTGGCCAACTCCCACATTTAAGGCCTGACCAGTTCGAGTTTCTGGGCCTGTTTGAAGGCCTTCCACTAGTTCATTCTCTTTTGAATTACCATTAACTTTGGAAAAACCAAATCTAATCTGGCGATTGTGTTTTATTGGTTCAATTACCTCAACTAAGAGGATTTTTCTTAACAAGTGAAGAAATGTAAACCAATATACTTAGGAAACCAAAGAACAACAAAGAAACAAGATACTTTGATTGATAAATCAAAGGTAAACTTTCTTCGAAATTGTCTTCGACTTCAAATTCAAGAACTTCAAACAGGTGATTGTTACAAGAACAACCGAGATTAATCCTAACTAATTCCTAATCTACTTCCTAATCTACTTCGAACTGAGTTCGAGATCCTAAACTACTTTGCCAATGAACAAACCAAGCATCAGTTTTGTGATAGCTGTTTGTTGAAGATTTGTCCGGGGGTTTCACTTCTTCAATTTCTTCTATTTATAGACGCTGCTTGTAGTTTGAACTTCCCGCTCAATGAATTTGAACTTGGCTTGCTTCGAACTCTAACTTCTATTCTTTGAACTAGCAGTTTCTTCCCTCCTCCACGTCTGAACTTGAATTCTTCTAATTCTTCCTCCAGAAGCTTTAATTTTGAATCTGCATGGTTGTTTGAACTAAGCTCAAATGATTATATGTTAAGGAGAATAACTGCCTTTCAATAGGCATTCCACGTGTTATAACTGCCAATTTGCTTATTTCACAAGTTTACACGTGGAGTTTATGTAATTAGCAGTTAATACCATGGCTTCGAAGTCAATTTTTATTTTATCCTTGACTTGTAACTGCCAATAACTGCTTTTCGAATCTGAGAAACCATACGACATCGTATTTTACTCAAATATGTCCCTTTAATCCAGTGTGTCTTCATCAATAAGTAATTGCCAACATTTGACATTTTGATTACGTGTCAATTGATTATTGGATTTGTTAATTTTATATGTAAACACTCTGGCATAATCATTGTAAAAGCTGTGACCGTCTTCCAAACTAGCAAACACCTGATCAATCTTTGGTGTCAAGTCGTCCTTCACTTGAGGAGTGTAAAGAACTTCAGAAGAAGCTCCAGAAGACGCACATGGTTGTAATGGTGATGGTGATGGTGAGTAGAGTGCATCTCGCAAAGATTGCATTCTGAAAATGAAAACAACAAATTTTGATCAATAAAGTCACAAGTCTGGGCAAATTCAGGTAACACTAACTCAAGTATATCCTTTTGATAATACAAATAAACGGAATAAAACAATTAGTAACATTGTTGCCGATTAAAAAAAAAACTAGTACATAACCTGCAACAAGTTAGATTTTAACCCTTGGTTGCCTATCCAATTTGATTATTGATTAGCTAATAAGCAGACACATCTACTGGCCTCACATATTCATGTTCGACATGGACGTGGACACAACAAGACACTCTCCAGACACGTGTCAAACATGCAAAAGTAATTGTCCAAATTTTTTCTTATATTACTTCCCACTTTTTTTTATTCGGGCGAGTCGTGGACACTCTTGAGAACACGTTTGCTAACAAGGTTTTCATAGATGAACACTTATATGGTGACCATGGATACTTATCTTCTTTATGTTAAATTGCTAACAAGGTTTATAGATTTCATCTAAACCAGATATAAATAATGTTTTTGTCCTGTTGAATGTGAAATACCTAAATTACCCACCCTACCAAAAGAAAGAACACTAAACAAACACAAAAGCAATAGCATTTTCGTCGAAAAGGTAAAAAAATGGTCAAGCGGTAGTTCATTTTTAGATAGCCAGTATCCAATATGCAAAGCCTGAAAATGAGTAACATAGTGCAGTCATCAAACATTTTATCTACTAGAAAATGTTCAAGTTGAGAACACTACACCGAAACCCTAAAACCAAATTTTGAGAAATCAAAGCCCTAGTTTTCGAGTAGTTGCTACTGTTAAACCCTAGTTTTTCGAAAATGAAATTGAAATATGGATGGAGAGAGAGAGAGAGAGAGAGAGAGAGAGAGAGAGAGAGAGAGAGAGAGAGCTAGTGGTTCGCCGGCGTCGGTAGTTCTTCTCCTGGTGTTCTTCTTCGTCGTCGTTAGCTTTGTGGAAAACTCCTAGTAAAAAAATGAGATAGAGAAAGAGAGAATGCTTGAGAGAGAAAAAACGGGAGAGAGAGAGAGAGAGATAGAGAGAGAGAGAGAGAGAGAGAGAGAGAGAGAGAGAGAGAGATTGATCGAACCTCGGTGTTATTCTTTGTCGTCGTCGTGAGAAGAGAGAGAGAGAGAGAGCGTCGATTGATTTTTCCCCAAATGGCCTGGGGAGAAGATTTAACCTGATTAATGTTTAAACCCGTGAACCCTTTTTGGTCAACCCGTTTTGGCCCTTTTAACCCGCGAGAATGGCGTTTAAATCTGAGCCCTTGGATGAGATCCAAGGGCTGTGAGGAGGAGTCCGGATTTTGGGTTCAATAAGGGACCCTTATGTTAACATATTTCGGTTCGGTTCGGTTCGGGTATAGGTTCGGTTCACAGGTAAACCCATAACCGAACTGAACCCGTTTGGTTTTCCATCCATCTAAACCATACCCGCACCCACGGGGAAAAAATCGGTTACGGTTTGGGGAAAAAAAGCGGTTACGGTTCGGTTACCCATCGGTTCGGTCGATATTGCCATCCCTAGAAAATAGGATGTACACCTACTTTAATTAGGGATGGCAATCATAGTCCCACCCCCTAACAATTAGGGGTGCACACGGTCCGGATTGGACCGGTTCTCTAGAAATCCAGTAACCGGACCATTTCAACCGGTTCTAGAAAATCAAGAACCAAAACCTAACCAATACACATGTAGAACCTGTCCAGATCCAAACCACAAGATCGGACCGGTTTTGGTTCGGTTCCGGTTCTACCCGATTAAGAAACACTTTATCACAACACATGAATTCAAAAAAATAGGAAGAAGATCAATATTAGAGAATAAGACAATTGGGTATTTGAGTTTTCCTTTGAGTAGGCAGTAGCAATCTCGTGAAATTAGGGTGGAACATAAAGAATTGAAATTGGTATTATTAGGTTATAGTAATATATATTGAAAAACTTCTTAAAAAATTGATTTTTACGGCAACATTCTATAGGGTTGTTTTCCTATTAAAGCATGATGCATACATCATAGGAAGAAATAAAAAAAAAAAACATGGTCAATAATCAATTTTAGCAAATCATACCTACTAAGTAATGTATTGGCAGATTATTATAGTAGTCGATCAAAAAAAAAAAAAAGTAAGTTGTATTATATATTGAAAACTTCTTAAAAAGTAATTTTTTTTTACTTTAAATAGACATAAAGAAAACTACATTACTAGAAAAAAATTATTTACTTACCAAATCAAGATACATGATTTGTAAATGTAAAATTAATATATATATATATATATATATATATATATATATATATATATATATATATATATATATATATATATATATATATATATATATATATATATATATATATATATATATATAGAATCCACTTCACATGAGGTCTCCCTCATTTTAAGGTAAATGAGGACTTCAGCTCATAGCCCTTGGATGAGATCCAAGGGCTCAGATTTTAAAAGCCCATTCGCGGGTCAAAACCGGGTAAAAATTACATTCGCGGGTCAAACTTAGATCCGGGTCATAAGTATCAGCAAACGGTTCCTTCCTTTCCCCAAATCACAACGTTACTTTGAGAGCACCTGGAGACGACGAACGCGATTTCCAGATCGAAGAAGGTGAAGACAATCCAATCAGCTTCGAACCAAGGTCTCTCTCTCTCTCTCTGTGTCGGGTTGGGTTTTCAAAAACTAGTGCTTCGATTTGCACTTCGATTTCAAAAAACTAGGGCTTCGATTTCGAATTTGAACTGGGGCTTCGATTGTATATCTATGTATATATATATAGGGCTTCGATTTACAGATTGCACTCGAAAAAATAGGGGTTTCATTTCCATTGGTGAAGTGTTAGAACTGTCACGGGTTTGAAGTGCTCGATTGGTGAAGTGTTTGAAGTGTTTCATTTCCATTGGTGAAGTGTTTGAAGTGTTCGATTTACATATTGCACTCGAAAAAATAGGGGTTTCATTCAAGTTAAGATAAAGTAACTTGTCACTTGAGTTTTAAGCTTGTAGCAGGACTGTCACGGCCTTGCAATGCCAATCCCTTGCAAGGGATTATGCTGGTGAAACTAATTTGCTGGTGAAACTATAATGCAATTATTTCACAAAAAAATAGAAAAATCATTCAACCACAACTACAGAATGTAATTTGCTAATGGCTTGTTTTTTTTTTTTTTTTGGTAAACCCGGTTATGGCTTGTTTTAGCTTCAACAGTGTACCAAATTATTGATCCAAGAATGTTTTTTCCTTTTCAGAATGCAGTCTTTACAAGATATACTTTACTCATCGTTGCCATTACAATGTGCATCTTCCGGAGCTTCTTCTGAAATTGTTTACACTCCTCAAGTGAAGAATGGCTTGATACCAAAGATTGATCAAGTGTTTGACAGTTTGGAAGACGTTCACAAGTTTTACAATGATTATGCTAAAGAAGCTGGATTTGGTATTCGAGCTCATTCTAGCAAGTTGGGTAAGGATGGTCAAACCATTAGAAAAGAATTTGTTTGTTACAAACAAGGGTTGAGAGACAAAAAGTATACTCAAAATGTTTCAGAGAGCACTATACGAAAACGGGGGTTGACTAGAGAGAATTGCGGTGCAAAATTGACAGTTGTGAAACGGGGTGCGGGGTTTGTTGTCACTATATTTATTGACGGTCATAGCCACCCTCTTGCCACGCCAAGGAAGGTGCATCTCATCCGATCTCATCGTAAAGTGACACCTGCCCAAAGAGCTTTGACAGAACAACTAGGCAATGCAAATGTGTCGACACACCAAGCTATGAGTATTTTGGAGATGCAATCCGGTGGGCTTGAAAATGTTGGATGTTCACGACAAGATATTTACAATGCTCAAAGGGATAAAAGGAAAATGGTAGAGGGACATGACGCGGAGTTGTTGCTTGAGTATTTTGAGGCCCAACAACAAAACAATCCTGCTTTTACATTTTCAATCAAGCCAGATGATGATGGGAGTTTGCTTCATTGTTTTTGGGCCGATGCAACATCTAGAAATTCATACAAATATTTTGGGGACGTGGTCGTATTTGATACAACATACCAGACAAACAAATATGATTTGATCTTTGCACCTATAGTAGGGGTAAATCACCATGGGCAAACAACTCTTTTTGCATGTGCGTTGTTGAGCGGCGAGAAAACCGATGCCTTTGAATGGCTTTTCAAGCAGTGGTTGGAAGCGATGCCGGCTGGCCCGCCCAAAATGATCATAACTGATCAAGATCCGGCAATGGCAAAAACAATAGCTACTCTTCTTCCAAATACGCTCCACAGGTATTGCATTTGGCACATTCTGAGTAAGTTTTCCGAAAAAATAAGTGCAGTATCATATAAAGAACATTATGATGAGTTCCGTGATTGTATTTGGAACTCCGAGAGCCCTGAAGAGTTTGAAGGTAGATGGCTACAGGTTGTAGCAAAAACAAACTTGTCCACCAATGAATGGCTACATGCCATGTACCAAATCCGTGAAAGATGGGTCCCTGCATTTACGAGACACATTTTTTCTGCCCACATGACTAGTAGTCAAAGAGCAGAAGGCTCTCATGCATTTTTCAAGCGATATGTGTCTCCAAATAATACCTTGTTCGAATTTGTGACGCGGTTTGAGAGGGCACTTTCACATATTAGGCATAATGAATTACAAGCAAATCATAAAGATGTCAATGAGAAGCCACTCCTCGTAACGAAAACACTCATGGAGTCGACAATGCGTGAATTGTACACACATGGTATTTTTTACAAGTTCCAACAAGAACTATTGGACAGTGGAATGTATGTGGTAAAGAGTACATTTAAAGATGAACATTTGTCTAAGTATAATGTTTCGAGGACAGATCAGAGTGCTTCGAAAGGTCGTGAGGAGGAGGATTGGATTGTATTTTGCTGACTGGATGTATTTGCTTTTTAGTTTATTTTGTGTTCCATGTAAGTTTATTGACACACCAAGCTAGGGATTCATCTCCATTTCTGAACTCTTGTATTTTGTGATGGGGAGTTTGTTATAGTAGCAAATTTTCAGTTTAGTACCAAATTTTCAGTTGCACCAAGCAGAGTGTTGTTTCTGCCCAGTTTTGTTTTCACTGGATATGAATCTGCTAGTGTTTGGATGTATTTGCTTTTTTTAGAACAAGTTTTCGTTCAATTATGAGCTGCCTTGAATAGCTTTGGATGAATTTATGACATGAAATCTTGTCCTTTGGATGAACTCGTGTGTTTTGGATGAATTTAGGGACAAGTTTTCGTTCAAGTTTTCAGCCATTCATGAGATGCCTTGATCTGGGTAGCTTATTGTACAACTTTAGTGTTTTTGCTTATGAGCTGCATTTCTACGAGTATTGTGGTGGCTTTTGTGTTTTTGCTTCTCAGCTTGATGGGTTCCCTTTTGGTAGTAACTTGGTACAGGTTCCGGGTACCTAGATTTTGGGGATTCAGCCTCGGCAGTCTCTATATTTCATTCATAGCTGTGAGTTTAGTCATCACTAAATTTTCTGTGTGAGAGCATTGATACAAATACATAGCAATTCAGTTTTCTTTGTTGTATCTGCTCATGAAATGCAATTGTCTCCCTAACACAGACACCGACCGGCCCAGAAAATGTTTATGCCTGTCAATAAACAAAAAGAATGAAGGATAGAGCTTGGAGACTGATTGAGATCAGGATGAGTTTGAAAAAATAAAAAGGGAACATTCCAATTCACTGTAAAGCAAATGGTGTAGCCAAAAAGGAGGCATGGTCTACTGCAACAATCCAGATTACAAAATACTAGTCAGATTACAACAAAATAAATGGCTAACAAGCCATTTTTCAAGCAAGCTTACGCTACTAGTCACCACTAGTCAGATTACAACAAAAAAATGGCTAACAACCCATTTTTCAACTAGTCACCACTTAAAGAAGTACAATTATCAAGGCTAGAGAAATGATGAACATGAATACGGTCAATCTATTTTTCAACTTATCCACTGCGACTTGAATGACTTCAACACGTGCGTTGATCTTCTCCAGATTCAAGTAACTCCCGGAACTGTGAAAGACGAGACAAATCACGGATATCTGTAGAAATGTAGGGAACAGACCATTACAATTTGAAACTCAACAGCATGAGAACATGGCAACCACTATTTTTTTTTTTTTAATTATGTGTTGTGTAATGAACTGCTTCGATTACATCAGAAAAACAAATATCTTCATCAAATCACCCCCGGATGGATGCTTCAAGCAGTGTTTGAATCATAAATTTGTAAAGGGATCTGAATTTCACTTCCTTAATGTGTCAGTTTCCTTTTTTGCTTCATCAATCCCACAACAAACCGTAATCCAAACCAAAGTAGTTTCGTATGGCTACACAATTACAAAGTATTTTCGTATTGAAGATGATCAGTATTTCAATAAAACGAAAAACACATAGGTCCCTCAAAATCCCATGGGGTAGTAGCAGATTATCCACTAATGCAGTAAATTACATATTTTTGTGGAATCATTTCTTATGTCCTCTAAAACCGAGTTCCGTACAACTCTGCAACTTCTATACATAATACTTCAAACCCGTGATAGTTCGAACACTTCACCAATGGAAATGAAACCCCTATTTTTTCGAGTGCAATCTGTAAATCGAAGCCCTATATATATATATATATATATATATATATATATATATATATATATATATATATACATACATAGATATACAATCAAAGCCCCAGTTCGAATTCGAAATCGAAGCCCTAGTTTTTTGAAATCGAAGTGCAAATTGAAGCCCTAGTTTTTGAAAACCCAACCCGACACAGAGAGAGAGAGAGAGAGAGAGAGAGAGAGAGAGAGACCTTGGTTCGAAGCTGATTGGATTGTCTTCACCTTCTTCGATCTGGAAATCGCGTTCGTCGTCTCCAGGTGCTCTCAAAGTAACGTTGTGATTTGGGGAAAGGAAGGAACCGTTTGCTGATACTTATGACCCGGATCTGAGTTTGACCCGCGAATGTAATTTTTACCCGGTTTTGACCCGCGAATGGGCTTTTAAAATCTGAGCCCTTGGATCTCATCCAAGGGCTATGAGCTGAAGTCCTCATTTACCTTAAAATGAGGGAGACCTCATGTGAAGTGGATTCTATATATATATATATATATATATATATATATATATATATATATATATATATATATATTTTATACGGTCCGGTTCGGTTCTAACCGTGGTTCATATATTGAGAACCAATAACCGAACCATAATTACCGGTTCTTAGTTTTTTAGAACCATAACCAGACCAATGAACCATAGAACCTAACCAAATAGACCGGTTCGGTCCGGTTCGGATCGGTTTGGCGGTTTTATCGGTTTTCTTGTGCACCCCTACTAACAATCATAGTTCCACCCCCTAACGGCAAGGGATATCTCCAATTTTTTGGATAATGGTTAGGGTTGGGAGGAGTGTAGACACCAAAATTTTGGCATTACTTAATCACCGTTGGATTAATTGAGATAAATAAACAGTCTTGATTAATTAAAAGTCAAACATTGATCAACATTTTCAAATGAGTATTGGGCTCGTCAAGTTTATGGGCTTAGTCCTTTTGAGATCTCGCCGTTTGGCAAATCTTTTTTATTATTTTGATGAGCCTTTGTAAGGGGTTTTCCCCAAGTCTTTCTTCTGTCTCCTTCTCTCCCTTGTAATCTCTCTCACTCCACTGTAATAAAATCCATCTTCTGAGTTTACTCCTGTAAGTAATCTTATAGATCCTTTGCATTTATATAAGTATATACTAGGATATAAATTAAAAGGAAGTATATAAATGCAAAGGATCGATAAGAGAACTTACAGGAGTAAACTCAGAAGATGGATTTTATTACAGTGGAGTTAGAGAGATTACAAGTAAGGGAGAGAAGGAGACAGAAGAAAGAATTGGGGAAAACCCCTTACAAAGGCTCCTTATATAGAGCTGAGAAAGCCAAAATGAAATACAAATTACAACTTAATTTACATGAGATTCAAATTAAAGATAAGATTTGCCGGGTACTGCTTTGGGTCCCAATGACGCGTAATCCTTATCTTTAAGTTGGGAAAACGTCATGGATGACGTTAATGTTCAATTATTGAACTTAATTACATCATGGCTATCATAAGAGTAAATTATTGTTGTCCTTCACCCTTCTTGATTTGCTCTGTTAGCATATGAATAATCCCATCCCAATAATCTGCGAGAGTGGCACCATTAGGATCCTCATCCTCATAGGGATCTTGAGATTCTCCAGCTAAACATGTGAATGGATTATTTTCATCTGCTGATTGGGCTGACGTCATTTGACTCATCATCTCCTGGAGCCATGAATGTTTCAAATAATTGTATCTTCATAAAATTCATAGTTTTGATGACGATTTCATCTTCTGATAAATTGTAATTTTCTGCACTGATTTCTTGGAAATATCCAAGAATGGAGTGGAAATTGATTTTTTCTCCTGACTTTTTACCATCTTTTATCAAATTTTGAATTTTTGTTTTAACCTAGCTCATTGAGGTTATCTTCCACATTCATACCACGTGTTCACCATTTGTAGTGGAAGGTTCTGGCCAAAATTGGGAGGCCCAAATTATTGTGCTTGATTTGCATATCCCATCGCCATATCCATGGGATTCCTGTCTCAGCCATAAAGATGAGGAATGATTTTCCCTTTGGAATAGATTTATTATCCCTCAATTGGGGATGATATTGATTGAAGGATTTTATTTCCTTCTGGATTAATTCAGGAAGATAATCCTATCTTAGACCAAATTTGTCCCACCATTCAACAAGCCAATTTGGAAAATTATTTTCCACTAGATTTGGGCATAACTTAAAAAACCATGAATGCTTCTTATTTTGATTTTGATAATAAAAAGCATATGTCCAGGCATTGATATAATCCCAGTAATTAAAATAAATTGGATTTGTATTTGGGCTATTCTCAGCTTTGGGATAAATTGTCCTAGAGCGTTGGGGATGATGTCCCCATCTTTCAAGAGGTATTAACTTCTTGATAATTGCTTTACTATAGGTCATTGGACCTTTTTCCCATTCTCATATTTATGGGTAAATTCAACTGATTCAATTTCTGAGAGCATTGCCTCATACATATACCTATATTTTCCTTCAGGGACGGTATAACCCATTGTGTCAAGATAACGACCTTTGATTTCCCATGGCTCATTTTGCTATTTTTCATCAGAATTTTCAATGATCGAGATTGGATCAATTGGTGGTGAGGTTAGATATTCAACCTCTTTTTGAAGGATTTCAGATGTTGATGAAGACCCTTCACCATATATTACTTCATTGAGGGCAAGAAATTCAACTGCATTTGCCTTCAAGTAGGCTTCAACATCAGCTTGAGTAATTCTGGGGAAATTGCCCCTTCCTCTGCCACGGGGATTATTGCTCCGGCCTCAGCTTGAATTGGAATTTCTACTCATTGAGCCATGATTTTGAGCTGTTTCTTCATTCGTTCTAAAACACGTTGGAAATAATAATAATTATCCATTTCAGCAGGAGAAATTATACCCATTGTGTGGCGAATAAACTAAAGATTTTTGTCGAGATATTTGGACCATCGAATTAAATTCAATCTAGAATTTGGTTTAAAAAGCCATTATGTCCAAATTCTCCAAAGATTATTTCAGAAGACATCTCGATTAATTTGAGGTCGTGGTAAACCACTCCATTCCATATTTAAGCCCTGGAAAGTATATAAATTTCAGCTTGTAATCTGCAAGCTCTTTTAAAGAACATTTTCAAAGAATTTCTTTGGCTAATGTTTAAATCATCCTAATTATAAAGACCTCTAGGATTATAGTTCTTGAAATAATTTATTCTTGCTGAAAATTGATTTATCCACATACGCAAATTTCCAAGAGTATGTGGCATTAGAAAAGATTGATTCCAAATCATCCAAAATTCCTGGAATATATTAATTAATTGAACTTGATCTTCCTGATTCATGGAAACTCAAACATTGGTGTAAAAGATGTAATCAAATTATCTAAAGCTCTTTGCTTTATAATCAATTTCGCTCTATTATCCTGATATTGGAAAAGAGCTACCTCATATTTTTCCTCAAAATAAAATTTCCAATTTTCTTCAAATTCTCTAATTTTTCTCTTTATTTTTAAGATTTCTTGGGTACAGGAAAAAATTAATAAATTTTTATCAGCTTGATCCATTTAAAAACTCTCGAGTAAGAAAATCAGGTAGAGAGTTATTTTCTCCTTTTATATATTCAATATCAAAATCGAAAGCAGATAATTCAGACTGCCATGCAGCAAATATTTGCTTATAAGTTAAATTTTTGACGTCCTTCTTTAAAACCTGCTTTGCAGCACTACAATCCACTCTTAATAAAAAAAAGTGTTGGTTAAGAAGACCGTCTTGAAACTTTGTTATGCATTTCACAATTGAGAGTATTTCTTTCTTAATTGTGCTGTCATTAATTTGAGCATTTTTGAAAAGTCCTGAAGTAAAACGGACTACTTCTTCTTTAGAATTATTGGGATTAATTTGTTTTAAAATTCCCCCATAACCTTCATTAGAAGCATCAATCTCAACAATTTTCTTCCATTCGGGATTAGCTAAAGCTAGACAAGGTAATTGCTTATATTTTAGCTTAATTTTTTTGGATTGCCTTAGTATGGCGTTCAGTCCATAGAGGTGGATTTTTCCTTAACCTTTCATATAAAGGTGCTGAATCTTGGGCTAATTCTTTATAATAGTCTCTTATATAATTGAGACTTGCTAAAAATCTCTGCAATTGTGATTTATCCTTTATTTCATCTGGGAATTTTGAAGCAAATTCTATGCTACGATTGGAATAATTTTCCCTTGATGAATATTATGTCCTAAAAATCTGACATGGGTTTGAAATAATTTCATTTTTGGTGCTGAAACGACCAAACCATTTCTCTTAATAATTTCTTTAAAAGTTTTAAGATGTTTTCTATGCTGATCAATTGACTGTGAAAATATTAAAATATCATCAATATAACAAATTGTGAAATCTGCATAGAGATAGAATATATCATTCATAATATTCTGGAATTCTAAAGGTGCATTCTTCAAGCCAAAAGGCATTACATTCCATTCAAAATGACCAAATGGTACTGTAAAGGCAGTTTTATACTTGTCAGATTCAGTAATGTGGATTTGCCAAAATCCTGATTTTAAATCAAATTTTGAAAAAATTGTGGCTTTATGAAGTCTTTCCAACAAATCTTTTTTATTTGGGATTGGATACCTTATCCACATTAAAACATCATTGAGAGGTTTATAATTTATAACTAACCATGGAATGCCTCTCTCTTTTTCAGCATTTTTGTTGACATAAAAAGCTGTGCAGCTCTATGGGGAGTAGCTTTTTCTGATAATTCCTTCATTTAAAAGATTATTAATCTCCTCTTGACACATTTTCAAATATTCTTGCTTCATTTGACTAGGTCGAGCTTTTGTTGGAATTTTCCTTTCATCAAAATCCTTATTATAAGGTAGAGAAACAATATGCATATGCTTCCTTCTATTAAAAAAAACATTTGGTAAATCACTACATATTTCTTTAATAAACTTTTGGTTTATTTGAGAAATTTTCTCTTGTATAGAAGTACTTTGAAGCTTTTCTTCAATATTCATTAACTTGATTTCTTTTTGTAAGAAATTAACTTGCTTGTCTTTAATCTTTATTTGTTGTATTATATCATTGATTTTCTTTATAAATTGGTGGAGAGACAAATTCAAAAAATATTTCATGACCATTCACATTTGCAATTATACCATTTTGACTAGTATGCATAGGCATAATCATTGATAGAAAAGGAGTACCAAGTATTACTTGCTGTTGTAAATTTCTTATACATAAAAAAGTAGTTTCAAGACATACACCTTGATTGCAGATATAAACTTCATTAAGTTTATATTTTATGATCATTCTTGATCCATTTGCATTGGAGAGATTCTGTGTGGTTTTCTCAAAATACTGGGTCGGAACTAACCCTTCTTGAATACAATTTATATCTGCACCACTATCAACTAAAGCAGTAATATTTCAATTGTATATTCTTTGTGAATAACCAGATTAGCCTTTACATGCCATTTTTGGAAGACAACATTATTTAGATTATTCAAATATTCTTCTTCTCCTGTTGGAGCAAAATCCTCATGGTTCTTATCAAGAGTGTCCAGATGATGTTGTAACATGATTAACTCCTGACTTGCAATTGCTTGTTGTGATTTCAAATTTCTGATTTTAAAATATTAATTTCTAACTTAAGATCAGGAATTGTTGCCATACGAGTGTTATTTGTTTCGCTTTTGCCTTGGACTCTCTCCAAAACCCTTTTAAGCCTATAAGTGCCATCTGGGATTTGAGGTTTTTCATTATCCTTATCTTCCTTAGCCATAGATATACAAGCTTCAATAACTTGATTTTTAATTGTGGTTCCTGTATTTGATCAATAATCTCTAAAAGTGATTTCTGCCTATTTGTAAGAACATTTATACTCAAACCAATCATTTGAACTATGGCTTTCCAATAATCATCTGGTGTGGAACATTCTAGATTATTGCATTTGCAATTGCTAGGATTTGGATCAGAATCAATATCTGAAAAGGATTCAGTATTATCATCAGATAATTCATTAATAACATCAGAACTTTCTGTATTTTCTTCTTCTGATTCACTTGAATTAAGCATTAGTTTAAACAATTGTTGTTTTAATCCTTCATCTATTTGAAGTTCATTAAACTTCTTTTTTATTGTGCATCTATTAGCATAATGCCCAATTTTTCCACATTTATAACATTTTGCTGTGGTTTTAGAAGATTTCTTCTTCCCTTTTGATCTAAAAGGTTTTTTATTCTTCTTTTCTTTAATCTCATCTGTTCTATTTCTATTTTGTGATATTTTCTTTTATATTTCCTTTTTTTGTTTCTTTAACTGGCAGTGTAATTTTATATCATTGCATAAGGCTAAACCTTCCTGTGTCACAATGACAATTAATTGACCATAAGTATACATATCATAAGTATACATATCATAATCAATAGTGAGACCATTATTTTGATCCCTAAGCTTTTTCTTTACACTCTCAACAAAACAATAAGGTAAACCATCAATAAATTTTGATTTCCAATGGTCACTATTTGCATCAATTCTTTGCATGACTTTTGCAAGAAAAACATCTTTGTACCAACGAAAAAGTGTTAACGTTGGGCATTTTAGATTCTAAAGCAATTCTCTGCCTCTTTCACGCTGGTCTTCTCGAGGACCAATGAAATGTAATATTATAGTTTGTGTTAAAGTATAAACAACATCTTGCTGTGACCTAGTTTGACTAGGTTGGCCAGGGATTTGGCTAGGAACTTCTTCAATTTTAACCACTGTAAGAATTTCATTTCTCTGTTCTTGTGAGACTATTATCCCACCATCCTTTTAGGGTTCCAGTGAAACCTATTGTTATCCAACCAGCAATTGCATGATCATTATTATTATTCTGTTTACAAACAGTAGAATACATTAGCATATGATGGATAACTTCAAAAATTTGATATTCTGTCATGCCATCAATATTCCATTCATATATTCTTCTTCCACTATAAGATTTTTTTATTGTGGAAAAAATCTTCTTCATAAAGAATGTCCTGAGGGGTAGGATGAGGATAGTAATATCTATCTGCCCCTGAATAAGGATGCTTATTCTTGGGATAGTTTACTGGATTTAAAGACAGCTTATACAATTCCTTATCCGAACTCTGACTTTCTTCTTCAATTTCTTTAGAAATTGTATTAATTGACAATCCTTTTAATCTTTTATCCAATTCTTCTAAAAGATCTGTATTTTTCTTAGGATTGCTTTAATTTAAATCCTTTTATGTCTAAAGGTGGACGAATATTTGTCAATTTTATCTCATTTTTAGTATCCTCTGTTTTATCAGGAATTTTCTCCTATTCTCTAATCTGATTAACCTACTCCTCTGTTCTTGTGAGTTGGGCGCCTATTGTTCCCAAATGCAAGTTTGTATAATTGGTCTGTTTATGTAAACGATTTATATTATCATCCTCTGTCGGCTTGACAAAAGCAATCGCTTCCACAAAATTTGGAGCTGAGGCGGATACAGTAGATGATATGAGTTTAATTGATGTAGTGAGTGGATGTAAAGATCTTATTATACCATTTGAGGTATTCCAATTTTTATAATGATTTTCAATAATATTAATTGAACAATCAATTTCATCCCAATGTCTTCCATAAAACCATTGCACAAAAGGAATAATTTTCTTTGAATATTCTAACCAATTATAAATTCTTCTTTGTATTTTTGCAATTGTTTATGATTATATTTAGAAAAGTACCATTTTCTGAAATCCTCATATTTTGGGTCACAAAATTCTTTACTGATTTCTTTTCTATTTATAAAAAATTCAACCATGGATAGAAAAATTCATATCACTCGCCGTTGGCGAATCTTTTTTATTATTTTGATAAATTGCATGAGGAATTTGATTCTCAGAGATTCTTAAGCCTTCAATATTTACTGATTCAACCATAGATAGTTCAGGTGGTTCAGATTGTTCTGCTATTGAATGCCTACTTGTTGTAGGTAAACTAAATTTATAGGGTTTTGGAGAGGAGGAGAAACTTCCCCTTGAACTTAAACTTCTTGAATAATTTCTTATTGGTGTGTCTCCAAAACTTATACTAACAGAACCATTATCTTCCTGAATTACCTGCTCAATATAATTATTGACAATTGGTTTTGGTGGAACAACATTTGTAACAGTCCAGTGTTATGGAAAAGTAATTTCTTCCCTGTTAATTAGTCTATTTGTGGCAACATTAGAAGTATACAAATTAGTATCTATCAATATTGTTCGATCTGGTGGTCCTAATTGGTGAACCCTTTGGATTGATTGTATTCATCAATCTATAATAAATTCTATAGACTATTGCAATGTCTTCTGATCCTGGAAGGAAATCATAGCCTTTAGTCTGAATTCTTAAATACAAAACTTCACCTAAATTTCTATCTGTCAAAGATAGCGTAAGATTTGGGTAAGCATTAAAGTAAACTGGTCCATGACATAGACTAGTTTCTCCTGCAGCCATCATTGATACTTTCCAATTGTTGCACTTACCATCTCTTAAGGTAGCTTGTAGGCATGTATCTGTGCCTAACAAAGTGAGTGGTTTGAAAGCAACCTGCACCAAACCTGTATGAATATATTTATATTCCCTATAATGATTTAAAACCTCTCTTGGTTCCATAAGATTAATTATCTTATCATTATCTTTATACTATCATTCTTTCCATTGTTTTAATTGCCAAACTGCTTTGAAACATACCATATTTATAAATTGTTTCTGGATTAACAGGTGGAATTGTCCACATATTAAGTTTTTCCTTTTGTTCTTGCACATTAACAAATTCAATTAACTCAGTGCTCTTAATTCTATAAGATTCTGGTTTAAAAAATTTATTCAACATAACAAATATTAAAGTTGTGTTCACATATGAGTCTAGCATAATATGATTTATCAGAAACAAAATACAAATCAATTTCTACAGGTATAAAATCTCATAAGCATAAAGTTCTGATACCCAGAAATACACGTCTACCAACGACTTGAGAGTCAAGGCCCAAATTCCCTTCATGGGACCACAGGGAACACAAGACCTCACCGCGGCTTGGGTGACGTCCCATATTTCTGCATATCAAATTTTATGCATATGCTAGATATACTTACAGAAAGTTATTTGTATCCTATAACTGCTAAAACATATTATTACCACCCCCACATGTGAACTAGAGATTTAATGAGCCATTGGCTCTAATACCATAAAGATGCAAAATTTCGGCATTGCTTAATCACCATTCGATTAATTGAGATAAATAAATAATCCTGATTAATTAAAAGTCAAACATTGGTCAACATTTTTAAATGAGTATTGGGCCGGTCAAGTTTATGGGCTTAGTCCTTTTGAGATTTGTGGGAGACCAAAAAATACGTTGGGCTAGATTGATTTGCCAAATAAGTCAAGAAATTGGGCTAGCCCAATTGTGCAAGCTCATTCTAGATAACCCAATATATATAACAAAAAAAGAAGATTAAATAATAAATATATTATTTATCTTTTCGGGTTAATATAATTTCCTAAAAAAATAATAAAAGAAGTCAAATCTTCTTTTAGGAAATGAGGCCAAATCAATCTTCTTGATTGATAATCAATTATCTTGATTGAAGTTGTAGACACCCCAATTTGGGCCTACGAAAATCCGTAGCGTTCCCGATGATGAAATGAACTTTCAAACACTTTTTAGAACTTAAAATGGATGATTGGAATTCAACCAAAACCTACCGAACACTTCCAAACCAAAAATCAAAAGGAGCCGTTGAATCCATTCCATACACCTGAAGCGCATCTACATGCACTTGAACCATTCCCCTTAAGGCGCCTAAACCTCTCTCATGCACCTGAAGCACCTCCCTTCAGGTGCCTGAACCCATTTCATGCACCTGAAGGGCCTCCCTTCAGGCGCCTGAAGCCATTTCATGCACCTGAAACAATCCCTTTAGGCGCCTGAAGGGCTGCTTCAGGTGCCTGAAGCAGTTTTCCAGAATTTTAAATTTTGAGTGGGAAAATTTGGATGCAATGATTATGATGCGATTTTGGTTGATTCTGCAAGGGAGGAGCGTCTATGGCCTAAGTGAACCCCTAAAGTGACCCCTAAGAGGCCAAAACAACCTTTGAAAGCCTTATAAATACCCCCACACCCCTCATTTGAAGGGGTTCCACCATTTTTCTGAAAAATCCAGCCAAAACCAACCATTTCTCTCTCAAGAAAACACCCAAAAACCACAGTAAAGTCTCATCCAAACCTCCATCATCCATCCAAAATCCTTTTTCATTATCCAAATCATCCATTTTAAGCTCCAAAAGGTAGTTAATCCACTTAATTAGTGTGGCAAGGTTCTTATTGAGGGAAGTCAATAGGTCCATGTTGGTTCTTGATACCAATAATGGGCTTATCATGACTTAAATACATAAAGGGATCAATTTTGCTCAGCACCTGAAGCAGCAGCTTCAGGCACCTGAAGCAGCAGCTTCAGGCCCAAGTCATTTTCATCTTCTTTTTTTTTGTCTTAAAATGCTTTATCTTGGTCTATAGTTATATTGATGGTGGTTTAAATCCCAGGAGCAAACTGTTTACTTTCTATTTTCAACTCAAAAAGGTGAAAATCATACTTTTAAAGGGGGGAAATGACCATCAATGTAGCCAAAACTATGTATTCATCACAAAATCTCTATTGAAGGTCATTTTCTTTGCATGCAAGAGTGGAAAGTCTCTGTTTTGCTATTTGAATGGATGAAAAAACATGTTTTTATGAGAAATAAATGGTGTTTTATGCTACAAATGAGTTGTTAGATGAAGCTTTCCAGTTTGTTTGTCTCTCAAAAGAGTTTTAACATCATTATTTTACCTGTTCCAGTAGCAAAACAGAGGTGAAAGTTGGTTTGATCAAGCACCTGAAGCAGTAGCTTCAAGCACCTGAAGCAGTAGCTTCAGGCACCTGATCCTTTCAGCTTCAGGCCTTTGAAACATATCTTTAGGTGCATGAAGAAAAGTTCAAATATCAGGTTGTATTTTCCAAAAATGGTCTCAAATGGTTTATGCTACCAGTTTCAAAGTCAAAATAGTGGTAAAAATGAGTTTTAAGCAAGCACCTAAAGCATTGGCCCCTGGCACCTGAAGCAGCAGCTTCAGGTGCTTGAAGCCCTTTTCAGGCGCCTGATCCTCTCAGTTTCAGGCGTTTGAAGCATTCCTTTAGGTGCTTGAAAGAAAAGAGAAAGGTTGATCTAATCTTGCAAAAAGGGTCTCAAAAAGCTTTTGTTTCATTTATTCATAGTTTATGGTCACTATTATCTATGTATATGTCATTCTATCATTACGTTATCTCATCCACACGATCACAAGCATACACCTTCATATGATTAACTGTGATGATCTCTACATTCTTGTTTCTTCAATCTTGTTTATGTGGTTTGAGTTTAAGAAACGAATGTTTTCTAAAAATCCCTTAAATACTTAGTAGAGACCGGTTTTCATAACCGGGCGAGGGGGGTGCCTTAAAAACCTTCCCCCCCTCGTAACTTAGATCCTGAACCCAAGAAATTCTGGTATCGATGTGCCAGTAAAAACTTTTTCCAAAGTAAGGGCAAAATAGTCATTTTTGAAAAACCAGTTTCTCGGGTACGGTCCTTAAACCCGGGTGGCGACTCTAAAATCATAATCATATTTTTTAAAACCATTCGGTGAATTTTTGTGGGGTGTCCACAGAAGTCTTATTATCCTGATTGATAATCAATTATCTTGAATGATAATCAATTATTCTGATTTGGAATCAAATCAAAATCAATCACAAACATACTAAATTTTAACCCTCTTCTTGAACCTATAAATAGAGGCTCACATGAAGAAGAGAAGAAGTTTTCGCTAGGCATTCAACCAGAGCTCTGAAGAACTCTTCAAGAATTCAACCACTCTTCAATATCTTGCAGAAAATCATCAAGCACCAAGAACAATGTGCCGATTTCTTCGCAAGTTCATCAAATCAAATTATCCAACAACTCAATCATTCAAGAGATCTGGAGCAGGGGAAGTTCAAGAGAACTCTCTAGCATTTCTCAAGGCTTCTCTTCAAGTTCTTGTAAAGAATCAATAAGCACCAAAACTACATGCCGGTTCATCTAGTCCAACAGCGGTCTACGCGTCAGCTAGTGAAGATAGTGCCTCAAATTCATCGTTTGTTTAAGATAAACAGTTCAAACCCTCGATCAAGCTTCATCAAGTTCTTATGAAGAATCAACAAGCATCCAAGTTACGTGCCAGTTTATCTACAACAACAGCGGTCTACGCGTCAAATCCATCGAAGATCGTTCTCAAATTCATTGTTTATTCGAGATAAAGCCGTTCAAGCCCTCAATCAAGCTTTTTTATTCAAGCTTCTCAACTCGAAGATTTGAAAGAACTACCAACCGGTTCAATCTACAGCAAGCTTCTATAGCCGATAGGTTGCACACTCAACTCCGGAGATCGAATTAGAGGATATTTTGTTCTTTTCTTGTAAAGAGCATTCAATAGAGGATTGTACCCATTTATCAATTCAAATCAATAAAAAATATTATTTTGTGCACATTTTTCTTGTCTTTATTATAGGACTCAAATTTGTGTGTTATAAGTTTGGCACACCCAGTAGGACCTCTCTACCTCTCATCTTTTTCTCCAAAATCAAGTTTTTCACAAATGGCTTCTAAGAAGATGCAAGCCGATCCAATCAACAAAAAAGCTACCAAGAATGCAGTTGTGGCCACAAACAGCAGTAGCACTTCCATTGGTCCTACTATGCATAGCAAGGCTAGGGACACCACTATTGTCTCAAATCAAGGAGCTACGTCAAAATTCAATCCAACAAAATTGCCACAAAATAAGAAAAGAGCCGTTGCCACCCTCGTAGCGAAGACGAAGGAAGAAGAGGGCTCCAAAAAGCTTCCATCTAGTTCCGATAATGCCGTCTCTGCAAGCTTGTCACCCCGCCCATCTCGCTCAATTTCAGATGCAAACTCTAGCACAAGTTCACGTTCTGGATCCTCACCTTCTTCTCCAAAGCGCTTAGAATAGCCAAGTCATTCAGACTCGTCTTACTCCATGGGTATGCAAGTCGTGACTACTGGCGCTGCAACAATAGAGGAGCAACTGGCTACAATGGCGCGCACAATTAAAAAGCTCACCAAGACTGTGGAAGATAAAGATCTTTAGATTGCATCGCTCATGAACAAGTTGGAGGCTCAGAAAGTGGGGAAAACTAGCCAAGACAATTCACATTTACCAGGTTTCACACCACAAGGAGTCATATATGGCGGTGGAAAGCTCATGATAGGTGATCAAAAACTCAAGCAAAGGGAGGATGCAAAACATGACTTTTCCTCAAATCAACCAGGTGGTAGTAAGATCAATCACGCGTTTTCTAAAAGCCCAAAGATTGTTGAAAATGCTCTACCAACTTCTATTGCCTCGCTGTCTGTCCAACAACTCCAAGACATGATAGCATCTACGATCAGAGCATAATATGGCAGGCCATCGCAAAGTAGCTTTATGTATTCGAAGCCCTACACAAAGCGCATCCACTACTTTAGAATGCATGTTTGGTTACCAGACCCCCAAATTTCAACAATTTGATGGGAAGGGAAACCCAAAGCAACACATTGCCCACTTTATCGAAACTTGTAACAATGCTGGGACAGAAGGGGACCTACTTGTCAAACAGTTCGTTCGTTCGCTCGCTCAAAGGGAATGCTTTCGAATTGTATATGCACTCAGAGCCAGAGTCGATCAACAGTTGGGAGCAGATGGAGCGCGAAATGGAAAGATGAGCCTGTAGTCGACTACATCAATCGTTGGCGTGCTCTAAGCTTAGACTGTAAAGACTGACTCTCCGAGCCCTCTGTCGTCGAGATGTGCATGAATGGCATGCATTGGGGTCTCGTTTACATTCTTCAAGGGATAAAGCCACGTACATTTGAAGAATTGGCTACCTGAGCACATGACATGGAGAAGCAAAGCAAATCACGGTGGCGGAAATTGTCCCACAACTGAGCACAATAAGTACAAGAATAGGACACAAAGTGATAAGTTATCCGGTGCCTCTACTAAAGAGTCAATGGCAGTCAACATGGTCCCGCTCAAGATACCGAGAAGACACAAAAAGAAGGAAGACCACCTTAGGGATAAACGCCCAACTTTGGAGTTGCAAGAAAAGAGGTATCCTTTTCTTGATTCTGACGTGCTGAGTATGTTGGAAGATCTGCTCGAACAGAAAGTCATTCAACTACTAGAATGCAAATGTCCTGAAGAAATGGGGAAGGTTCATGATCTAAAGTATTGCCATTACCATCGGATTGTCAGTCATTCCACTGAGAAGTGCTTCGTGTTGAAAGAGCTGATTGCAGACCTAGCAAGGAAGAAAAAGATCCTACTAGACGTTGATGAAGTTTTTTTTTTTGGGTAAATGACGTTGATGAAGTTGCAGAGTCCAACCACACAGTCATTACAGTCGAAGGCCCAAAGACTGCTGAATCAGTAACTACTCCAGCACTGGGGGCGATTTTCAAAACCATACAATTTGGTCTATTCGATCCGATAGCAATCCAATGCTCAAGTCAAGATGTACCTACTCATCCTCACTTGAAACGAGCGCCAAGTGCAAAGAATGACAACAAGTGGATCCCAATCCCCCAAATGAAGTCAATAGAAAACAAGCACAAGACTCATCCTCATCAAGTCAAGAAATGGCAAGTGAAGAAGAGCTCTCCTCGATTCAATGTGAGAGACAAAGTCAATGATGGAAAAGATAAGAAGGAGAAAGTGCCTGAGAAGAGTTCTCCCACACCAATCACCTAACATGACTTCTTTCCTGAAGGGTACTTCGACGACAGCCGATGAAGAGGATGACATAAGTCAAAGTTCCACACATCGAGTTTTAGCTTTTGATCGCATTGAAGCTCCTACTGCTCACACTTCAGTTTTCAAGATATTAAACAAGGCTAGCCGAGAAAATAAGGAAGCAAACTCCCAGTCACGAACGTTTGCCTTTTCTCGACTGAAAGATACATGAGTAAAGTCTAAAACACAACACAAGAAACGAAAAATGGAAGAAGCCATGGTTGATTCAAAAAAAGAAGATGAAGAGACTCGAAGCTCGATCCCATCTCGCATGAAGCGCATAACATTACTTGAAGTTAGTCACGATGGTCCACTCAAAGTCAAAAAGCTCACCTCGTCTTGACCAACCCAAATGAATCTCAATTGGAAGATATGAAGAAGGAGCAGGTCGTCTCTATCATCCCTTGAAGATGACTGAAGTCCACCAAACTCCTAATCGCATGAGCCTAAACTGCATGATGCTCCTGGCCCGCATGAGTTAAAATTGTACACAACCTAAAAAAATTAAAAAAAATAAAAAATACCATCGAACTACGTTTTGACTTGATCCCTTCTAAGGGTAGGTAGGCAGCTTGAGAATTTTTCTTGAGTTCAGTCCATCCAAAAAAAAAAAAAGCATTCAACCAAAGTTACACTACTCCTGCCCCGCAAGAGGATAAACTGTGAACGGCTAAAGCAATAAGAAAAGCTCTGTCACATGATGAAGTTCTTATACTTTATTAAAGCATGGCATTGTTTCCTAAAAAATGAAATTAACATTCATTAAGCAAATAAAATGAGTCCATGAATGGAGACAACAACTAAAAACGATAAAAAGTAGAGAAAATCTCTAAATCCAAGGGGTATGCTTGATCTCTTCATGTTCTTTCTTCAGCACGTTTTGCAATTTGCTCGCCACTTGAAGCTCCCCCTCTGTAACCAACTGAGTTTGTTCGATGGCCACCCGCTCCTTCAAAAGATGGTCAATAGTGGCCTGCCTCTGCGATGCTTGCACCTCGATCTCTTCAATTGATGTCCCTAGCTGCACTGAACATGCCTCTAAATTACCCAACTCTCTTCGAAGTTGAATACATTTAGCATCAATACTATTAAGCTCACGTCTCATGACATGCACACTTTCCACATCTTTTTTCATGAAACCAGATTCTTGAGAAATTTGGTGAGAGATACTTGTTAAGCGCTCTGATTGGGACGCGGAGGTCATGGAATTACTATACTCTGCCCGTATGGAAACGCACTTGCCAGCATTCGCCATATATGATTCAATATGCTTAAGTAAAGGAGAGTAGTCTACCCCAAGTAAAGCAAACTCCTTGTAAAGCTCTTCGAATTTTGTTCGCAGTGAGGGAAGTTTCTCAAAAGAGGCTCGATCGAGCAAAGTAAAAATGTTGTCAGCCAGCATGATAGCTGCTTGACGACAAACATTGCGAATCGCAATTGAGTTGTCAAATTTTGACACCCCGATATCTGCAACCATGTCAACGTTAAGAGAGACCCTCAATTGACCTCCTAAAAGAGGAAGTGAGACACCTTTGTCACAAGAAAGCGGAGGATGAGAGTTTTTATTACTATTAGTCAAGTGCGGGGCGGATGCGACTTCATCCACATTTGCTTGCTAACCTGATCTAGCTGCCAGGTCAAAGTTGTTCGGCCCTTCGATAGAATCGCTGCTGCCTTGAGGTTCCTCCACATTGTTCAAAGCCTCTCAAAATTCAAACAATTCCGTAACTGAAAATAAATTACAAAATATAAATGGGGGAGATGGAAGGAGTTCGAAAACAAGACAAACATATAAAAGTTGGGTGTTCAACCCACCTCACGGGGAAAAGATCGAGAAGAACTAAGAACACCATCAAAGAAAGTCCCTGCATTGACTTGAGTAGTAAAAGGAGCAACAGGGTGCAAGCTCTTAGCCCTATCACTTGCAACATGCTTCCAACAACGATCACTGTTTCTTTCAGTGCTCAATTGATCCTCGGTCCCATCCCCTTCCAGTATCTCTATTGGCTGAGGGCGATGGCGGGGCACCTGAAAACAAGAATATTTGAGATCGAATAATGATCAAAATTAAATCGCTACTATGCATTTAAAAAAAAATGTGAAGTACCTGAGTCCTTTGGGTTAGACTTGCACCTCAGGACATTTGGAGCATCATCCCTTGGGGGAACATGGCGCTTTTTGCTTTTTGAGCCACTCGCACTCCCAGAAAAGATGTTTGTATGCACCTTCGCCCACCATCCTTGATATACCTTGGTAACAGGAATAGACCGACAATTAGCACGCTTTAGCAATTTTAACGTACTCTGTGTATTCTCACAAACAAGATATTCCCAATGCCTCACAATACTCCTCAAATTACCAGAACGAAGGTTGATTTTGAGCTTTCCTAGTATGTCCTGAGAAAAACCAAACTGTGGGCTAAACCTATGAGGGCTAGAGGGTTCAATGACTCGAAGCGAACCACTTTGCAAAGTCAAATACCTAGATCGGATACTAATAAGATATTCGATTTGCCAACCGCCAAGTTCACCATCATCAATTAGTTCAGTGTATTCACCCTCTTGTTGGGCGAAGTGATCCATAGCCAAATTATCGCACCTTCGAAATAGGTCGAGCGCTTCAGACTCATCAAGATCTTAGCCACCCTCTCACTGACATATCTTACCATTCTTGGCTTTTGAGGTGCTGATTTGGGGTCACTACCAAAATGTGTGTTGAATACTCTTCTAAAAGGTGCTGATTTGGGATCACTACCAAAATGTGTGTTGAAATACTCTTCTAGCCATGCATAAACATAGTGGACAAGAAGGACACTGTCACACTTCCAAGGCTCAGATGAGTTTGCAATATCATTTAATCCTCTGTAAATGCTGGCAAGTACCGGGATGGCAAGACTGAATCTTTCACCCCGAGCCATCATAAAGGCTACCTTGAAGACCCCAGGTCTAATCACTTCATAGCTCCCGATTGGCAAAACAAACTTGCACAACCAACAAGCAAGAAAGGTTGCCAAATACACAAGTTCCTTTTGTGTCTCCTTAACCCCCAAAACAACAAAGACCTGCTCCTGCTCGGCTGTTCGCAATTGGACAGGACCAATGACACCGGTAGGATTGTTGTTTTGGCAGGTCGTTGAGTCTTGTTCCGTGCGGTCTTGTTGGTTGACTTGCGATAAGAAATCTCTCCCCTAAACCAAAAGTTCACCCAAGCATCAACTCTCACTTCACCTTTCTTTGACTCTGCTAGGAGACGATGATAGGCAAAGAAGAGGTAGCGACAGTTCGCTGGGAGGTACAACATGGAGTCCTTGTCAATGCCAGTCATCTCTTCTGCACTTGGGACAACTTCGTCATAGATCAAGCCACGGATGAGAAGTCCACCAAGCTGTCCCAAATCCCAAAGAGAAATTGACCTCTTGCCTGTAGAAGTGTGCAAGGTATTGGTAGACAAACTCCAAAACTCACAGAAATACCGCATAACACTTGCAAGCCGATCATATGAAAATGAAGAAGCATAGATTGCATCATAAATTTTCTTCTTTCGCAACATTTCTTCATGTCGGCCCAATATATCTTCTAGCCACTCCCAATACCCTTGCAAGAGGAAGGCTCTATGATGGCTTTGAAAAAATTGCTCCAAACAGCTTTTTCGTCTTGGGACTTGCGCGCAAGGATGGAGAACGGGGTAGATTGATCTCCTTCTTTATCATGATGAGATGACTGTAAAAGCAATACTTCAGAGTCTGGCTGGCCTCCAATAATTCTACACTTTGTCTCAATAGCCCACTTCGGTAGATGGAGAGTGTCACCAATTGGCTCGTACTGCAAAGCCCACTCACCAATGAAAGATGGCCATACTGCCAAAGAAGTCTCATCTTCCACATTGTCAGTAGAATTGTCATGGATAGTGACAAACCTATTCTTGAAACTCTTGAAGCAAGTCATACTAGCCATGTAGGACAAATTCAAGAAAGGATAAAAAAAAAAAGAGGGGGGGGGGGGGGGGGGATTTTCCTTACACAAATAAGATCAAGCTAAAATCAAAGGGGTGTGATTGGCCTATGGTCTGTGAGTGAGGAGAAGTGTCCAGATATCCAGTCAGAGACCAGCCCTCTAGGCGCATTCTCCAAGAATGTCAATCTAACCACCTATGGTCTGTGGGTGAGGAAAAGTGTCCAGATATCCAGTCAGAGACCAACCCTCTAGGCGCATTCTCCAGGAAAGTCAATCTAAACCACCTATGGTCTGTGGGTGAGGAGAAGTGTCCAGATATCCAGTCAGAGACCAACCCTCTAGGCGCATTCTCCAGGAAATTCAATCTAAACCACCTATTGTAAGGACCCGTAATTTTACATAATTTTTTTTCGGAATAACGTTGGGTAAATGTGAGGAATTAAATTTTAACTAAGAGGGGTCAATATGATAGTGGTAATATGCATTAGAAAGTTTTGGGGTGAAAGTGTAATAGAGTGAGAGTATATAAGACATTTAAGTGGCATTTTTTTTCAGAAAAATCAGCCCCTTCTCTGCCCTCTATCTGCCGACCCACTCTCCCTCTCCTTTCCTCCATTTTTGCAAGCTCCAAGCTCCAAAAATCCACAAAACCTCAAGTCCCCTTCATAAACCCCACCTAAAATCACCTCCTCTACGCGTTTTGAAGCTCGGGTTGCATTGGTTTCGCACCGGAAGCACACATTTCGGGTGGAGCAAGTTGGAAGCTAGGGTTTTCATTTACCCACTCATTTGGAGCTCAAATCTTGAGGTAGGAAGACAAATTCTACTCCCTCTAGTTGTATTTAGGTGATATATTGCATATAACTTGTTCTTGTATCTCAAATCCATGAAATTCATGCTTTGCTCCCATGGTTGGTTTGTTGAGCTAAATTTTTGTGATCTATGATTTGGGTACTTATTTGTTGCAATTGATGGTTGTTTGGCACTCCCTTGAAGTCCATTAATCATTCTACATATCCAATTTTAGGCCTAACACTTCACGTTTGCATTTGGGTTGAAATTCCACACCAAAAATGGTGAAAATCTGTCATTTTCTGGACAGTGATGCTGCTGCCCCTGTTTTCCAGAGACATTCCCCTGTTTCGGGGTGGTTTTAGGCCACCCTTTGATGCCCGTTTGGTCCCCAATCATCTATATCTTCGTGTCTTTGACTCAAACCATCATTCTGAACACCGAATCCACTTCGAATTCATAAAATTAACCCTTGGACACGTGAATTAACAAATTTTATGTTTGACGTATCGGACACGCGCCGGTTGATACATTTTGGCGAAAATGGTGAACATTTGGAACAAAAGAGATTTTTGGGAACTTTTGGGAAACAAATGGTTTTGAATTTGATATTATTGAATAAAATGAACTCTAGGGATCACCCGTTTGGTGTCCCTAGCCATGGGTGCACGGAGCCCGCGAAATCCGGCAGGGGTGTACGGAGCCCATAAAATCCGGCAGGGGTGTACGGAGCCCATGAAATCCGGCAGGGGTGCATGGAGCCCATGAAATCCGGCAGAGGGATCTTTCCCTATTAAAATTTATGAACATTTTCTTATGAAATGACGGTTATGATGAGTTTGGATAAATTTGGCGTATTTGGTGAAATTTGGCTTTCGGTATGTGAAAATGAGGATTTTGAGAACGACTTAGACTTTGTTTGGATACTTGAAATGGTTTTGGGACACTTGGACACGTTTCGGACACTTGGATACACTTTGGTCACTTCGTGGTTGAATTATAGCCTTCCGTTCATTGTTAACCTTGTACATTGGTCGTGTCCATTTCCATACTCATTCATTATGCATGTATCATGTTTATACACCTAGCGTTAGTAGAATAGTTTTCCTACTGGGCTAGTGAGCTCAACCTATCAATTTTCAGGTACACGGCATGGAGCATGAAGTTTGGTGCTTGTCGAGTGATACATACATGGAGCTTTAAAGTGCATGAAGTTATTTTCTCATCTTGTGTTATATTTTTGGAAAGATGAATTTGTAACTTCTATGGTTTAATCTTTTGACTTATTGGACAATGTAATAACTCTTAAACTCTATACTTATGCTTCGGGATTTGGTTTTTCGTTGTTAGAACTTGTTGACCGTTTTTAGTGAGAATGTAATATTTTGACTTTGACTACTCAAAGGGATAAATGTATGACTTTGGTCTTGTCCCACATGGATTTTATTATATTTTTATGTTATGAAATTGAGGGCGTGACAACTTGGTATCAGAGCTTAGGTTCGAATACTTAGGAACCGTGGCAGACTTCGTGTCTTGGGGTTTAAACCTTTGCATAAGTTTTCTCATGAAACTCATATTTTCTCATTCATTGCGTGCTTGTGTGACATTCATGATCATAAAGTAGGCATGTTGCATTATATGTGAGTTAATAAGCATAATGTTGAGTTGTTTCCCGTGTTGGGTTGGCATAGGGGCTTTGACCTCATTTGAGATAATGTGGACTTACGATCCTTCTTTCTTATATTCTTATTAGAACTATGCCGCCGAGACGAGGTACTAGACGTGGTGCGACCGCTAGAGGTGGTAGAACCACTAGACGGGGTAGAAATGAACGAGTTAATGATGAGGGTAGTCAACACGGGGGAAATTCGGGGAATCAAAATGATCGACGTGAGCAAGATGTACAACAACCGGGAGAGCAAAACCCACCAAATACCCTTCTAACCGACCTTGTTGCGGCGTTTGCAACGCATGTGGCTCAAACACCTCGGGCCAATGCTTCAAACCGTGCTATGGAGGTGGTGAGAGAGTTTCGCAAGTTGAACCCTCCTACATTTGATGGGGTTAGTAGTGACCCATTGGTGGCCGATCATTGGTTGTCGGAGATCCGTAAGTTGTTTGAGGTGCTTGATGTAACCGAGGATGCGATGAGGGTGAAGCTTGTTGCATGCCAACTTGGTGGGGAGGCAAATGAGTGGTGGAAGTCGGTGCTTGCTTGACACCTAGCTTTGTTGTAGTTAGCATCGCCCCAAGCGTAGGGCTAGGTCGTCGAAAGCATAGTAACCCGGCAAGACCGGGGTCGATTTCCACAGGGACCAAATGCAACCGGCATGAAGTTTGACTTGCGGTGAGAATTTGGGCTTTAAGACAGCCAACTTTTGGTTTGGTTTGTTTGGTAAAATCTCTCTCTACCTCTAAATAACTAAAAATGAAAGTTTTGCAAACTTAAACTAAAGGCAAAGTCAAGGGGTTCAAAACACCCATGACTTGGATTACATTGTTCTTCTTAAGATTACTCGGTTAAACCACGTAGTCAAACATGTTTAACCGGAAGATTTAACATTATAGCACATTTGGATTCTAGAAAATGGGTTTGATCAAGAGTAGGGTTCATTGAGGCATTTTTACAAACACTTCGAATGCCATAGCTCTAAGCATCATGTGTGGCAAGTAGTCAAGCCCTTGCCTACACAAGATCAAGGAGGTTAACAAGACTAAATTTTAATACATAAAATCGAACCCTATTCTTAAACAAACAACTTTTAATGCTCATTTTGAGAGAAGAACAAAAATAACCCAAGTCACGGGGTGCTAATCACCCCATGACCAAGCCCTGCTACACTACTCACACATACTCAAAGGAGAAATGGAAATACTACGTAGAAATACCAAGAAAACGTGAAACATAACGAAAATGAAAATAAAATACGGATTTATAAAGCTTAGAGAAGTGCTTACAACATTAATGAAGGAGAAAACCTTGGTTCTTGAAGATTGAAGACTAATTTCTAGAGAGAAGGTGGAGAGAATGAGTGAGGAAGAAGAAGGGAGGTAGAGAGAGAAAGTGAAAATGTAGAATACCCTAATAATCTGATGTTGGGTGGCTTTTATAGCCCCCAAAAATGTGTACAAAAGGTCCAAAATGCCCCCAAGATCAAAGCTTGGTCGGGTGCAAAATTTTGCTAAAAAACCCAGGTCCTATCGATAGGACTTATCCTCCTATCGATAGGAGAACTCCTTTGCTTACGGATGGCCAATCTGATCCTTCTCCTATCGATAGGACTGATTCTCCTATCGATAGGACTTCACTGCTTTCACAAAAATGGCCAGACTGATCATTGTCCTATCGATAGGGCCAATTCTCCTATCGATAGGAGTTGCTTTGTAAAAATTGATGGCCAATCTGATCCTTCTCCTATCGATAGGGCCAATTCTCCTATCGATAGGAGTTGCTTGAAAAATGATCTTCGCCCGTACGTTCTCAACTTGACTTGGGCCTTTGCTCGGGCATACTTGGCCTTCTTCCATGACTTTTCTCGTGAATTTCTCGGCACCGTAGCGGCGTGCCACGTGGCCTAGGGCCTTGGGTCACGGATTGACTCGTGTTTGAGCCATGGCACCAAAAAGGTGCTTTATTCTTCCGAAAACCTGTGAATGACAAAAACACAACCTACACGCAATATCAATCAAACAAAACATGTTATGCGCGTGTGTGTGACAAAAACGAGGTAGATAAGCCCTTTTATTTACATTATCAGGAGCTTATCACACCCCCCAACTTGGACTTTGCTCGTCCCGAGTAAACTAGGTACGAGTAATCAATTAAAAGATACAAGACCTATGCTCGATTACCAAAAGCAGGCAAGAATCAAACGCACCCCGGTAGATTCAATCACGTGCAACCCATGCAAATGCATGCCATGAACTAGGGTGAACAAACTATGCTAAAATCGTCAAGTACATGCACCATCTCGAGCTTCAATCCCAAACAGTCACAAGGATACGCTCAAATTCGATTTTTTTTTTTTTTTTTTTTTTTTTTTTTTTTCACACAATGAGGCAAATCAACATCCCATGACAAGCGCTAGCGAGTAAATGCAATAGCCAGAGACAAAAAGCTATGCAAGCTAACAAATGAGCGCTACAGCAAGAAAATAACCAATTATTCACAACTATGCAGCTAGAGCGGAAAGCGTGCTCAAACAAACATAAATATCTAAAATGCATTAAGTGGAGTTAAAGTAGCGTACGATGGATCTACTAAGGGCTTAATAAGCTTGTAATGACCATGGTGACAAAAGAAGGGGACACAAAAGAGTGGTGGCCATATACTTGCTTGGTTAACTACCCTTGGCCACCACTGACTCATGCCATATGGTTCCACCCACTCTCAATCCTCCCCAAACACGCGTGCAAAGTACTCGTCATCGCCCTCGCCCGGCCTTGGGACCGCTTCATCATCCTCGCCACTCGGTGGAGGAGGGCTCCTATGCTCACCAATCGCACGATCGCCCCACGGTCCGACTAGAGGCTCATATCTACTCTCACCCCCCTCACTCAATTGGGTCTCACGATAGTCCAGCTTGTGGTTCATCCTCCTTTGGTCCTCCTGAATTTCAACTTGTCGGCACAGGATGGATTTGAGCAATTTCATGAGTGACACCCTTTCTCGCTGGAACGGGAGTGGGTGGAGACCGTGGAGCTGCTGATGATGGCCCTGCTAATTCTGGCACGGAATGCTGAGGGTTTAGTGGGGGATCCTTTTTCTTGGGGGCTTTCTTAGAGTGACTCTCACTCCTCGCCTCGGAGGTGGCATTGATTGGCCCTGGCTTGGCTTTTGTCCAGTTGGCTGGGGTAATCTTCAATCCCCCTTGTGCTTCACAGAGTTTGGTAATCATCACGGGGAAGGGAAAGCTGAGATTGATTTTAGGATTAGTCTTGAATTCGACTATTTGGTTGAAAATCCATTGCGCACAATCCATCACCTCATCATCTTTCATGAATACGTACAAAAGTTCCAGCTCCTTAAGGTCAGGTGTTTTCTCGCTTTCGCGGGGGTAGAGATTCGCATGCAAAACTCTATTCATGGTACGGTATCCAGGTTTTAAACTGCTCACCCCCTCCTGGACCTCAGCATCAATATAGACCGCTTGGTCTATGTCACCCTCCACAATATTATCGCGAGGGTAAGTGATTTTAGCGCGTTCAGGCCTCGTATACTTCAGGTATTGGGCAATAATATCAGGGGATAACGTAATGTCCCTGTGGCTGACAGTCGATGTAATTCTCTCATTCTCCTCATCAACAGCCATATTCGAATAAAAAGCTTTAACCCAAGAATGAACATAAACTTTGACCTCCTCAAACCAGAACTTCATGCCTTTGGTTAAAACTTTGTTGATGTAGAACGCACCCGCTAAGCTCTTGTCCTCGAGTTGCCTTTCGCACGTGCACCCTCGTTCCTTCAACGATTCCACCCACTCACTTTGCTTTTTACTCTCCTTATCCTCCCTCAATTTCTTGTTTCGTTCATCAACCTCCTCTGCAGTCCGCCTATCCTTCCTCCTCCGTGTACTCATGTTCCTCATTGCCTCCGACATGGTAAAAGGTTTGGTCGAGTTCAAAAACAGTAATCAGTCGGCAACAAGCACTCCCAACAACCCAAATTTCACAATTCAGCCAACCCAAAATGTGACAATAATCTCCCACAGAGAGCAACACCAATTAAGTTCCAAAATAACTGATTAAGCCCAGGTTGTTTCACAACAGCAGACAACAGTAGGCAGTGCTCAGGGGGTGTAACGCTTAGAACTTTCAACAATCAACCCGCAATGAACTTGAACAAAACTCAGATTCCAAACTAATGTGCAACCACGGCTACAGAGTTTTCAATGATCAGGAACCTCATAGTTGCAGACAACAAAGTTAAACCCAACAGTATAAGGCACCAACAATTGACAGCGTAACGGACCACCGAATCGCAACCAACCGACCCCCTACTTCAATTTGATTCAGACAGTTCAAACAGAGATCAACAATGGCAGCCTCAAATTATAAGTAAAACATAGGTTTAGCCCAAACAACAACTGATATACTTGTTCAAATTTCACCCTGTAGCAGACCCACAACTAAGAAAATACACCCAAAATTCTGAGATTCCAAAGATGGTGTGGAGAAAACCCAGATTTTCCAGTAGACCGTGGGGTGAGAGATAGAATGGGTTACCTTGATTTGGTGCTGAACTTCGAAGATAGTGAATAAACCCTTAGCAATCTGACTGAAAACAAATGAAATTCGACCAAAACTCCTGTAGATTCGAAGTCCTGTTGAAGGATTGGAGAGGAGTTTAAGGGTTCGGGGTTTTCTCGGTTGGAGGTTGTGGGTTTTTATGAGGGACCGAGAGATCGGGTTAGTGAGAGGGTTTTTGGGGTCGGTTTAGATGAGTGATGGTGGTGGTGGGTCTGAATCGAGATGAGAGAGAGGGGTTTTGGGTTTCGGTAGGTTGCGGTGGAGAGAGAGAGAGGAATCCGGTTTATGGAGGTGTGGGGGTTGATTGATGGTGGTGATTTACAGGAGAGGAGAGGGGTAGATTCGGTGGCCAGAGGAGAGAGAAGAGGGGTCGGTTTATGGAGGGTTTTGTGGGTTTTGGTTGCATCGGCTGAGGAGTAATGGGGTTAGGGCTTTGGTTGATCGGTGGGGAAGAAGGAAGAAATGGGATGGTTATTTCCTGAAGTGGGATTTTATCCCTATTTTTTTTTTTTTAAACAAGGGGCTTGTCCTATCGATAGGACTACTTTTCTATTGATAGGACCTGGAAAATTTGCTAAATCAAGCCCAAATTCACCCCAATCACGTCCCCAACACTTGTACTGTACCCAGTCATGCCCATAAAAATGAGGAACTAAGTTTATGTGGTGAGTTTTGACAGTGAAAGTATTTGCGGGGGTAGTGTCGGGGAGGACTATGCACGAAGTGTGCGGAGTGCGCTCGGGGTTCAAGTGTTCCCGTATAGTCCTCTGACGTGGTGGTGGTGGTGGTGGGTTGTTTCGCGGAACTCCATCGTCGTCCGCCATTGCTTCGATTGGAGGGGTATCAATGCTAATTAAGCGGCGATTATGAGGGTCTCGCAGGTAACCACGCTGCCCGTGCATACACTACCAACTAGCAAACTGGAGGGGTTATTCAACCGCCTCACCACAAACAGTTCCGAGGGGCTATGCCGCCGCCTCGTTAAAGCCAACAAGTAAATTAAAAACAAGTAAACTACACTAAACTGAACTATACTAAAGAAGGAAATACTTACAGGGGGCAAGCGAAACTCGCGCTCGGTGGACCATTGGGTCCCCGGCAACGGCGCCAAAAATGCTTGACACCTAGCTTTGTTGTAGTTAGCATCGCCCCAAGCGTAGGGCTAGGTCGTCGAAAGCATAGTAACCCGGCAAGACCGGGGTCGATTTCCACAGGGACCAAATGCAACCGGCATGAAGTTTGACTTGCGGTGAGAATTTGGGCTTTAAGACAGCCAACTTTTGGTTTGGTTTGTTTGGTAAAATCTCTCTCTACCTCTAAATAACTAAAAATGAAAGTTTTGCAAACTTAAACTAAAGGCAAAGTCAAGGGGTTCAAAACACCCATGACTTGGATTACATTGTTCTTCTTAAGATTACTCGGTTAAACCACGTAGTCAAACATGTTTAACCGGAAGATTTAACATTATAGCACATTTGGATTCTAGAAAATGGGTTTGATCAAGAGTAGGGTTCATTGAGGCATTTTTACAAACACTTCGAATGCCATAGCTCTAAGCATCATGTGTGGCAAGTAGTCAAGCCCTTGCCTACACAAGATCAAGGAGGTTAACAAGACTAAATTTTAATACATAAAATCGAACCCTATTCTTAAACAAACAACTTTTAATGCTCATTTTGAGAGAAGAACAAAAATAACCCAAGTCACGGGGTGCTAATCACCCCATGACCAAGCCTTGCTACACTACTCACACATACTCAAAGGAGAAATGGAAATACTACGTAGAAATACCAAGAAAACGTGAAACATAACGAAAATGAAAATAAAATACGGATTTATAA
>CM037153.1:22354536-22529536 GCA_020921065.1 Vaccinium darrowii | reverse complement strand
GTGCATTCTTTGTGAAACCAAGCTAACCACCTATGGTATATGGGAAGGAAGAGTGTCTAGATAACTAGTCAATGACTAGCCCACTAGGCGCATTCTCCAAAAGTCAAGCTAGCCTCCTATGGTTTAAAGATTGAAAAAGTGCTTAGATAACTAGTCAAAGACTAGCCCACTACGCGCATTTTTCACTATAGTCAAAGTGTCGCATATGCAAGAAAGTAATGTAATGCGAAACCATCAAAGGAAAGACCGACTTTTGCTTAAAGTAAATAATACCTTGTTCTTCGGTAATGGGAGCAAGAAGTAAAAAAATGCGGCAGCGGTTTCAAGGATTACCCTATTCACACAAAGAAAGGAGCAAACGAAAATTTTGTTAGGGAACAGCGGCAGGGCGACAAACAAAGTGGTGTCGTGAGATGCTTACAGTGGTGACTCATTAATGCACATGGAATCTTAAAATAAAATAAAATAAAATAAAATAAAACAAAAAAGAATGGGGTAGCATTAAAAGCCAAATCCTACTTCTATAATTTTTTCTTAACAGCCAATATACGGCATAACTTGCATCATGATGGGTCCCGAATGTTCCAACAACAGTAGTTAATTTTGACTACAAGAAATTACATGAATACGCATGTCGGTTGTTTTGTACTGTCATTAGTTACCACAAGAAGGCAAGGATGTAACTCATCATGGCGGCATGTTACCGTGGGCGAAGAGGGGCCATCCAAACTACAAATTCCAATAAACATAGAAGAAGGAAAGAAAAAAAAAGTGTTCTGGCGAGCAGTATAAAAAACAAATAAAACAAAAGCTACTCAAATCGGGCATTTGCCATGCATGTTGATTTTGTGGCATACTGATTACTGACTAATATGCTTCCACGAAATGACAAATATGCAAAGAGTTTGCCTCTTGGAGGACACGTATTTGGCCATTGACTACATTGTGATGATCCAATGCATTCCACTCATGCCTATGTGCAGACTAGGAATAAGCTTTGGAAGCAAGTGAGGCTTACAGATGGTGAATGGGAAGCATACCTTGGCTTCTGATGCAAACCTTAATTGTAAGCTACGGACTCGATCGATGAGGTTGGGAAGTGTGAACTCCTGTCCAGCCAAGGGATGTGCTATATAGAAGCCGGAGAATCAAATTTCTACGGAAACTTCACGACATTCTGAAATTAGCTAATGGAAAGAAACAAAAAAAAATAAATAAATAAAGCATGGGAAGAAAGGCAAATATTTGATTGATATTCCTCATGAAAACTAATTGACTAAATGGTGGTATTCTTGCCTTTTGCAAATTTGAAACCGTAGAGGCAATTTTGATCATATGGTGGGTCTTTGGGCTACATGCCACGTGCAGATCCTCACCACTTTCGATTGAGGAAGATTTTGGCCTAAAAGAGAAAGTTGGCTCAGTCAGGGATTGAAAAAAAATCAAATTTTCAATGATTTGGATATTGATCTTTATGAGAAATAAAATTCAGAAATTGATCTCTATGAGAATTAGTGCGAAATGCATATAAATTTCTGGAGTGGGTAAAATCTGATTACCCTACTACTAGGCACAACACGTGCCTATGGCAGTCACCACGAGAGGGTGAATAGCTTGGCACCACATAGGGTACGTGTGAGCCCTGTGCCGAGCTGGTTGGGCCATGAATAAGGCCAAAGCGTTTGAATAGATTAAATATACCAGGATGTGCTAGCTCGGTACAGGTCACAATAGAGTGCCCCTGATATGACCGAGCTAGCAGAGCTATGAGTAAAGCTTGAATAGCATTCTGGAATACATGGACTCAGCTCGGCGTGAGTAGCTGGGTTATGTACGAGTCATGCCGAGCTACGAGGAAGCTCGGCGCCGCCACGAATAAGGCGGTGAGACATTCCAGAACACTCTACAGCGGTTCCTTATGAGATAAGGAGCAATCCCGTAAAATAAGGGATCAATATGGGAAATCCTAATGTGACTAGGAGTATACCCCATATAGGGAAGAATCCTATATGGAAAGAAAGACCTCTGTCAGACAAGATCTGGTAGGGTATGGGAACTCATCTCTAATAGGGAAGTCCTATTAAGGAAAGGATTCCTAAAGAGAATAGGAAACAGGGGCACGAGATGCCTAATATGAAGAACATCTATGCCTATAAATACAAGGCAACAACCATGACAAAAGGTACGCGGTGAAACCTATTTTCATACGTATTGAGATTTGAGAATTCAAGTACGTGATACTAACCTAGGCATCGGAGGGCCTTTGCCAACGAGAGGCAAAGGTGCTCTAACCCTTTTTCTGTCTTGCAGATCTAGGGCTGAATCAAGGAAGCACGTGATCCAGCGTTACGTGGTTTCTACCCCGTACAATTGGCGCCGTCTGTGGGAAAGAGCTGACAAGAAGTTCGTCTCCCTCCAATAAAGGATCAACAATGGTGCTTTCAGAGCCCCTTTTGTGCACCCCACGGAGGCAAGAGGTGGAAGACGATGGTGGGACCACGTTGGTATACACCACAAGAAAGGGCTCAAGGGTGGAAAAAACCGCTGCGGTACTAAGAGCACCACAGAAAAAACCAGCAACAAAGAGGTTTGACATAGGGAATATCCCTGAGATTCCAAAGTTCAGGGATACACGCCTAATACGCCATGGTTTTCCAAGGGGGAGACACTCCAAAACACCACCAAGAGGGGGGGAAGCCTCCACCCGACGTGAACGGGACAGAAGCCCCCCAAAAAGGGATGGTCACAGGCACACAAGGAATCGAGAGAGGGAAGATAGCCTTGACAGAAAAGAGCAAGAGGCAGAAGAACTGGCCCGCGAAGTCACTCGACGAGAACGAGAGATCCAGGACCTAAAAAAACAACTCCAAGAAAAAGAGAAAGACTTACGTTCACGGACGAGATCCGTGCAATATGAGGAAAAGGGAAGAGATCGTCACCACAACAGGGCCTCCACCGACCGAGCTGCCTCTCCACGAAAAAGGAGAGACAGGAGTGCTTCTGTGGAAAAGAGAGAAAGAAGGAAGCATGCTAGGGACAGATACGAGAGATCTGGATCCAATGAGCATATTCCCGAACGGCACACGAGGAGGGGGGATGCTGGCCGAGCTGAGGAAAGCCCTAAAACTGCACGAGAAGCAGCTAAAGAAGCCCTAGGCCAAATTTCTAAATCACCATTGGCCCATTGGATCCGTACGGAGAAGACGCCAAGCAGGGTGAAACATTCAGCATTCATCCCCTACGAGACCAGCACAGATCCTGTGGCCCACATCCAACACTATCAACAGGCCATGTTCATGCACGAGCGAGATGACGCTTTGTTATGCAAAATGTTCCCCTCTAGCCTGGGAAAGGTGGCTCTGAGTTGGTACCACAAACTCCCAGAGGGATCAATCCTATGCTGGGCTCAATTAGCTGAAGAATTCACTGCCCGGTTCTTAACAAGCCGAGCAGCTCCCAAGACTTTTGATGCATTGACTTCTATGAGACAGAAGGACGATGAGACACTGCGGCAATACTCCAAACGTTATTGGGAGACTTTCAACGAGATTGAAAATTGCAGTGAGGAGTATGCTCTGGCGACATTCAAGACAAGCTTGCCCATGCATAGTAAGTTACGGGAATCACTTACTATGCATCCAGTGAAAACGGTGGCCAAACTCATGGAAAGAATCCAGGAGCATGCACGGGTGGAGGATGACATCCTGCAAGCTGGAGGAAGGATTGTGGCAGGGCAACCTCAGCTTCCAGAAAAGAAGCCAGTAGAATCAAGGGTGTACAAAAAGGATTACACAACAGGACGAAAAGATTACACACAGCAGAAGAAGGACAAAGCTGATCCAGATCCCAAGTCATACTTCAGCGTTATGGCAACTTTCAACATCCCCATCTATAAGATGTTATACAGGATCAAGAACGAACAGTGGTTCAGAAGGCCCCCAAAGATGACTGGGAACCCAGAAAAGAGAAGAGCCACTAACCAGCACTGCAGCTACCACAGGGATTGGGGACACATGACTGAAGACTGTGTGGAATATAAGAAATTCCTGGATGAGAAGGTGGCAGAGGGCCATCTCAAAGAATTCCTGGCTGGTGTCAAGAATGATGCCGAGCTGGTAGAGGAGGTGGACTACGAGAAAGGTCCAAAGGGAACAATCCATATGATACATGGATTAGTTGCCCCTTACACAAACAACGAGATAAGACATATCCAGAGGGTCAACGGACAGGCAAAACAAGTCATGAAGCTCGGCATGAAGAGGCCAAGGGCGGAAGGGATCATGGAGACCCCAATCACCTTCACTGATGATGATCTGGAAGGGGTATCAGTACCCCATAATGATGCACTTGTAATCACCCTACGAATAGGGGAATACGACGTGGAGAAGATTCTTGTTGACCAAGGGGCCAGCACAGAGATCATGTATTACAATACTTTCAAGAAGATGGAGCTCCCTCCAAGTTCATTGCAAAAGTGTCTGGTTCCATTGGTCGGCTTTAGTGCACAGACAGTATGGCCTATGGGAAAGGTCACGCTGCCCGTCCGAGCTGGATCAGTGGTTCTGAGCACAGACTTCCTTGTGGTAGACATCCCTTCTTCCTATAACGTGATTATAGGAAGAACTTGGATGCACAAAATGAGGGCAGTTTCTTCAACTTACCATCAGAAGATCAAGTACCCTGGGGCAGATGGCATCGAATGCATTAGAGGCGACCAAAAGGTGGCCGACCTATGTTTCAATATGGTTTTGAGGAAATCACCAAGGGCCGAGCTGGTACAAACGATTGAGGTTCCAGACCAACCAACCTTAGAAGACGTTGGAGGTGATCCCACTAAGAAGATGGTGGAAGGGTTGAAGAGGATACAAATTCAAGAGGACGATGAAGAAAGGTATTTCCTGATCGGCGAGACCCTCCAAGAGCTGGAGGAAAGAGATTTAGTCACCTTCCTTAAAGACCACATCGATGTATTCGCTTGGACCCCCCAAGAGATGCCTAGGATAGATCCTGAAATCATATGCCACCACCTGAACGTGGACCCACAGCACAAGCCAGTTGTGCAGAAGGCAAGGAGGTCGGCACCACAACACGCGGACGCTGTGATCGAAGAGGTAGAGCGGCTACTAGAAGCGGATGCCATACGTGAGGTGAGCTATCCGGATTGGTTGGCCAACACTGTGGTGGTCAAGAAGAAGAACGGAAAGTGGAGGGTATGTGTGGACTTCACAAGCCTCAACAAAGCGTGTCCCAAGGATAGTTTTCCACTCCCCAGAATTGATCAACTGGTAGATGCTACATCAGGCTATGAAAGGATGAGTTTCCTTGACGCATATCGAGGATACCATCAAATAGCTATGTGCGAGCCCGATCAGGAAAAGACGTCCTTTATCTCCCCCAGAGGGCTCTATTGCTATAAGGTTATGCCGTTTGGGCTGAGGAATGCTGGAGCAACCTATCAAAGATTGGTGACCAAAATGTTCAAGGAACAGCTCGGCAAAACTATGGAGGTCTACATCGACGACATGGTAGTCAAGAGCAAGTTGAAGCCTGATCACCTAGCTGATCTAAAGGTAACTTTCAACATTTTGAGGAAATTCAAGCTAAAGTTAAACGCTTCCAAGTGTGCTTTTGGAGTCAGCTCGGGGAAATTTCTCGGGCACTTAGTGACTAAAAGAGGGATTGAAGCCAACCCAGATCAAATCACGGCTCTGCAAGGCCTTCAAAGCCCAAAGACCACGAAGGAGGTCCAAAGGCTAACAGGAATGGCAGCAGCACTCAATCGTTTCATCAGCAAATCCTCAGACCGCTGCAGACCTTTCTTTCAACTTCTGAAGAAGAGAGAAGGCTACGAATGGGGAGCCGAGCAGGAGCAGGCTTTCCAGGAGTTAAAAGTCTACTTATCTTCACCTCCCTTACTCTCTACTCCAGAAGCTGGGGAGCGATTGATATTATATTTGGCAGTATCTGATCATGCGGTCAGCTCAGTTCTCCTACGAATAAAGGGTACAGAGCAGGCTCCAATTTATTTTGTGAGCAAGACATTGTTAGATGCTGAGACACGTTACCTACCGCTAGAGAAGTTGGTATACGCTCTCGTCATCGCTTCAAGGAAATTGCCCCATTACTTCTTGCAGCATCCCATCACTGTGTTCACCGAGCATCCATTGAGGGCTTTGCTTAGGAAAGCAGATTTTTCTGGGAGGATCTCGAAGTGGTCTATAGAGCTAAGCCAATTCGACCTTGATTATCAGCCTAGAACGGCAATCAAAGGCCAAATTTTGGCTGATTTTGTAGCAGAATTTACCCCAACAGTGGCTCCACCGCCACCGGCTCTCGACGAAAAGGGGCAAGTTAGTAACCCCGAGCAGCCAACGAGAATGGCCGACCTGGATCCAGACGAATGGAGGCTTTACGTTGATGGGTCAGCTTGCAACAAAGGATCTGGAGCAGGGGTTGTGCTTTTCTCTCCAGAAGGACTGATCCTGGAGCATGCACTACGGCTGGGATTTAGTGCCACAAACAATGTAGCCGAATATGAGGCACTGCTAGCCGGACTGAGAAGTGCTCTAGAGCTCAAGGTACATAAATTACGAATATTTTGTGATTCCCAACTAGTTGTTAACCAGCTTTCAGGAGAATACGCTACGAAAAGCGAAAAGATGGCTGCGTACTCAGAAGCAGCCAAGGATTTGCTAGACAAATTTGATAGGATCCATATCCAGCAGATCAGCTCGGGACAGAACGCACATGCAGACTCACTGGCCTGTCTTGGGTTAGCGGTCAAGACGGAGTATCGCCGCACAATTACAGTAGATTATCTGGGCGAACCAAGTATTGGCCGAGCCGTGGAAATCGTAATGGAAACAGAGCTTGGGCCGAGCTGGATGGACCCAATAGTGGCATGCCTACGAGATGGGACTTTGCCAGAAGATAAGAGGGAAGCACACAAAATCAAGACCAAGTCAATACGCTTTTGGCTCTCTCCAGAAGGTAAGCTTTACAGAAAATCTTTCCTTGGTCCATATTTATTGTGTGTACACCCAGCCCTTGTTCAGAAATTCCTCCATGAGATCCATGCTGGGACTTGTGGGGGACACACTGGTGGTAGGTCCATAGCCCACTGAGCAATATCCCAGGGATATTGGTGGCCGTACATGCAAGAGGATGCAAAGGCTTTTGTCAAGAAGTGTGAGAAGTGCCAGAGGTATTCCCCTCTTATCCGAGCTCCAGCAGAGGACTTGCTGCCGCTAACCAGCCCATGGCCTTTTGCCCAATGGGGATTGGATATTGTGGGTCCTCTCCCTATGGCAACAGGGAAACGAAAATTCCTACTCATTGGCACTGACTACTTCACTAAGTGGATAGAGGGGGAAGCTCTTGCTAAAATCACAGAAGCTATGGTGGAAAAGTTCGTCTGGAATAAGATAATTACAAGGTTTGGGGTACCCTACTCTATTATCTCAGATAACGGGTCCCAGTTCGGCAAGAAGTTCAAGGCCTTTTGTGCTCAGTACGGCATCAGAAATTATTACTCGACCCCTGCCTACCCACAGAGCAATGGCCAGGCAGAGGCCTCCAACAAGACTATCCTAAAGAGCCTCAAGAAGAGGTTGGAAAAGAAGAAGGGAAAATGGCCAGATGAGCTCCCAGCCGTGCTCTGGGCTTACAGGACCACCCCACGGCGATCTACGGGAGAGACGCCGTACTCCTTGGCATACGGAACAGAGGCAGTGATTCCCCTAGAGGTTGGTTTGCCAACCATCCGCACTACCCTTGTGGAGTCAGGGGGCAACGATAAAGCCCTGGCCGAGCAGCTAGACCTCGCCGAGGAAAAAAGGGAGCGGGCTCTCATTACCTTGGCAGCATACCAAGAGCAGCTACGAAGAAGCTACAACAAGAAGGTGCAGCCAAGAGAGTTCAGGATTGGTGACCTAGTCCTGAGGAAGGTCTTGGCCAACACCAAAGTATCCTCAGACGGAAAGCTTGGACCGAACTGGGAAGGCCCATACAAGATTGTAGGGATTGCTGGCATTGGGGCCTATCGTTTAGCCGACCTGGACGGGGACCCGGTTCCACGACCATGGAATGTCCAGAACCTTAGGAAATTCTTCCAATAATTTGAATCCGTGATTATGAATACAATCACATCTCTTTTTTAAGTGAATACGAATAAATTCACAGTTGTTTTTAGGACTTGGCTGGGATTACGAATAAAATACCCAGCATTCAGTATTCAGATCTTTCTTGATATTTTTAGCATTTATGGAATTTTATCATGATTTTGATTAATATAAACCAAAATTTCCACTTCGAGATTTGGATTCCTATTGGGGAGCAGAGGATATGTATATCTGCAGTGAATATGTGTATGTGCAGCGAGTATCGCACGAAGGTCCTAAATATGAAAAATCTTAGGGTTTCGCAACGAATATTGCACGACAGATCCTAAGTATGAAAAAACTTAGGGTTTCGCAACGAATATTGCACGACAGATCCTAAGTATGAAAAAACTTAGGGTTTCGCAACGAATATTGCACGAAAGATCCTAAGTATGAAAAAACTTAGGGTTCTGCAACGAATATTGCACGAAAAGATTCTAAGTAAGAAGAAACTTAGTTTGCAGCGGGTATTGCAACGAAATGCTAAGTATGAAGAAACTTAGTATTATATATTACTAAGTATGAAGAAACTTAGTATTAAAAACTTCTAAGTATGAAGAAACTTAGTTTGAGCAGAATGCTAAGAGCCTTAATCTAAAGAGGGTAGTATGAAAAAACTCAGCTCGGCGAGCAAATATTGCAACAAAGGGCAAGCAAAATCTCTACTGAATTGAATTAAAGGGTAGAAATGTCACCCAGAACCAACTATCAGCAAAACCAGAAAACAGTAAAGTACGAGCATAACAAACCAAAGTATTGAACGGGCCACAGACGGCCGAGCAAAGACCACGCAGGGCCGGGGAAAGAGTTTCAGAAAATAGTAAAGGGCATCAAGCCTCTTCACTGTGCTCATTTGCAGCAGTGGCAGCGTTGGGATCAGCATCCGTACCTCCAGCAGAGCCCTCAGCAGCACCACTCCCCGAGATGGTAAGATCAGTAATGATTTCGTCTGTCTGAGTCTGTGCCTGGGGTTGAGCTTCCAGATTGGGCTGAGCTTGAGCCTCGAGATTATCCTGAGCAGCAGCCATTGCACTCAGAAGCTCCATGTCGGTCCATAAGGGGGAAGACGGATCCACCCCAAGCTTGGTGAGGCACCGTTTCCACACTGCCCCCCAGATTACTTCCTGCACGACTGGCATCTGAGCTTTGTAGTGCTCCGTGACCTCCAGGACAGCTCGGTCGTACTCCGCCGCTGCCTTAGCCTCTGCCACCGTCAATTGGTTACTCAAACCGAGCTCGACTTCCTCCGACCTCTTCACTAGATCATCATTTTTCTCTCTCAGTGCCTCCACCTCAGCTCGGGCTTCTTTGAGGGACTGGGAGTACTGGGCGTTCTCCCTCTCCGCCTTCTCCGCCCTCTTTTGCTCTTTCTTCAGCTCCTTCTCAGCATCCTTCGCCCTCTCGAAGCCCACGGAAGCTTTTTGCATAATCTGTTAAGAGAAGGCAGAAAGAAGAAGGCATCAGCACAAGGGAAAGTTTGGGAACGGGAGAAGGAAGCAGGAAGGGTATGTTTACCTTGGCACTGGACTGGAAGATGGACTTCATCAGTACTTCATAAGAGTTGTTCTTTTCCCTCTCCATGTCCACAGGAAGGAGGGCAGCTCTGGCAACACCGAATGCCACATCGGTGGAAGAGATCCTGTCAATCTCGCTGACTGGGGTACCATCAGGGCGAGCAAGCGGAGGGGCCCAGGGTTGGGCCAGCGGCGGAGAGTCAGTCACTGGCAAACTGGTATCCCCAGTCCTTCTCCTCTGAGGGGGAGGTTGTGCCTGCTGAGGACTCCCCGCTGGCCTCTTCTCCCTCTGGCGCTCGGTGAGAGAAGTTGCTATAGGAGGAGAGGGAATGACATTATCAGCAGGTGGGGGAGCACGAGAGGCTCCACCCAGGCTCAAGGTGTCCAGTAAGTTGATCGGTTGGAGAGGCATGTCTGAGCGATCTGGTGAAGGAGAATACCCTGGCGAATCGTCCGAGTCGGCAAGGAGATCCGATTGCTCGGCTAGTGATTGGACGAGCCCGCGATGGTCCAAACCACCGATTCCTTCTTCTTCTTCTGCGTCCTCTTCAGCTACCCTGCCGGATGTGCTCGGCTCTAGGTCAGTACGCACAAGGATCGGGATGGCTGTTTGGATCTCGGGTACGTGGGCGAGAGTGACTTGCCGTTGCAGGTCCTCAGGAGCCTGGGACCGTGTTGACCTCCGCCTAGCTCGGCCTCTGCGGACACGCGTCCTTTCACGATCAGTAGGACGGCCTTGGTGATCACGGAGTGGGGTGGTGGCCAGGCGTGTCTTGACCTGCGCTCTCCTTCCCTCCTGATATTGCCCCAGTAAAATGGTGTGTAACCGAGCAGACGGTGAGCTGAACGACCGAGTCCTACAGGAGTCGGTTCGAAGCCGTCCCACCAGAGGGCTTTGGCAATATCCTCGCGGTGGAGCTTGCCGTGGATCAAGCGGCCACCGTGGTTAAGATTATCCGCTGCAAACAACATAGCACGAGAGTGGTCAGCCACAGTTAAAAAACATTAGAGGAATGAAACCAGCTCGGGAATAAAAATACTAACGTAGTCCGCCAGTGGAAGTGGGGCAGGGAAGGCCAATGATCTTCCCCTCAGCGTCCCTAGGCTGCCAGCTGCCAGTGACTACGAGATAGTCATCTGCCTCTCCCTTTGAGGAATTTGGTAGATCGGTGATGAGCTTCTGTTTTGGGTCCCTAGCTTTAAAGTAATAGTTTTTGTGCTCTGTAGGGACCACACTATACAGGTAGTGCAGATCCCACCAATCGAGGTGAAGGCCGAGCAATTCGTTGAGGGCAACGGTACCCATGACTACCCTAACGAAATTAGGGCAGAGCTGCATAGGGTTCAATTGACATCTAAAACAGACCTCTCTGAAAAACGGGTGTAATGGGAGCCTAAGGCCTCCCTCGACTATGAAGATCAGGGGAATGTGAATCTTATCTTCAGTTTGACCTTGTTCTCTCAGATCATCTCTATTGTCTAAACGGAATTGAATATCGGCAGGGATACTGTATTTACGACGAAATTCTACGATTTTCTCAGGGGTATCTAACAGGGATCTATGCCTACCCATCACGAACGGAGAACTAGGGTTTCGATGTTGAAACCCAGTTGAGAAAAGAAGAAGATGAACAGTAAAAGGGAAAAAGCAGGAGGGGTGGAATCGGAAAGGTCACTTACGTGAGAAGATGGACCTAAGGATGACTCACTCCGATGGTAATGGTCGACGGTCTCCGACGAGGGCTGGAGGAGAAGGGACTTCTGCTGCAGAAAGCTTGAGTATCGCTAATGGCGAACGACGTTCTTGTTTCTCTCTCTCTCTCGCTCCTTTTGTCTTCTGATGAAAAGAGAAATGGGAGAAGGGGGAAGGGTTTTTAGGGGAAATAATCATTATCCCGCCCAAAAACCCACGAAGTGGAACGTGACGTACGCGAAACGTCAGCAGAGACGTCCTTTCCACTTATCCGAGCCACCAAAGGGTCATTCACATTTAATATGAAAGCGACGTTGTCACCCACGTGGAGGGAAGGCGTGCAAAGGGTACATCGAGAACCGTTGAAGCTCTGCACGCTACTGATGCGTGACAGTAGCGGCAGAGCTGGGGAGCAATTGGAGTGGGTAAAATCTGATTACCCTACTACTAGGCACAACACGTGCCTATGGCAGTCACCACGAGAGGGTGAATAGCTTGGCACCACATAGGGTACGTGTGAGCCCTGTGCCGAGCTGGTTGGGCCATGAATAAGGCCAAAGCGTTTGAATAGATTAAATATACCAGGATGTGCTAGCTCGGTACAGGTCACAATGGAGTGCCCCTGATATGACCGAGCTAGCAGAGCTATGAGTAAAGCTTGAATAGCATTCTGGAATACATGGACTCAGCTCGGCGTGAGTAGCTGGGTTATGTACGAGTCATACCGAGCTACGAGGAAGCTCGGCGCCGCCACGAATAAGGCGGTGAGACATTCCAGAACACTCTACAGCGGTTCCTTATGAGATAAGGAGCAATCCCGTAAAATAAGGGATTAATATGGGAAATCCTAATGTGACTAGGAGTATACCCCATATAGGGAAGAATCCTATATGGAAAGAAAGACCTCTGCCAGACAAGATCTGGTAGGGTATGGGAACTCATCTCTAATAGGGAAGTCCTATTAAGGAAAGGATTCCTAAAGAGAATAGGAAACAGGGGCACGAGATGCCTAATATGAAGAACATCTATGCCTATAAATACAAGGCAACAACCATGACAAAAGGTACGCGGTGAAACCTATTTTCATACGTATTGAGATTTGAGAATTCAAGTACGTGATACTAACCTAGGCATCGGAGGGCCTTTGCCAACGAGAGGCAAAGGTGCTCTAACCCTTTTTCTGTCTTGCAGATCTAGGGCTGAATCAAGGAAGCACGTGATCCAGCGTTACGTGGTTTCTACCCCGTACAATTTCAGAAAGTTTTCGATCTTGCACCATGAATGCCAAAAAGGAAGCATGAAGTTTTTTTTTTTTTCTTTCCTAAGTTTGTGCATGAATCTTTGCCACAGTCTATAAATCCAAAAAGGGAATAATTGTCCGTTTATTATTCCCTTAACAAATTAAAGTGAAGCACTCCAGTTACAAGTTTGAAGATATTTCGCACCAAATTGCCCCTACGGTTTCAAATGATGACTAAAAAAAAGAAGGAAAGTGTTTTCATGGGCTAGCAATTTTGACAAATTTCACAATTCGTAGACCAAGATTCATTTAGCACTGGTGAATTCACATACATCCTACATGGCAAGGAAATTCAAGCTACTTCAAGCCTCACTTCCCATGCTCGCAAGCAAGCATCCGCCTCAACCTCGAAGTGGGGGCAATTTGTAGACACCAAAATTTCGGCATTGCTTAATCACCGTTCGATTAATTTGAGATAAATAAATAATTTCGATTAATTAAAAGTCAAACATTGGTCAACATTTTCAAATGAATATTGGGCCCGTCAAGTTTATGGGCTTAGTCCTTTTGAGATTTGTGGAAGACCAAAAAATATTTTGGGCTAGAATCAAATTGGGCGAGCCCATTCTAGATAACCCAATATATAAAAAAAGATTAAATAATAAATATATTATTTATCTTTTCAGGTTAATGTAATTTCCTAAAAAAAATAATAAAAGAAGTCAAATCTTCTTTTAGGAAATGAGTCCAAATCAATCTTATTGATTGATAAATTATCTTGATTGAAGTCATATTATCCAGATTGATAATCAATTATCTTGAATGATAATCAATTATTCTGATTTGTAATCAAATCAAAATCAATCACAAATATACCAAATTTAAACCCCTCTTCTTGAGCCTATAAATAGAGGCTCATATGAAGAAGAGAAGAAGTTTTCGCTTGGCATTCAACCAGAGCTCTAAAGAACTCTTCAAGAATTCAACCACTCTTCAACATCTTGCAGAAAGTCATCAAGCACCAAGAACAACGTGTCGGTTTCTTAGCAAGTTCATCAAATCAAATCATCCAACAACTCAAATCATTCAAGAGATCTGGAGCGGGGCAAATTCAAGAGAACTCTCTAGCATTTCTCAAGGCTTCTCTTCAAGTTCTTGTAGAGAATCAACAAGCACCAAAACTACGTGCCGGTTCATCTAGTCCAATAGCGGTCTACGCGTCAGCTAGCGAAGATCGTGCCCCAAATTCATTGTTTGTTCGAGATAAACAGTTCAAGCCCTCAATCAAGCTTCATCAAGTTCTTGTGAAGAATCAACAAGCACCCAAGTTATGTGCCGGTTCATCTACAACAACAGCGTCTACGCGTCAAATCCAGAATCGTTCTCAAATTCATCGTTTGTTCGAGATAAAGCCGTTCAAGCCCTTGATCAAGCTTTTTTCTTCAAGCTTCTCAACTCGAAGATTTGAAAGAACTATCAACCGGTTCAATCTACAAACAAGCTTCTATAGCCGATAGGTTGCACCCTCAACACCGGAGATCGAATCAGAGGATATTTTGTTCTTTTCTTGTAAAGAGCATTCATTAGAGGATTGTACCCATTTATCAAATCAAATCAATAAAAAATATTATTTTGTGCATAGTTTTCTTGTCTTTATTATAGGACTCGAATTTGTGTGTTATAAGGAGAAAAACAAAAACCCGATTGGGTTAGGATAGAGTTAGGGGTAGTAGTACCCCACCTCCATACTCGCCCCAAACCCGCCTCAATATAATTGTATATGTATAAAATAATATTGCAACCCTCATATTTTCATTTAATTTTGAAAGAACCATAGACACATGAAGAAAATCTTTCATTTTAGAATTAGGGAAATTTCAGATCATATTTCTTCCAATTTTTTTGTTGGCAATAGTTTGTGATGATTGGAGTAGACATGTGCCTATGAATGATGGTTGTTCAGGATCAAATATGTAAGACAATTGAGAGAGAAAACAAAAAAAAGTAGGGCGGGTCGAGTAAGGTAGGGTATGGGGGTAGATTTTCATTACCCGGTTGGGGTAGGGGCGGGGCAGGGGGAGTTTGCCACATTTAGGATAGGTGTAGGGGTAGATCAAAACCCGCTCATACCCACCTTGTTGCCATCCCTAATACTTTCTACCAAAGAAGTACAATATACGTAAGAGCGTCAACACAATTGAAAAAATGTGTTTCAAAAACAATATGAAAACTACAGTATTAAGATTGGCAAGAGCAAGAATTGAAAGTGTGAGTTATCATAGAGTTGGCGACGACGAAGAGTCATATAGAGATTATGTGACTCAACTCTCCACAATAGGGACCTAGTTTCTAAAAACTATTTGGACAAGTTCGTGATTGTATTCATTGCAACATATTGAGTGATGAGCAACATTCAAAACACCTCAAGATTGGGCTACAAATTCAGAAGTTAGTATAAGCCAAGTTCGAAAAATGTGAGTTCTGATTAAACAATATAATCTTTTCGGGATACATTATTTTGTTGATAACTCATAGTATCTATACCAACTTACGCGAATCTTGACTATTCTCTAGGGACCCAATCCCACCATTTACTACCAGAGAGTTAACTTTATCAAAGTTGGCACAAAGCTCCATATGAACTGACCCCAGAATAATTGATAACATCAGAAAGGTTTCGATTATAAAACCTTAAGAATGAGCAAACCCCTTATGTTCCAAACTTGACCACCTCACCAACCCCTAGGAGTTCTATGGGACACATCAATAATGATGGTAGAATCTCAACGGACTCTCAGAAAAATCGAAATTTTGGATTGACCTAGTCCAGCGACTCAGTGACAAAAGTTCAATTTTTTAAGACTAGTAGGCTATTGTCTTAGATTCATCTAAGACTCCTCATATATCATCGTGTCGTTAACAGAGTTAATTCATAAGGGGAACCATTTTGTTTGGGCAGATGAGCAAAGAACAATGCTTCCATGAGTTAAAGAAGAGTTACCACTGCGTTGATGCTTACACTTCTAGATAAGGGTTTGTCATCTATATCAACACACAACACCAATGGCTATGATGTGTTGTGATGTGTTTTGACTCAACACAGAATGATTACCACCTACACTTTATAGCAATTGAAATCATATGAGAAGAACTACCCTACTTGCGATGTGGACTAGCCGGGTGATCTTCGACTTGAAATTTTGTGCTATTACTTGTATGGGATAATATGTGTAGTATTTACAGCGACCCCTTCTATACCCAAAAGGACTTGATCTAAGGCAATGAATATGGTTATAAGCAATGAAGGATTGCAACATTAACATATCTTGGTTTCCAAATCTAAGAATTTTTGTCCAGTTTCTTAGTTCCTAAAACCAAATAGTGACTCTAAACAATTAAAATGTTGAGCAATGAGCACTCTCAAGATGTACAAGACATGTCGTAACAGGTGTCAAGAATTTGCGAACTTGCATTGCAAAGGGCGGTATCTATAATACTAGATCCAGAGAAAGAGAGGGGCACTAGAGATGAAGAACAGGATAGGGCTACTTGTAATGCCCCCAAAATTGGGCACATTAATAATATTACAAAATAATAATAAAAAGCCATAAGTATGAATTTAGTACAATAAATCATTCCTCCATAAACTATATTTGTCACAACTGGGTCAGATTTAAGGCTTCTCATATCCCACCGTTTGGTCGTTCCCCTAGTTGCCAGCTCTTCTAGCTCCATAGACTTCCTGACGGTAGAACTCTGTGACATCCCAACTTTTTCATTGAATTTTTCTTTTTATAACTAAATAAATTCTTCCATTTTCCAGTTTCAAACTTCTTTCGAATAAATAAAATACAAAGTATTATGTACTATATTTATTTTTGGTGTTCTTAAAAATCAAATAACTTATATTTTGTTTTTATAATATAGTTGAGTTAAATTGAATATGTTGACGCCAGCGTTTATATAGTGAGCCACTTATTTTTATTATTGGGCCGGTTAGTTTTAATATGGAACGGGCTAATTTATTAAATTTCACAACGGGCCGATTAGTAAGAATAGTATTTAATTAGAGAGTCCCTAATAAGAGCTAGGGTTCTTTTAACTTTAACCACAGAGAAAGAGAGAGTGTTCGACTTGAGAGAAGAAAGAAGCGGCAGTAGAGTTCGATCGGTCGGTTAGTTCACGTCCCTTCCTTGTTCCATCGTATCTTTTTCTTGTTTTCTTTTTCTCTAGTTGGGTAGTCATTGATATTAGAATAAAGTAAATATTGTTAGAGTTTTGATGTGTTCACATTAGGATGATCACATGGGCAAGGTGTATCAGGGGATAGTTACAGTGATGTGTTGCCATGGTATATGTATACGTTATGCACGTGGATTTGGGTTAGTGCATAAAATATCAAGGGGTTAATCGGTGGCTGTGGGAGTCGGGTTAAGGGAGACTGTTCATATTAGTTGTTTAGGTAATATATATATATATATATATATAGAGTAATGTTCTAGTCCGGGAGTCCCGGATCCGGGACTCCATCTTCCCGATATTTTTTTGACGATCCGATCCGTCCAATGTGTTCAGAAGGTGTTTTCCAAGGTCTACGCGGAAAATCTTCAAAAAAAAATACCGGGAAGGGCTTGATCCAAGCAGTTTTCGTAAAAACTTTATATTTACAGTTTTTGCGAAAAACTGCTTGGATCAAGCCCTTCCCGGTATTTTTTTTTGAAGATTTTTTGCGTGGACCTTGGAAAACACCTTTTGAACACATTGGACGGCTCGGATTTCCCAAAAATAATTTTTAAAAGCATCAAAACACCGAAAAACCCCCCAATCCGGGAAATCCGGGATCCTTGACAGGATCGCCGGTGTATATATATATATATATATATATATATAGAGAGAGAGAGAGAGAGAGAGAGAGAGAGTAGTCAAGTCCTTGATTTAAGGTTAACAATATCGGTTCATCTCATTTATTATTTTTATTTGTATTCTCTTTAATTCAGATTAGCGAGTACTCCGAGCATTGCATTTTGCTATCTGTCCTTCCGATTGAGGTGAGTAGTTAATCATGTGATCCCTTCATTTGGATTCCTCTTGAGCCCATCGCTTCTTGACATATTCTTTAATTTTTTGTGATGGATAATTGTATTCTTATCTGTTGATCATTTATTGACTATTGACGTACCCTTCGGCATACAAGGTTAATTGATAATATTTTTGAATGTTTGATTGCTCTCATTTCACTTCTTGTTTATTTGTTGATTCCATGATATCTCGAAATGCCATTCTTTCTTATTTGGGACCATGTATATATTTGTGAAAGTCCAAGGGAAAGTCCCAGGCGCCATCCTGCGGTGACTTTGGCCACTAGAGAAAAGACTTGTGAAATACCCTGTGACTCTAGTGCTCAACGGATAGGGAAAAGACTTGTGAAATACCCTGTGACCCTATTCTGGATCGGCTTAGGGAAAAGACTCAGGCGCCATCCTGAGGTGACTTTGAGTACGGTGTTGGATCCAACGGGCTAAGCTCTGAGAAAATATTTGGCTTTTGGCAATGGTTATTATTATTATGGTTCCCACATAATTTGATTGAGACTCCAATTTATTGTTGTTTGTCGTTCTGGAATTCTTGGACAGGCTGATTGGTTCAACGCATATTTTGGTGAATCGATTATTGTTCTGGTTATTCGCTAATCAGATATTCATCTCTTTCATACTACTTGTTAAGCCACCGACCATAATTATTTGAAACCATTTCTTTCCAACCTCGAATATCGTTCTGTAAAAGTATGCCACATTGAATTCTTTACCCTTAGCATGCTTAACTATTCACTGAGCTGTGAGCTGACGGATTTATTCCACATTCTTTTCAGGTTAGTTCGAGGAGCATCATAGTGGACTCTGAGACAATGTCAGGACCCACCGTTTGGACCTCTATAGGGCATTTGCATTTCTATTTTCTTTTAGTCATGTCTTTCAGCTTCCGCACTTATTTATTTAGCTTTTTGATACTGAATTTGAAGTTGAAATATTTGGGATGTTTGTACCCAGTTTACTATAACAAAATGTTGGTTTGGTTCACATTTTGATTTTATTATTCAGGATTCAGTCTAAATATTTCAAGTTGTATAAATTATTTTTGTTTAGGCTTCGTGTTCCAGGAATTTTCTCCTGGTTCACGGCCGGTCATGTTTCCCAATTTGGGGCGTGACAAACTCCTTAAGATTGGTTAGAAATGCTACCTTAGTTTCCGGGTATTAATTTGTAGAGACCCGTATTTTAAAATATTTTTTGAAAATAAAGTTGGAAAAATGTGAGAAATTGATTAAAATGTTAAACATAGTTGAGCAAATTTTGAGGACAAATTTTTTGTAAGGAGGGTAGGATGTAAAGACCCATATTTTAAAATATTTTTTTGAAATAAAGTTGGAAAAATGTGAGAAATTGATTAAAATGTTTAGGTGTTTAACTATTAAAATTTCTTAAATCTTGTTGCGTGACTTGTACTTGCTTTGTCTATCACTTACTTTCATTTCATTGCATTTAGGATTGGTGGACTTTTCTCTACTGGGCTAGTGAGCTCACCCTAATAATTTTAGGTACCCAGCATGGAGAATGATATTGATTGCTTGGAGTGTATGCATGCATCTATTTTGAAAGCTTAGCAGAGAAGTCACCTTATCATCTTGGAACTTATATTTTTGATAAGATGATTTTGTAACTTATAGGTTTTATCTTTTGATTTGGGTTTGTAATAACACTTGCTCATATACTTATTTTTGGACATGGGAAATCTCGTGAACTGTGTATGACTTTGACCCGGACCTTAGACTTTGTTAACTTTCCACATGGATTTATATTACTTTTACTTTTAAAATTTGAGGGCGTTACATAATTGGAAGCCGAAAAGTTAGGTTGATTTCCCGAACTCGAACTACCGTAAGCTAAAACAAGTTTCTACTTTCTAACTTCTACTTTTTGGATTGAGTGGTGGTTTGGGTGGTGGAGAGTAGTGGTTGTAGATTGAATTTGGGAAGAACAAGTTGAGTTTTTGCCTGAAAAACTCAAGAACACAAGAAACTCACTAACTTTGAAACTACTACAAGGTTGGAAGGCTTTTTGGTGTGAGAACAAATGAGGAAATGGCTTGATATTTATAGGCAAAGGTTGGGCACTCCTCCCCCCTCTCTCTCCCATGTGAACAAAATCTCAAAATTTTAACGAGAGAACAAAATTCATGGATTCATGGGATTTCAAGAATCAAAATCTAAGGTGAATCCTAGCCATGGTACAAGTGAATCCAAGGGTTTTTAATGGAAAAATCTAGGGTTTTAGTGGAATGAATCTCATGTCACTTTCTAGGAAATTTCCTAACTTCTAAGTAGTGTAGAATTTTGCATGGCCACCTTTGTTTTAGAGAATTTTGGGTATTAGTTATACACTACTAAGTCACAAGTCTAATTGGGCTACTAAATCTATAGACAAATCTAGGTTATTAATGGGAGAATAAGAATGTATTCTCTTATTAATGAGGGAATAAGAATATATTCTCTTAATTAATGAGAGAATACATTCCTTCAATAATTGGAAGAGAAAAATCCTACAAAATAGAGTTTTTGGTGCTTGTATACGAACAAGTGTACACTAAATAGGCTTAAGCCTAATAGGCTAGTAAAATCTAGGAAATCTAGGAAAATATATGGGTGAATCTTTCCATTAAATGGAAGAATAAAATCTAGGCAAAATTCTTAGATTCATGGGATTTATTCTAGACCAAAAATACACACACATGCACTCTCTCTCTATCTCTCTCTCTAAAACATAATCCCCATATTCATTGGAAGTAGGAACAAAGTTGTATAAGAATAAGAATAAGGAATTTATTTTTACTTGGAGAAAGAAAAATAAGATTGTGTTACGAAAAAACTGGCAAGATTGTGTGGGAAATTTTGGGTAGGTTTCGGTAGTAGTTTGTGTAGTACTTGGCTTGTACATTTAGGCACATGACTAGATATACCAATTTGGTTAATAAAAAGGGATTTTAAATAATTAAAAAGGAAATAATACAATTATTATAAATTAAAAGAGAATTATTGAATTATAAAATCAAAATTTTTATTTACGAAAATTAGGGCCATTATACTATTGAGGTTTGACTGAGTTTTTTTTTGTGGCTAGGGCTTTGAAGTTTGTTATATAGAAGGGTAAAATTATAATCTCACTTTCTCTAACCATGTTTTGGTCGACAATTTTTTTTTTGGTGATTTCAACCTTTCATACTAATAAATGTGGTAAGAGAATAACTTTTTTACGGATCCTTGTTACTTGTCTTTTTACAGCCACCACTCAATAATTGCCACTTCAGTTCCATATTTATATTAAAAGCGAACACTATATACACCCATAGAACATTATAATTTTTTTTCAGGATCTCATCTTTTTCTCCATCGTTGGCAGCAACACCACCATTGCTATAACCTTACTTCCCTCACCGCTAGCTCCACAGTGACTCCCATGTCCCTGAAACTTCAACACCTCAAACCTTGTTGATTATTTACAATTCTTTTATTCCGACAATGGATTTTCTGTTCGTGACGTTTGATTTGCAATGGTGGATTGTGGTGGTGTGGGCCGGGGAAGAGAAAAATGTGTGAGTATGCGGAGGCGCAGGGAGCATGTAGCGATGAAGGAACGCTGCACCGTGCAGTCCCCGAAACGACGTCGTTTTGGGTGGCAAGTCAAGGATTAGGTTTTACATCATTGTGAGGGCCCACTTTGGGTTTGTACATAAACAATCCAAACTGTTTAATAATTTTAAAATAATTATTTGAGTGATGTTGAAAAAAATCATCCCAAATGATTATTTGTAAACAATTGATCCTATTCGTTCAATTTTTCATTCCGAATTCATGCCCTAAAATTTGAAAGAATCTGTGGAAAAGAGTCAAAGAATTGTGCTCGATATCTCCTTGATCTGAACCGCAAATATCTAAGGGCATATTGAGAAAAGCATTTATTAAGAAAAAAGAAGAAGTGTTGATCAGACATCAATAGGTGTTAAAACGCAAAGATTATTCTAAAAGTATGAATAGTTTTGACGCTTATTGATGTTCAACCAACACATTTTTTTTAATAAATGCTATTCTCAACATGTCATACGATTCAGATTAAGGGGATACTGAGCACACACTTCTCTAACTTTTTTTTTCAAGATTCTTTCAGATTTTAAGGCATGAATTCTGAATGGAAAATTAAAATGAATTGGATAAATAACTTACGAATATTTGATTAGGCTGACTTTTTCCAACATCACTCGAATAATTATTTTTAGATTATTGAATCGTTTATGTTGGCCCACTTTTTAAAATTATTGAATGGTTTGAATCGTTTGTGTAGGATCCCGAGATGGGCCCAAACTACGGTGTGAAGCCTAATCATTTATTTGCCCCAAAACGACGTGGCAATTATTGAGTGACTACTGTAAAAAGACAAGTTACGGAGGATTCATATAGGGGAGTGATTTCCACACTCTCTAAAATTGCTATAGGCACTTCTTTTTTTTTTTTTTTGTAGTGAAGCTTTGATATGGGAAAGTTTCACTAAAAACTAAAAAATAAAGTGTGGATATCAATTTGAAGGTGTAAAAATTAATTTCCGGTAATATATCTGCCTCAAAATGATAATTTTTCGAAAAAAATATCTCTAGTTACTAAAAGAGAGGGATACAAAACCCGAGGGAGGGTGAGAAAGAGCGAGGCCAATGGTCAGGCGTTGGTTAGAAAGAGCCTCCCAACTAACCATGTAACGCCCCGCATTTTTGGGATACGTTATGGATTATTATTACAATTTAAAGTCGGTCTTAAACGGTAATAATAATAACCAAAAATACATATAGATGATCTATCCTTCACAGATTACAAAAAGGTAGACCGGGTGGACTCTATGACTCCGCAAATCTCTCCGCCTGGTGGATCTCCATCTCGGCAGCTCCTCCGGCTCCGTGTTCTCCATAGAGGTCCACCTGTCCAACTTGATAATCTAGCATAATACGCAGAGTTGCGAAGCAACATCGTGGTATTATGCCAGGGCAAACCGTGAGCGAGGACGCTCAATAGATACCTTACCCCAACTTTAAACTAGCAATTCTAGAACAATATTGTAGGTGGCAAGTAAATAGTTGAAAATCATTTCTCAAAACAGTAGGTTCATGCGTGTCAATGCATCAATATCAAATCAGATCAAATCAGAGTGCAGCTTTAATAAAATCAGTATCTCGTTTCTTTTAAGAAAAATCAGAGTATAGTATCAGTATCTCGTTTCTTTTAATAAAAATCAGAGTACAGTATCAGTATCTCGTTTCTTTTAATAAAAATCAGAGTACAGTATCAGTATCTCATATTATTTTCTCATAACAGCATTCTTCTTCAAATTTCAACCATGTCAACATCTTACATCTCTCGAAAGTTATTGGCCCGTTCTACAACCCCTTTCTAACGGTCACCAACCTTTCCGTTCGAAGGGTCGGCTACCCATAAACTGACTCCTGCAGTATGAGGTCCGCTAACTCCGCGTCACACACGACATAGTCCCGGCTACCCATATCACTGAATCCCCACCAGTCTGTTTATGAGGTCCGCTTGCTATGTGTTGTACTGAGTAAGTTCTAACCGTCAAATTCACCCGCGGAATTTGAGGAGAAACTTCAAACAGCACTACCGTATAGTTCCATTGAGCTTTGACCACCAGTTCACCCCGGGGAACTGAGGCGGGACTCCAATGGCAGTATTGTTTATAGTATAGTTCCATTGAGCTTTGACCACCAGTTCACACCGGGGAACTGAGGCGGGACTCTAATGGCAGTATTTTAATTACACCATCATTTTCATTCTCATCTCTATTTCTTCTTGTAAAAAAAAAACAATCGATCATTTTCTTGAAAAACATGTCGTGTCGTATCGTCTCGGAAAACGTGCACATGCCATATTACATAAAAATCTTCCGTTTAGAAATCGTTTCACGATAAACTTTTCATTTAAAAATACTTCACGATAACCGTGTTACTTTATGTATAAAATCTCGTTGGTGACTTTCTTTAGACAAATGAGATAACCAGGAGAGTCCCAGGCTGGATGGCCGCACGAATGCAGTTACTGGCACCATTCCTTTCTTAGACAGCGCTAGGCATATCTTTTTTGACAGACCCTCAAGGGTGTTAGCCTTGGGTTAATCTCAACAGTCCAAGTACAGTCAAAACACTTTGAAGTCGCTTTAAGAAAAGTTTAGTCGGCTATTTTCCAAAAAACAATTGGGCGGCATAACGGCGTAAATTTGAAAAGTCGATTTTCATTGGGGCATTATAACTGGATATTTTAAGTTTCCAAAAGTCCATCGGGCATTATAACGGTGTATTTTGATAAGTCAATTTCAAATCGTGCATAGTAACAACTAAGTGTGTTTTTCAAAGTCTAATTGTTCATAAAATCACTAATCACCAACATAATCACGTTTAATCATAATTAGGCATGTTTAAGCAAAATAATAACCTCCTTAATATGAACTAGTAAATACTAATCTAAAGTTAAGATAAAGTATCTACCTTAATTCCGATGATTAGTCGGAAGCCGATTAGCTAGTTGAATTCCGGCGGCGTAACGACTAGTCGACCTTTGCTCGAACACTTTCTTGCTAACTTATTCAACCTTTCTAAGATCTAGGGGTGGTCGAGAGTGGTGGAGTGTGGTGGTTTAGGATGAGTTTCAAGAAGAACACTCAAGAACTCATTCAAGAACACTAGAAAGCACAAAGTGGAGAAGTTGGGAGATTTTGGTGTGAGAAATGAAGCAAGGTGAGTGAGCTATTTATAGAAGATTGTAATTGGGTAAGTAGCCTACCTTGTTAAGTAGTCAAATTTTCTTTCTTCTCATTAATTCAAAAAAATACAAATTAGGTTTAGTAAAGTCAAAATTAGTAGGAAGACAAAATTGAGCACATGTCTAATTAGTTTTTTAAATAGGCTAAGGCTAGTCAAAATAGGACAACATAAGAGTTGGAAAAATTAGTAGGCCTTCCGGATGCGATGTAGTGAAATACTCGGTGTGCACGCGTTGATTTTACGGCGCGGAAAAATAAATAAAAGGAAATAAACAAACTAGATCTAGTTTCATTCAAATTATTTAAACTAAATAATAAATTATTTCATTTAGCGATATTAAAAATAACTAATCGAATTAATAAATCGAAATTTTTATCTACGAAATTTCGGGTTATTACAACCTATCCCCCTTAACAAATTTCGTCCTCGAAATTCGAATTACTCAACAGATGGGAACAATTGTGGATAGTTGGCTCTCATGGCTTCTTCCCGTTCCCAAGGTTTTTCCTCTATTTCTTGATCTTTCCATAATACTCGTACTAACTGAATGGTTCTGTTGCGGATACGCTTCTCCATGCTGTCCCGGATTTCAATTGGTTCTTCCTTAAAAGTTACGTCCTCATTTATGTCGAGATATTCCTAATTTAACACGTGTTTTGGCAGGGCGAGATACTTCCTTAACATGAAGTCGTGAAAAACGTTATGCACTCGGTATCTGTGGCGGGAGTGCTAATCGGTAGGCCACTTGTTCAATTTTGTCCAAAATCTCAAATGGGCCGATATATCGCGGAGAAAGCTTCCCTTTCTTCCCGAATCTAATTACTCCTCTTCGGGGCCGAAAATTTATTTATTTATTTATTTATTTATTTTTTTTTAGAAACACGTGGTCTCCCTCTTTGAACGACAAGGGTCATAACTCTTCTGGCGGCTCTGTGCAGTAAGCAGTCTCTGTTAGATAGGCTTAATCTTCTCGGTCGTGTCTCTAACCATTTCAGGTTCTAGTAATCCTATCTCTCCGGCGTCAATCCAACAACTTGTGATCGACAAGGGTGGCCGTAAAGTTCCTTCTTCCTTCTTCACGAACAGTGCAGGTGCTCCTCATGGTGAAGTACTCGGTTTGATGTATCATGTCTCTGACGACTCTTGCAGTTGGGTCTTCAATTCCTTCAGTTCTGTCGGCGCTATACGGTACGGGGTTATCGAAATTAGGCGGTTGAAGCTTGATGGTAAAATTGATCTATCTTTGTGGCGGTTAATCCAGGTAGATTGTCAGGAAACACGTCAGCATAGTCACAGATGATGTGTGGCAGTCCTAACTCTTCTCGGTCAGATTCTTCCAACTGGAGACTAGCTAGCCATCCAAACAGTTGGTTCTGCCACTACGAGCGTCGAGTTGCCGAATTCACAACCTGTCTATCCCCCTTAAAACGGAAACATGTCCTATCAGGGGTGAAAGCCGTTACTATCTTTTGATGGCAATCAACGATAGCTTGATGAGTTGACAACCGATCCATCTCCAAAAATTAAGTCGAAGTCAACCATCTCGATCACGCGTAAGTCACAGGTGAGTCGGATATTACTTACTTCTAACTCGCAGCCTCTACAGATTAGATTAACTCGTAAACTAGCGCCCAAAGGTGATGCTATTGTCATCTGGTTCTCTAGGGTTTCAGTGTCTAATCCTAGTGCAGATACGCATGCAGCTGATATAAACGAACATGATGCTCCAGTGTCAAATAAAGCTTGTACGCAGGTACTGAATAGCAGTAGCGTACCTTGAATCACAGAAGGTTCCTGCTCCTGGATGTGATCCTCAGCATGCAGAGCATACAAGCGTCCTGTCCCGTTCTGAGGTGCCTTGACCTGCTGCTTTCCATTCCAGTTATTCTGATGTGCTGGCTTAGCGTTCTGTTGCATAGGCTGTTTGCCATAGTTCTGAGGCGGCTGCGGCTGCTGCTGATTCCCATAGGTGAAACCGTCCTTCCTCGGATGAGGACAGTTGCGACTGTAGTGTCCATAGCCCGCACAGTTGTAACACTTGACTAGTTGGTTGTTAGAATTTTGTGGCGGCGGTCATTGCCTGACTTCATTCCCCCTCCAAGGCTGGGGGTTAACTTGGTTAGGTCTGGCTGGGTAGGGCCCACGATCGTTGTCGTTCTGCACAGTCCTGATAGGTCCTCCTGAGCCACTTCCTTGACGCCTAGTCCTAAAATCTGCTTCTTCTCTCTCCATCCTTAGGGCACATTTCACTGCCTCAGCATAGGTAGTATAGCCCATTCCCATCACTATCTTGCGAGTCGAGCCAAGTCCCCATTCAAACTTCCGGACCTTGTCCTCCTCAGTAGGGATAGTAGCACGACCATAGCGGTACAGCTCCTCAAATTTAGCGACGTACTGCGTCACCGTCATTGAACCTTGCTGTAGGTTCTGAAATTCCTGGATCTTTGCCTGCTTTACTGGAGCAGGAAAGTACTTGTCCAAGAAGATATTCTCAAACTCCTCGAAAGTCATGGTCTCAATGTTATAAGTGACCTCAATCATCTCCCACCAGTGTCGGGCTTCTCCTTGGAGTTGGTAGGCAGTGAGAGCTACGCGGTGGTTATCCTGGTTGATTCCTAGAGTGCTGAGAATCACCTTGATCTCCTTCAGCCAAGCCTCGGCTAGGGTAGGGTTAGGTTCACCGTGAAAGACAGGTGGTCGTCTCTTGCAGAACTCGTTCATCGCTTGAGTACGGGTCATGGGTCCAGGTGGGTTGTTAGGTGGGGGTCGGTTTGCGTTGAGCGCAGCAATGAAGGCTTGCATGAGTTGTGCGAGGTCAGGGTTACCGTTGGTTCTGTTGGACGAGTCCTCACCATTGTTACGTGTAATCGCCATTCTAGAGTTGGAAATTCGTAGGAAATTTAGTCTAGAATACTTTTTTTGGAAATAATAGCACAACACTACAGCTAAAATCTAAATTCGAAAAGGATTTACTGCTGCTAAACGTTATCTTTGAGCACATATTTATACTGAAACTGACATGTGAGCAGGACACATGTCACAAACAGTCAAATCCTAAGTGTTCTCACGTTTCGCTTCCCTACGCTTGGTAATGGCTCATATATGCCCATAACTACACCGTTAGCAAATAGGATATTTTTAGAGTAGCAAAAGTACAAAGTACGGACATTTATTCAGGTTACGCTCTCGGAAAGTGATCTACCCATTTTACCCAAAGCCGAGTGTTGGAACCTAGGGCTCTGATACCACTTGTAACGCCCCGCATTTTTGGGATACGTTATGGATTATTATTACAATTTAAAGTCGGTCTTAAACGGTAATAATAATAACCAAAAATACATATAGATGATCTATCCTTCACAGATTACAAAAAGGTAGACCGGGTGGACTCTATGACTCCGCAAATCTCTCCGCCTGGTGGATCTCCATCTCGGCAGCTCCTCCGGCTCCGTGTTCTCCATAGAGGTCCACCTGTCCAACTTGATAATCTAGCATAATACGCAGAGTTGCGAAGCAACATCGTGGTATTATGCCAGGGCAAACCGTGAGCGAGGACGCTCAATAGATACCTTACCCCAACTTTAAGCTAGCAATTCTAGAACAATATTGTAGGTGGCAAGTAAATAGTTGAAAATCATTTCTCAAAACAGTAGGTTCATGCGTGTCAATGCATCAATATCAAATCAGATCAAATCAGAGTGCAGCTTTAATAAAATCAGTATCTCGTTTCTTTTAAGAAAAATCAGAGTATAGTATCAGTATCTCGTTTCTTTTAATAAAAATCAGAGTACAGTATCAGTATCTCGTTTCTTTTAATAAAAATCAGAGTACAATATCAGTATCTCATATTATTTTCTCATAACAGCATTCTTCTTCAAATTTCAACCATGTCAACATCTTACATCTCTCGAAAGTTATTGGCCCGTTCTACAACCCCTTTCTAACGGTCACCAACCTTTCCGTTCGAAGGGTCGGCTACCCATAAACTGACTCCTGCAGTATGAGGTCCGCTAACTCCGCGTCACACACGACATAGTCCCGGCTACCCATATCACTGAATCCCCACCAGTCTGTTTATGAGGTCCGCTTGCTATGTGTTGTACTGAGTAAGTTCTAACCGTCAAATTCACCCGCGGAATTTGAGGAGAAACTTCAAACAGCACTACCGTATAGTTCCATTGAGCTTTGACCACCAGTTCACCCCGGGGAACTGAGGCGGGACTCCAATGGCAGTATTGTTTATAGTATAGTTCCATTGAGCTTTGACCACCAGTTCACACCGGGGAACTGAGGCGGGACTCTAATGGCAGTATTTTAATTACACCATCATTTTCATTCTCATCTCTATTTCTTCTTGTAAAAAAAAAACAATCGATCATTTTCTTGAAAAACATGTCGTGTCGTATCGTCTCGGAAAACGTGCACATGCCATATTACATAAAAATCTTCCGTTTAGAAATCGTTTCACGATAAACTTTTCATTTAAAAATACTTCACGATAACCGTGTTACTTTATGTATAAAATCTCGTTGGTGACTTTCTTTAGACAAATGAGATAACCAGGAGAGTCCCAGGCTGGATGGCCGCACGAATGCAGTTACTGGCACCATTCCTTTCTTAGACAGCGCTAGGCATATCTTTTTTGACAGACCCTCAAGGGTGTTAGCCTTGGGTTAATCTCAACAGTCCAAGTACAGTCAAAACACTTTGAAGTCGCTTTAAGAAAAGTTTAGTCGGCTATTTTCCAAAAAACAATTGGGCGGCATAACGGCGTAAATTTGAAAAGTCGATTTTCATTGGGGCATTATAACTGGATATTTTAAGTTTCCAAAAGTCCATCGGGCATTATAACGGTGTATTTTGATAAGTCAATTTCAAATCGTGCATAGTAACAACTAAGTGTGTTTTTCAAAGTCTAATTGTTCATAAAATCACTAATCACCAACATAATCACGTTTAATCATAATTAGGCATGTTTAAGCAAAATAATAACCTCCTTAATATGAACTAGTAAATACTAATCTAAAGTTAAGATAAAGTATCTACCTTAATTCCGATGATTAGTCGGAAGCCGATTAGCTAGTTGAATTCCGGCGGCGTAACGACTAGTCGACCTTTGCTCGAACACTTTCTTGCTAACTTATTCAACCTTTCTAAGATCTAGGGGTGGTCGAGAGTGGTGGAGTGTGGTGGTTTAGGATGAGTTTCAAGAAGAACACTCAAGAACTCATTCAAGAACACTAGAAAGCACAAAGTGGAGAAGTTGGGAGATTTTGGTGTGAGAAATGAAGCAAGGTGAGTGAGCTATTTATAGAAGATTGTAATTGGGTAAGTAGCCTACCTTGTTAAGTAGTCAAATTTTCTTTCTTCTCATTAATTCAAAAAAATACAAATTAGGTTTAGTAAAGTCAAAATTAGTAGGAAGACAAAATTGAGCACATGTCTAATTAGTTTTTTAAATAGGCTAAGGCTAGTCAAAATAGGACAACATAAGAGTTGGAAAAATTAGTAGGCCTTCCGGATGCGATGTAGTGAAATACTCGGTGTGCACGCGTTGATTTTACGGCGCGGAAAAATAAATAAAAGGAAATAAACAAACTAGATCTAGTTTCATTCAAATTATTTAAACTAAATAATAAATTATTTCATTTAGCGATATTAAAAATAACTAATCGAATTAATAAATCGAAATTTTTATCTACGAAATTTCGGGTTATTACAAACCAAAGTCATAGTCCTCTCTCCTCTGTTTCTTTCTCAACACACAAAACCCTTAAAACCAAGTGCTTTTTCTTCCTAACTCCCAGATTGTTCAATCCAAGAACAATAAAAAAAACACCACAAAAATCAATACCAAATGTTCTTCTCTTTGTTCGGTGAGATGTAGTTGTAGCAGATGTGATTCTTCTCCTGTATTATATATTCAAGGTCAGCTTTTACAAATGGTTTCGCGTATTTTGCTTACGTTTCACTCTTATTCTGTTTGCAATTTCAAATTACATGCATATCATTGTCACAACTTCTTTAACTTCACTTCCAATCCACTTAGATGTTTCCACTTCATCCAAATTCCCAATTGTTTGGGACTACCAACCTAAAATTTTCAGGCCCTCTATGGGTTGGTGGGTTTCATTAGATATAGAGAGAATATGGTTTCATTATAGCGAGAGAGGGAGAGACTAAATTTAGGAATAACTGCCTATGAAAGGGGCTAGGAATTGGTATTTTAAGTATATTGTACGGATTGGGTAATCATCAAATAGAAAAGTATTTTTACAAGAAATGAGTTGATGGGGAAGCAAGGATCGCCGAGAATGTTAGGAGCAGATTGCAATAAAGCTGGTTTGTTTCATGGGTTTAAGAATGACCCATCAAAAATCAGTTCATGTAAGGTTCTCTATGGTGGGAAAAGGCATGTCTGGTTGCGTAAAAACCTGCGGTTGATGGTTATTACGTTTGTGTTGATGGGTTTTCTTTTCCTCTTGGATTCCCTAGTGTTTTCCATTTTTGATCCCACAAAGAGTTCAACTACAAAAAAATCAACCGAGACAAAGGTACAGCTTCGGAATTTCCTTATGTTCTCTTCTTGAGCTGCTGTAGAACTGTACATGTCGAGTATTAGACTCTAAAACATTGAAGGCGGTTGAATTTTTTTTCGGTAAATCAAAATTTTTTTTCCCAGTAAAACCGAGGTTGAATTTCAAGAATGTACCAGTCCCCCTGTTCTCGTTTTCCCTCATTTGGACCCTAATATAGTAATTTTATTCTTGTTGGTCCTCATAGCTTAAATATAGTGGTGTTATGTTAAATTCTTTGAGCTGGTCTTTAGCTTCTGAGTTTTATCTCTAATAAACGGAGAGTTCTGGCAGGGAAAAAACTGTTGATATTGGGATTCAGGCCCATGCTTTTGGGGAAATGGGATTCATGCACCGGGAATATTTAGTAGTTTTTATATTTCGCAGACTTGGATAGCACAATATAGCTTGATTTTACCATCTGCAAGCTTGACTGGTACATTCGAAATCATGATCGAATAGTGCACGTTGATATAGGGTAATCAATTTTTTAATCAATCAGTAGTGATTTTATAGGTATGGCGCTTATCTACATCATGCTAACATAGATGATTATCATGGTGGGTAATGCTGCTTTTGCATGAAATATGTCATCTACTACCAGCTAATGATATTTCTTTTATGTCCCTGAAGCAGGTTATGACTGCCAACGTCAATGAAGGGAAAAGACCAGTACAGATGTATGGTCGACTTATGAATTTAGCTGCTTCCACTCTTGCAGAGGTTTGGTTAATATCCTGGTTCAATCTTGATTCTGTTTACAGTTTTTCAGTTATTAACCAATATGACTAAGCTACAGAAAGAGTTTCGGCAAGATTCAACGAAGTTCTGGAAGGAGACGTATCCAAAGGCATCTATATGGAGACCGTGTGCAGATACAAACAGTCTAATAAATCCAGGTATTCATGAATTCTTTATTAACCTTGTTAGAGCTTGTCCCACATCGGTTAATTATAACCTCCAAAATAGTATTTGACCGTTCATTGTCAATTGGTCTTGAATTGGATGCTTTAACGGGATACCAGAGCCAGGATTGCAGAGGCTTTTGGACTCGACTCTCTTGATTGATTGCCCCTTTGTGCCTTAAGTGCATGTTGTTTCGCTGTTCATTGGGATCCCATGTTGCGATCCTTTGTTTACCTCTCCACGTGTGGATTAGGAGTTGCACGAGCCGGGGAGTGTTAGAATTTGTCCTACATTGGTTAATTATACCCTCCAAAACTATTAGATGGGCCTCTTCACTCATTGCTAATTGATTTTGAGTTGGATGCATTAACAAACCTTATTGATGCTTTAAACAATATCAATTTGGCTTCGTTTGGATCACAGATTCGTCGAGGGCTTTGTGGAGCTATATTTATTTTGTTTGGTTCCCTACAACGAAATGAATATTTCTCTGGTTCCTCTATTTTTTTTTTCCATTGCATGAGTCAATACCTCCACTAGTTCATGATGCAAACACTGGCTTAACATAGCAGGCAATGGTGGCATGGACCATCGTGAATTCATTGTTAGAGTTTGTCCCACATGGAATAATTATAACCACCAAAGCTAATATATGATCTGGGTGGCCTCTCCATTCATTGCCAATTGGTTTCGAGTTCAATGCTTTAACATGATATCAGAGCTAGACTTTCGCAGGGTTTTGGACAAGACACTATGTTGTTGATAGTTGGTTCCCCCTATGTTGGTCGTTGATTAATAGTTGTCGTTTGTGTTGAATTGTTTGGTTACCTCACCACATGCGAATCAGGACTCGCAACTGCGGTGGAGTGTTAGAGCTTGTCCCACATTGAGTAATTATAGCCTCAAAAGCTAGTATATGATCCTAGGCAGCCTCTCATTCATTACCAATTGGTTTTGAGTTGGATGCTTTAACACTCATTATAATTAGATGAAGTTGTTTGGGCAGGGAAACCAAAGAAGAGCAACGGTTTTATATTGGTTAGTGCAAATGGTGGCCTAAATCAACAACGAGTTGCTGTAAGTATGGACACTTGCATCTAACATATTCAGTTTGGAAAACTTCTGTACTGTAATTACAATCAACTCAATGCAATACCAGAAGGGCGAAAGTAAGTTGTTTTGAGGTAGTCAACAATTGTATACTTTCCAAGTTAAGGTGTATCTGGATCATGGATTTAATTGAGAGGTTCACCAGGAAAGGAAAATGACCGGGAAAAATTTAGATCATCATTCAGTTTTCTTGCTCCTTTAGCTTTTCCTTTCCCTCCATAACTCCTTCCACAAATCCATGATCCAAACACAGATTTTAAAGATTTTATTATTTATGTGGGTTCGTATTTGTATGATATTCTTTTTAGCCTCTTTCTGCTATTTTTCCAGCCAATTCTTTTAGAGGCATGGCTAGTAAAGAACTCTTTTTGCCTGTAGGTGTGCAATGCAGTTGCTGTTGCATCCCTACTTAATGCTACATTAGTGATTCCCACATTCCTTTACAGCAATGTATGGAAGGATCCCAGGTCAGTGGAGAATTTATCTTTTTCCTTTTCAAATTTCATAGAATGTGATTTCGATTCACTCAATACACGGTACATTTCTTCTTCTTCCTTAATACTTGCAATTTCTTTTGTGTGAAGAAAGAGATCTGTTCGTTGAATTCCTGTACAATTAACCATGAATTTCTTTAGTATTCGACAGAAACATTTGGGATAAAGAATAGATGATTTATTTATTATAGCTTCCACATAAAAAAGTTGAAGACTATCAAATTGATGGTTTCTATCTCTGGTAATTTACTGTCGCTTATTGTTGGGATTGCAGCCAGTTCGGTGACATTTATCAATTGGATCATTTCATGAACAACTTGAAGGATGATGTGAATATTGTAAAGGAGCTCCCTTCACATTTGAAATCACTGAACTTTGAGGCAATTGGTAGTCTGGTGTGTTAATATTGGTTTACTTCTACCAAAAACTGATTCTGTTGAATAAAAAGAGTTCAGCCTTTCGCCTTGCTTTTTCAGATTACTGATGCAGATATTCCAAAGGAAGCAACACCGACTGATTATGTCACAACTGTGCTTCCTCTCCTGTTGAAGAATGGCATTGTTCACTTCCTTGGATTTGGAAATCGACTAGGATTTGATCCATTGCCGTTTGAACTTCAGGTCAATATCTTGGTTGGATTTCTGAAGAATAGAAATTAGTTCCATGTGAAATTAATTTAGAAAAGAAATTAAAACGCGAAGTTTCTGGACAGCCTAACTAATTTTTGTTGCTTTTTTTGGTTGCATGTTATTGTAGCTTGCAATATCCAGCAACACTATTACCTAATAATTCTTATTTGGTGTACCAATATAACTTTTAGTGTGATAGGTATAAGCGCATCAAATACCACTGTTTAGCCATGTAAATACAATATTTCAGCTAAATGGGATGCAAATAAGAAGAAACAAATAGGCTTCTGAGTTCTTCTTGAAAGCACGACATCATGTTTATTCCATTCTCTGAAAGGAAATTTAATCTGATAGGTTTTCTTTGGTCCTTTTCACGTGCACACTCCGTCCATATTCAATCACATTTATGATTTTTTTGCAGCGGTTAAGATGCAAATGTAACTTCCATTCTCTAAGATTTGCGCCCAAAATTAAACGAATTGGTTCGCTCTTGATCAAAAGGATAAGGAAATTTGATGCTGCACGGAATATGCTGGACAGGCAACTGCTTGGGAATTTCATGTCAACTATTCCCTTGAAAGGGAAGGATACAGCTATAAGAGACCCATCAAAATATCTTGCTTTGCACTTGAGGTTTGAAGTTGACATGGTGGCCTACTCTCAATGTGAATTTGGAGGTGGAGAGGACGAGAGAAAGGAACTTCAAGCTTATAGAGAATCCCATTTTCCTCTGCTAATTGAGCGCTTGAAGAAATCAAAGTACGCACATTTGTTATGTTTTGAATTTCTGGAAAATAGGTTACGGAAAATGAGTTGATTGAGGCAGAAATTTTCTTATACTTTTCAAAGGTGGAAAACGTTGTCCAGACCTAAGGAGACATGGGCAGTACCATGAGCACTCTGCACCACCACCCTGCCACCCACCCTGGCAGCGCCCACTGCCAATACTCCCAACACCAGTTAACGCTCCACCACCACCACCACCACTGCCACCAACATAATATGATGTCTAATTTTCTAGTTGCTCAACATAAATTCGCATTTTAGATGCAAATTTTTAATTTGATTATCATTTTGAGGACATGAAATAATAATGATTTTTTGCAGGAGACAAACAGTGGAAAATGTTTTCTGACCCATTCCCAGTGTTGCAATCAAACACAGAAAAACAAGTCATATTTGTACAAAAATATTTTCCATGAAAAACGCTTCAAGAAATGTTTCCTTAGGAACAAATGTAGACACTATCTTAGGATGGTTGTTCTTGTGCAATCTTAATCATGTTGAAATGGTGGTTGCAGGCCTACTTCTCCAACGGAATTAAGGAAGTTGGGTAGATGCCCACTGACACCGGAAGAAGCAGCACTTGTTCTTGCAGGTCTTGGTTTTAACCGTGGAACTTTTATCTATCTTGCTGGTTCTGGCATATATGGGGGACAGTCCAGGATGCATCCGCTAACTAGTCTTTATCCCAATTTGGTGACAAAGGAAGATCTTCTCACCCCTGGTGAACTTAAACCTTTAAGGAATTTTTCTTCTCAGGTAAAAACAGATTTAGCTTGACACACATTATCGTACCTAATCATCCTTTTTAACTACTCTTTTCTAGTCAATATTTTCTCAAATTCATTCCCGTTAAAGTGAACCATAGTTTGCATCTGGGAATTCTAAAAAGTAAAGGTGTTAACAATACCTTTTGAGGCATTACATGAAGTGAATTTCAATTGCCAACAATTGAAGTATTCACGCGAGTGCAAATTTTTATGCATTTGGCCTTGGCAAAAATGTCACTATAAATGGAATTAAAATTCTAAGTGGGCATATTCCTCGGTTCATGCATGAAAACTCTAGCAACTATGTTTACATCTTCAAGCTTGGAAACAATTGTCTGAATTTGAGTTTGAGCGCTAGTCATTTATCTAGTAAAGCTGATAGAGATCACTATGGATGCAGCTGGCGGCACTAGACTTCATCGCATGTGCAACTGCTGATGTATTTGCCATAACAGATTCGGGGAGCCAATTATCATCCCTGGTGTCAGGATACAGAACTTACTATGGTGGTGGTCATGCCCCTACCTTGAGGCCTAGTAAGAAGAGACTAGCAGCAATTTTGTTGGAGAATAGCACCATAGCATGGGACAGTTTTGAAGAGAGAATACGAAAAATGATCGATGAAAGCCAAAGGGTGCGCGTGAGGGGAAACAAGAAAAGCATTTATCGACAACCAAGGTGCCTGGAGTGCATGTGTAAATACCGTTAGTGTCTTCGTCCCATTCTTTGTTCTCTGTAAATAATAGAAAATGAGTGCATTCTACCAATGATGGAAGTTGTTGGACATAAACATTAGGCTGATTTTCCCTCTTTATTGTGCTGCATATATTTCTCTTTCTTATATCATTCACCAAGCGAGCTGAAATTTTTATGTACAAGCGGATAGAAGAAATTACGAGTTTCAAAACATGTTCATGCTTGGCTGAACATTACAAAAGCTGATCATAATCATAACAAATGGGTAGACTGACAGAGAAAGCGAAGATGTCATTCACTATCAAGAAAAAAACATGTTTGTAGCTCCATCTCACTCTTCTCTGGAGGATCATTGTAGTCCTCTAGCTCTCTCTTCACACAAACTCTCCCTCTCAAACGAATAACGAATTTGCTCTTTTACAACCGTTGCTGAAACTAATACACTAAGATGGAGGGAAGAATCGTTGGAGATTGAAAGGGAGGGTGTAGAACTCCTCATTTCGACTATCTCCTTTGAATGCCCTGAATTTCGCCCACCACGGCATCCCCCTGTCTCTGGCACTGTCCTTGTAGTCGAGTGTGTTGTCCAAGAAAACAGCGACGATTAATGCAACAGTTGGGGAGGAGAGGAAGATGGTATTGAGGAAATCATTGAACTGCAAAATATCAGTACAGAAGCCGTGAATTATTCTAAAGTATGTGATTACAACTTGCTTTGTATAGAAAAGGAAAAGAGGCTTGTTGTCTATCATTTTTCTTGAGGAGAATTCTGTAATAATTAACAAAAATTCTGATGGTAAACATAGTTCCTATTCTTTAAGATCTTACGTAAACAAAGGAAATTACCCTTTTCCCTTTTGAGTTGATTGTACAATAAGGCGCAGCTATAAACCAACAAAGGAAAAGACTTGGTCTCCCTTTAAGAGCCCGTTTGACCAGATATGGGCATTAGAAGGACTATATATCCCATAAATAGTTCAAATATTTACACCCCTGATTAAATATATCCCGGATATATAAATCCTACAGATATATGATCCCGCGGGGGTGTTGTATTCTTAATTCGTGAGATTGTATATCCAGTGGGGTTATGTATTCCTTAACTGGTTGTCCCACCAAATAAACTAGCTGTAAGAGTCAAGCATTTTAACTTCTTTCCTGGTAACGGTGAATGAGAGATGCAATAAATTCAACTGGATTTCAATATGACCAAGATAAAACAATTCAACATGACAAAACCACCATGAACATCTCTACCAAAGATATTAATGGTCCTTTTGAGATTTGTTGGATGTGATAAAGGGTCATTGCTTATGTACTGTGGAAATGACCAACTTACCCATCCAGCCTTGGTATGAGCAGGGCCATGAAGAGCACCAGCAGTGTATTCTCTAAAGTACTCGGGAATTGACAACCCAAGGAACATGGCAACACCAGTGATGAAAAGGTTCCTCAATGAGTTCATGTTTGTGAATTGAAGGAATGACAGCCCTACCGAGGCTACAAACGATTTAGAAAAAGGTCAGAAGGATGAAAAAGGAAATATATGTCATTGAAGAAATGAGGATACTACTAACCAACAAGACCAAAGAATACGCAGTACACAGCAGCGAAGATAGTGAAAGGAATTGAGGCAAATAGAGCTCCAAACTTCCCTGTAAATATGGTGAACGATTAAAATGTTTGGCTAACTGGAAAAAAACACAACAATAAACACGAGGAATGACCGTTGCACACCTAATATCGAGAAGAAGATCATAAAGCCGGCTGAAATTTGTATTACTCGGCGGCTTCCAACGCGAGTGGTTCCAAGAAGGCCCACATTTTCTCTGTTATTTAGGAACTATCTAGTTAGAATGAAATTCCACCCAAAGTAGTGATCAAGAGCAAAAGAACTAGCAAATATAGTACTTACACAGAAACTGTAGATCCGGTAACAGTCCCAAACATCCCATCCAAAAGAATTCCAATACCCTATACCATGATAGAGTTGCAAGTAAATATTTTGCATCAAGCTTTGCGATATTGGTACATCAATATTGATAAGTCATGTCTTAACAAAAAAAATGGAAAAGAAACAAGAAAAGCAGAAAAATACAAATTAGTTCTAATGTAAGGGACATAAAAAATTGTAGTTGGTTAAGTTTCTTTGAAAATATTGAATTTGAGTAAATAATTGCGAAAAAAACTTCTACGATATCATTTCAACTCATGAAATTTGCAGACCTGCCAGCCAATACCGCGGCTAAGAACGTGTGCAGGAGGTGGTGTGGCACTTGCTAGTCGAGACGCTGCCTTAAACGCTCCAGTTGACTGTCAATGGAAAAAGTTGCATAAATAACTGATCAATTACAGCTTTGATTTATCTGGTGTTGTGTGATAATCATTACCTCTATCATGGAGACTAATACAGCGGCCATCATCCCAAAAGCATGACCGGCATCAAAAGTAGGTGCACCCCACTGTAAAGGATATGGTATCTTTATCCTGCATTTTAAATGAAGTTCCAAAGAATAAGTGAAAACACTAAAACAAATCAGTTAAGTAGAACAAGCAAGGAAATAAGTAGTGACAATCCAAGCATAGTGGAAAACATTGAAGTACATGAGAGATATTGAAACTCTACTATTATGAGGAAATGCTAATACCAACCATGGAGCTGAAGAAATGAGATTGGCTCTATCGGTCCGGCAATGGGTTTGGGTCAACTCTGGCCGATGTTTGTACGCGCCACTGGCTGTTAGAAGGTGTGCATATGCCCAGATAACTGTGACTGATATCAGAAGAGCAAATCGCTCCAATATAGGCAGTTGTTTTGTTTGGAAATGTTTCAAATACTGCACAATCCAACAAGCCCTTCATTAGAGAGAGCCTTTTTTTTGTGTGTGTTCTTTTCTTCATATTACGCTATTAATACTAAACTAGAGGTGTCAAATGGGCTGGATTGCTTCGTGCCGTGCTAACCCATTTTAGAGTATGCTCTGCCCGGACTAGCCCACGGGCATGCCTAACTCCGTGCCGCACTGTGACATGCCCGTGCCAATTCTCGTGTCGGGCCGTGTCCCGTGCTCAATTGGGCTTTATTTATTTATTTATTATTATTATTTTTTTCATCAGGCATTGTAAAGAAGAAAAAACAAGTCTTTTAGACAATATTTTTTTTTGCAAATAGTTATAATAAAATAGAACAACGAAATTAATAAAAATACAAACATCTTATTGATAATTGCAATTTCGTAATACACTAGGTGTAAATAGAGGTAAGGAGTTGCATCATGTACATCCCAACTAGGTTGGCACCTAGTCAACTATCAATCATTTTCATTTCTTAAACCTCATAAGCACAAAATTAAGTATGTGTGGGAGAAGCACTTAAGTGGTCACGTGGTTGAATTTTACTACTATTAATTAAGTATCACGTATCATGATTTCAAACAATTTTTTTTGGTAGTTTGGGTAGCTATTAAGTATTCCTGATTTTAGTTTACTAAATATTCATAATTTTTGCTCATGCCCGTGTGCCGTTCCCGTGCTTTTCCGTGTCCATGCCATGTGCCATAACACACTGGCCAAAATTAGCCCACCCATAGGGATCGTGCGGTGCCATGCCGCTCTTAAACGTGCTGTGTGTGTGCCGGCCCAACGTGCTGTGTGTGTGCAAGATCACATTGATGGAGATTTATATTTAGAGAAATTTGTCATGAGTAACAAGATATAGTTAAGTCAATGTGACCAATCTTAATCAAAACAATGTGAACTAGATTCCTTTTCTTTTTTGACACAATTTTAACATATCACAATTTTTCTGGTATGATTAAACTGTGAAACCAAAAGCTACTTAGTTTGACTTTTGGTATGACAAATTATGAAACTTTCGGAGATCATAAAAATGACAGAAGTGAATTTCACATAACCAACTTAATTGGAGATTATAGAAATACCTGAGAGAAGGCAACAAACAGGATCAACATAGGAATACCAATTTCAGCGCACCTTCCCACCTGTAGAAATTAATAGAATTTCAATTAACTAAATGGAATGAGAGAAAATAAAAAATTTACTAAATTGTTTTTTTGGGGTAAAAGCTTTTACTGTACCACTGGAAAGCCTCTATCAAATAGACCGAACCCCACTAAGGATATTACTGGAACCATGCCAAGAGGGCTGAAAAACCTGAAGTTGCAATCATATTTGTAGGTTAACTTCAAAATGAACGACATAGGTATTCACTTTCTCATTAATGAACCACATTTGCTTGATGTTGAGTTTGTACCTAGAAAAAATACCCCACAACTGACTGTAACCCAGTATGATCTGCATGCTTGATGCTACTATTAGAGCGCCTTGTATAGCTCTCATTGTGCTGAGAAATCTCTATAAATAGAAACAGAAACCACAAACCTGAGTTTCTGCACAAGTTATAAGAATTCTAATCCCACATTCAGATACTTGCATCAATTTTCACAAGTATGTTTGACGTAACAACTAAAAGTTTTGCACTATAGCTAGTCAGAAACTGTATTGGTGATAAGGTATTGAAATGCGATATTTCTAAGATATCCAATCAGGATGGGAGCATTCATGGTGCCCCCACCTTGCCTGGGGTATCGTATCCCATTGACTTTCACCATTAAAATTTATGAAAGTGTAAGAAAACCACAAATGGCTTAACAAAATTAATACCATAAAATGAGATGACATTTACCATAATACGGGATACCATTTTCACAGTGCAATTCAAACCATTTTTCAAAATGGCATAACATTTCCAAAAATCACTTCTTTTATAGTGTCCCGGTGTCCCCAATTACAACATTGACCACTATTTGATACCATATAACGTTGACGCTGAAAAGGAGTAACATTTCGAGTTCAGACACACCATAAGGAGGGGACACCTTAAAACTTCCCAATAAGGACTGAAAATAAAAGTGACACAGAATAGCATCATATTATTGCAATTCTTCACCTGTTTTAGGACCAGACATATGTAGAGGATGATTAGCCAAGACAAGGAAAACAAAAGGGAAACGAACGAAATCAATTTAGCTTCTTCGACTGCTAAGCTTTTCCTTAAGCCTTCAACTTTCCCGCAGAAATTTCAAAATGTCCTTGATCAATTGTAAAGCTTGAATTATGTACCAAGACTTGACTGAATAGTTGAACATATGGACAAATGGAGCACTTTCGCTCTATCCTTTTTAAAACATTGGGTAAGCAAATAAAAAAATAAAGCAAATTAGGGAGATCATACATCTAAGAAAAATGTAGATTATGCAACCAAAAGAGAAAAACAAAATGTAGATTATGCAACCAAAAGAGAAAAACAAAATGCAGATTGAACAGTCACAGTGATACTTACCAAATGCGGGTCATCTATCGCCACCAACGATGCATCATGAATGATAGAAATAATAGGGACCATGAATGCCCATGATCCACCAATCACAGTTGGCAATCGCGTCCCAAATAGTGTTTGTAGGAGTGTATTTATTCCTTCAACAAAAAGCAGTGTTTGAACTACCCTCACTTTATCATTCTGCCCAACAATCAAATATGTTAGTAAAAAGGACCCATTTTGCTACCGGTTCTTGTAGCTTTAATACATCACAGTAAAAAGAATGAATTTTGCAACCCACTCATTTGTGAAAATTTCGTTAATGAATAATCAGAATACATACAATGGCTGCGTCGCAGGTTAATTTTTCTCTATCTTCATCGCTTTGGTAAATAAAACAAACTTATCAAAAATTTTCTCTGCTAGATAAACTGGAAAAGCACAAAACTTGGAATACTCCGATCAAAAAGTGCAGTAAAGAAATAAATACACCCAATTTCCGAGCTTTTTCGTTACAATTTTTTGGTGGTCTTCACTGGACCTTTTCAATTAAGGATCACGTCTTTTTTCTTTTTCGCTATTTCTAAAAATTGGAAAAAATTGACCATTTAGCTACCCAAACACAGCTTAATTGCTTCAAATTCAATACTTAACAGATAAAACGTGAAAATCAAAAGCCGAAAAAAATATTGGTGATTGATAATTGGTGCTTACATCAGTTCCACCCATCAAAGGAACCAGAAATGTGGGAATCATCACAGCAGTCCCCAATGCCAATATGTAATGTTGGAATCCAAGGGCTATGGCCTCCCCTGTTTTCAAATGCACAAATTCATTGAGATAACTTTTTAATCTACCAATTAAGAGACACATGAATCAAGTTAATTAGAGAAATGGGTTTGAGATTAAAAAAAAAAAAAAAGAGGTAAAAATGGACATACCCCAAGAAGGGTTTGAGTCAATACAGTACTCTAGACCTTGGAGCTGATCCATTGGAGGATGAGTTATCTCTTCTGGTTTTGGTGCTTCCATGGCTGCTGATACCCACTTTAGAGAGAGAAAGAAATTGATTGATTTCTGGGTTTTACTATTGAAATGAAATGGAAATTGGGTGAATCAATGAGATAGAAAGACAAAGCCGGAAAAAAGGGGGGAGAATCAGAAAATTGGGGAAAAGCAGAAAAAAGTCGATGGATGAGAGAGAGAGAGTCAAGATTACTACAGCAAATGGGGGAAGTTAGAGAGAGAGAGAGAGAGAGATGGCATGCACTTGAAGGCCACTCGGGATACTTTTCACCAGTTTTTATCACTGTCTCTCTCTCTCTCTCTGCATTTTTTGGATAGCAAAAGTGTCCGTTAACTTTTTCTTATTCCCAAATTGCCCCCTTAAGGAACTTCCAAAACCATATGTTACCGTTATAGCCCCCCCTTCTTCATATGCTGTACAAATTTAGTAATATTAGTACTATACTATTTGAGGCTCAACTTCTCTCAGGCCTTGAGAATTGGGAGGGAGCATAGCGAATTTAGGTTGTGTTTTTTTCCATCAGATTTTTACCTCTAAGTCTAGAAAAGAGGTATCTAATTACCATTAAGGTAAGTCGTTTTTTTTAATTACCATTAAAGTAAGTCACTTTTTTTTGGGTTTAGGCATTTAGGGTATCATACGGTTTCATATGATTTCAGAAGTTTAGGCACTTTCACATAGTTTTGAGGGTTTAGACACTTTTCATTAGGGTACCCTAGCGTTTTAAGTTTAGGGACTTTCATAGTATACCTTAGAGTTTAGATTTATGGTGTACTTTCTTATAATAGGGTTTTAGTGGTTTATGCACTTTCATAAAATACCCTGGAGTTTAGGTTTAGACACTTTGATAGGTACCCTAGAGTTTAGATTTAGACACTTTCATAGGATATCCTAGAATTTAGACACTATCATACAGTTTTGCAAGAGAGAGAGAGAGAGGGAATAGCCTATTGAAAACGAAGGGCCTGTTGTTGCAAGGCTTTCTTTCTGTGCCCATGTGGGTGAGTTTTCTGTGCTTTTTCAAAATTTTCCTGAGTTGTCGGTAAATCACCTCTTCAACATGTACCGGCCTGTACTTTCCTCTTTTTCTGTCTGTTATTGTTACACTGAAATTCTTCGGTGTCAAGCGGCACCGTCCTACTTGGTGCCTCACACATCTGGCCGTCCAGAAGTGTTTTGGATGGTCCAAATTTTAGAGAGAGAGAGAGAGAGAGAAGAGAAAGAGTGGGAGAAATATCGGCACTACGTGGTCATGCCCACCTAGCACTGATTTTTTTTCACATTTGAGGTACTTCATAGTTTTTTTAAAAAAAAACAGAGCGAACTTTTTTACCCGTTTGAGGATTTTGTTTTGATGTCGTTTAGCCCATTAATTGATGGGCTATCACATGATCCATGACGACACTTTTTTTTTTGGATGGATAGCATTATAAATACACATCTGTTGCCTGTTGGTGGAGCAGCCAAGATCTCTACTTGGGAGGTGCTGAACTATAAGGAGAAAAAAATTCGACAAACATAAACTTTTAAATTTTTATTAAGTAGATTAAAAATGGAGTTCAGAATCTAATAAGTATGCTAAAAAAATCCTGACAATTAAAATCACAAAACATTGTGTGAGTGTGTGTGTATTTTTTTTTTTTTTTTTTTTTTAAGAAGAAAAATTTTAAAGTGACTATAAGAGTGTTATTCCACTTCCTTTTCTTTTTTTCTTTTTGTTTTTATTACTCCTTGCATTTCACATGTGGCAAATGGGGTGACCCTCCGGTGGTGCGCCCTATCCTCGTTACACTAGGTGAGGGTCAAACCCCACCAACTTCATCCCATTTCCCCTAGAATAATAAGTAGTAGAGTTTGATTTTCCTTGTAAAAAAAAAAAAGAAAGAAAAAAACTTCACATTTGAAACTAAAAAAAGAATTCACAGCCCCACCAAACTCTTAGGTAGCTCCGCCTTTGTTCATATCACAAGAGGACAAAAAATGGAGTGTGGTTATAAAATAAGAGAGTGTGAAAATCAATTAATTGCCAATCTATTCAAGATAAGCACTCTTTGCAATCATATTAGTTTGCATCCAATCTAGGTGAATTTTTTCATAATTAATGTTGTCGATGAGCTCTAAAATACCGTCGGTTTTGGATTCAAGAATGGTCCACAAATAAAAGAACAGGACGCTCCAGTGACATGAGAAGATTTGTCTTCTTTGTTTTATTAGAATTATTATTTTTTGTTCATCTCCAATAGACGAATGGAGAAGATTAAAGTTAAATACATCATACTGAGAAAATAACAGCCGTTGTTTTTAACAAAGAATATCATAGCCATAAAATTCTTGTTTTTAGGATTTTTTTTCAAATATTACCTTTTAAATTATTTTTTTTTCAGGGTTACGAGTTGACACGAACTTGAGAAGTAAACTCTAATGATTAAAAATGAAAAAGACATTAGAAAAATTGGTTTTTCAAATACCCAAACATAGTCTTAATTACCTGAGAATTGAAAGAGGAGAATTGGAATTAGGGTTAAAGTAAGAAGCTTCTATCTTTACAAATTGATAATTTGCTTCCTCGTTAAAAGGAGATAAAAGGAAAAGGAAGAAAGTAACGGACATTTTCCTTTTTCTTTTCAAAAGACAATAGGCAATGATTTTGTTACGCCATTAAACAATTGGTCCATGGCTATCCAGTAGAAATTTAGGATTCTTCTAAGGTGCTTGGACCATGTAGCATAGTCAAATTAAACAAATAGAATTGCTATGTATCTCAAAAGGTATTGACCGGAATCATTTGAGGCATGATCCACACTGCATCAAAGCTAAATCTCATAATGCACTTCATGTTTTTATCTCTACTTCCCCCGCTTGTGAACGATGAAATTTATCTCTCAGCACTAGTTGACGTATGTGTAAGCTGATCCGAACACCTCTTTCTTCTCCCCTACAGATCTTTTCCCCTTCTGGCCACAGTCTATCTCCATCTCTCCTCCCCTCTGGTCACAACCCAACTGCCAGTTTTCTCTCTTTGTGGAACTGGTTCGGCTTAATGGCAAGGTTGGTTCATGTGATTGGGGGTAGAGTGGTTCGTGTGGGTTCCAGCTGATCCATTCTTGGGAGGTTTGGCGCTGCCTAACAGTGTTGTTAGGCAGCGTTGCGCGTGTGGTGGGTCGGGCGCTGGTGTGGTGGTGTTGGAAATCTTACGTGGAGTCAGGGGTTAGGTTGTTGTGTGGGATGATTCTCTCAATCTTGCCTGAAGGTAGGGGTTAGGCTGTGGTTTGAGGTGCTTCTAGGCGTGGATGGGGTGGCGGCCAGTGACGCTGGTTTGCTACTGGACTCTTGGTTTCGGTCTATCGTGGAGGGGCAGACGAGCCGTCCTTCAGGGCAACTACATGCGCTTGTTCCCTGGGTTCTAGTGATGGTGTGGCAGTGCTCGTTCCTTTGCAGGTGGCCATTTGGGTGGGGCAGTAGCAGTAGTGGCGGTTGGTCTAACTGTGGTGCTGTGTTGATGGCCAGTATTCGACACCGTACCGTTTTAATTTTTCTATTCTGGGCAGTGTGGCCCTTTGGGTCTCGGCTTCGGCCCTTTGGATGTCTTTGGTTGGCTTTTTGCCAATCAAGAATTGGGTGTCGGACTTGGCATTGGATTCTTTGAATTTGTGGCTGTCTCCTTGCCCTATTAATCATTGGATCTTTTTCAGTGATTAATGAAACTTTTTTTCCGTGCACAAAAAAAAAAAAAAAACTGACCTGGACATCTGATTATCGAAAATATATACTCATGTGTGTGTATACATATGGTTTACAAAGCAATAAGTTCTATGAGGTGATTATGAAGAAGGTCTTTGTTTATTTTTGCCGAAAACTATTTAGATGTTTCTTTCTCTTTAAATTTAATGGAAATCTTTTCAAGTTTTATCGAAAAGGCTAAGTTGAGATCTTGGCTCATTTTCTTCAAATTCTATGAAGGTGACGCCAATCCAACACTCTAATATGGCCCCTGGTGTTCATTACTCCTATTTAAGTGGTTCATTTTTTTTATTTTTTATTTTTTTATCTTTACTCAAAAAGAAATTGTATTTGTTAATTTTGTGTTGATTTTTGGTGGATTATTGGTTCATCTTGACGATAGAAATCTAAAATGTAAAAATTACTAAACTATTTTTTTTTGAATAAAAAAATCCAATATTCAACAAAAATTTGTATTATTTTTGCCTTTAGTGAACTTTTTAAATATTTTTATAATTTTTGTTACTTTTTAGATTCCTCTCATCATGACGAATTAATAATTCACAAAAAATCGATGAAAAACTAACAAATGGAATTTTTTTTTTTTGAATAAAGAAAAAAAAAACCCCAAATGGTTTATTTTTAACCAAAGCACCCCTTTGGTTTATTTTTCCAAAACACCCCTTGATAGTGTCGGTTCATTAGTTTTGGAAGCCTAAAACGGACTTAGTAGATGAGGCCCTCCATATATTTTTGATAATAAAATTTTTCAACACATATATTCATAAAAAATTACTGCAAAATATTTTTCATTGCACAAAGTTAAACATATAGCTATCCAAAACTAAACAATCATTACAATATATAGGAAGCCTGCATGTTTGGGGCCTCTATTTTTTTAACATTTTTGGGAGGGCCCGAAGCGGTGGCTTCATTGGCTTATGCCATGAGCTGGCCCTACCCCTTAATTAGAATTAATGGTTTAACAAACACATTTAATGTTCTTTAATTAAATGAAATGAACCTTTACAACTAGGAAAATGCTAACATATGCCCAGTGGGCTTATGTTAAAGTTGAAAAATGTGTTGAAATGTGTAACGCCCCAAATTTTGGAAACATTAATAATATTACAATTAATAGAAGTAAGTCTGTATACATCTGAATATCAATATCCTCCAAAATACATTTATTCTGATAGGGTGGAATCTACGGCTTCTCTTAGCCCTTGGTCTGGTAATTCCCCATTTCGGCAGCTCCTTCGGCGCTGAATTGCCCCAAGCTGTAGAGTTCCACAAAAGCAATATCGTGGTATTATGCCAAGGTTACACAAGTGCAACACTGTGAGCGATAACACCCAATAGACACTTTACCCAAACCTTAAACTAGCAATTCTAGAACAATATATATAACTGAAAAATAATGGCAAGAGTTAATAGAAAACAGTATCTTTCATGAATATGCATGTGTCAGTGTGAATGTTGATCCGAGTATATCGTATGAAGTGTCTCGTAATATCTTTTAGTGTCAGCATTCTTCTTCGAATTTATCAACTATTTGGGTACTGTTCCGACCATCGGGTCACAGGACAGTCACTCCACTCTATTGGCAGTACTTCCAACCACTGGGCCTATAGTCCATCACTCGAAAGTTATTGGGTCATTTTCGTCTCCTTTCAACTGACGGTCACCAACCTTTCTGCTCAAGGTCCTAATTGTCTTGTATCCAGGCGCATACTAATAAGATACAAGGTCCGTCCACCCCGGGACTCACACGAACATAGTCCCGACTGTCTTGTCAGCACACTAACATGATACAAGGTTCGTCCATTATGCTGTTGTGCACGCTGCCCTAACCACCAAGTTCTCTCCACGAAGTTGGGGCGATGCTCTCGTTGCACTATCGTATCCATTTCAGTCAATTTTATTTTCATTCTCATCTCTATTTCTCGTCAACGCTATTCATTCATTTTCTCAAAAATCGTGTCATGTCAATATCGTATCGTGTCGTGACTATGCAGCATGGTTTACAAAACTCATTTCGTGTCAATGCATCTTTTCTTGAAAAATGTGTCACATAAAATAACAACTTTCCTATGTGCAATCCTTTTCAATACTCGTTTAGGGTTAGTAGAAAACAATACTTGATCAACTACGTAGTCACTTATAAATCTATTTTCTTTTGAGACCTTCTCTAGACGAATGAAATAACCAGGTGTTTGGTTCTTTTACTTCTTTGCAATGGAAAATAATTGTGTGCGAGCGTGCCAGAGAGAGTTTTCAATCTCCCCCTCAGATTAACTTTGGAAAACCAAATCTAATCGGGTGATTGTGTTTTAATGGTTCAATTACCTCAATTAAGAGGATTTTTTCCTTCAAAGTGAAGAAATACAAACCATTTCACTTAAGAAATCAAAGAACAATAAAGAAACAGAATACTTTGATCAGCAAATCAAAAGTAAACTTACTTCGAAATCGTCTTCAACTTCAAACAGAAAGATAACAAGAACTTCGAACACTTGATTGATACAAGAACAACTAACACTCACTTCCTAAACTACTTCGAATTGAATCGAATTCCTAAAACTACAATTCTACTTGCCAATGAACAAACCAAGCATCATTTTTTTATTGTTGTTTGTTAAAGATTTGTCCAGGGCTTTTACTTCTCCAACTTCTTCTATTTATAGGCTTTGCTTGCAATTTTGAACTTCCCCCCCCAAAGTATTTGAACTTAGCTTGCTTCAAACTCCATCATTTTAAGCAGTTGCTTCTCTTCAACAGTATCTGGCCTTCAATCTTCCTTCAGAAGTTTCAAATTTGAACCTGCACGGTTATTTGTTCAAATTGAATGATTAGCTTTAAGAAAATAACTACCTTGCATGACTTGTTCCACATGTCTTAATGTCAACCGTCTTTGTTTTATATGTTTACACTTGTAGTTCATGCCTTTAGCAGTTAACAACATGGCTTCGAATCCAATTCATTGGCTAATAACTGCCAAAAACTGTCTTTCAAATTGGATACTAATACGACAATGTATTGACTCATTTGTAACCCATTAATCCAGTGCCTTCTAATTAACGTTAAACCGCCAACGTTTGGCATTCTTAACTACGTGTCAATTAATTATTGGATGTGTTGATTTTATATGTAAACATACCCCCCCCCCCCGGCGTGCGCGCCCGCGCGCGCATTAACAACGTTATTCAAGGAATTTGAATATGTGTTAATGTGCCTTTACCACTTCTAATTCCTATATACTTCCAATGTGGAAGTTCTAGACAGTTCTTTTCACTTCCAACGAGAGAATCACGAGCAGTTCTTACATTTCTAATGAGAAATTTATGGATAATGGGCAGTTAACTTGCACGTTCTCCACTTACAAGAATTTGAATCGTTTCGACATCAAAAAATACGTCTATAAATATATCACATTACTGGCTAATATCTAATGCCAATGGTTTCTCTTCAATCTTCAATTTTCTCCTCAAACTAGTGCTAATGGCTGATGTTACCAATACCCAAAATGCCTTCGAAAACATGGGCCTTAATGGTCACACATTTTTTCAAACTGAAAATTTGGTTACACCCATTGTGGGTGAAATTCGAAGAGATCGCTCTTATGTGGTGATTCAAATGGAGGAGCAAGCACCTATTGATCCATGGAACCCTCCTGTTCCTTCTACTCCAGAGCCAATATTGTGGGGCTTACCATCTGAAATAGTAGTGGTCAAGATGGATGACCCTGCTGGTTTCAAAGGTTGGAGTAAATATCGTTCATTGGCTATGAGTAGGTACTTCTCTCCTTTTATTAGAGATGACCCAAATATGGTCCTGCTTGACAATCTCATTGCCTCCTGCTTTACTCCTCAATTCTTTAAAGTTGAAGAGTCAGAGAAATCAGGCTTTGGTGGTTATGGTGAGCTGAAAGAGAAGGCTAATAAGTAGTATATATACTGGTTACATGAGGTTCGAAGGCCTCATTTTGGGAATTTCATTGATCCTACTTCACCTCCTCTTCGAACCTTTCCAGAAAATCGTAATTGGTTCGAAGAGTTAAAGAACATCAAGTTTGATCCCACTTTTACTCATGCTGATTACTTTTACACCCTTTATCCTCATTCTGATGCCATTAAGGCTAAAGAAATTTTGGCTGCCTTTGCCTTTCTGGATATAGGGATTTTGGAGGAAGATGTCCCTTATAAAAACTTTTTGTGGGCTTGTGATACCCTCCAATGTGCTGTCTCTGAGCAAATCGGTTCTATTGTCCATGCTTTTCTAAGTCAACTCCCTCTTATTCGAATGTGGATGAAAGACAACCATGCTGCCTTTGGGTTTAATCAGGACCTTCATGATTATGAAATTGTCCATGATCAAGTCACAAAGCTTCACAATAAGATAGAAAACTTAAAGGAAAACTCCTTCGAAATTCCCATTGGAGCTTCAAAAAGGCTTTGAAAGAAGTTCAAAAGACTCATGAAGAGAAATTCTTTCAAATTGGCCAAACTCGAAGTCAAAGCCAAAAATTTGGTTTTGAAAATTAGGCCATTGATTGAGAAGAAACTCAAATTAGATGAAGGGAACATAGTTAGAATAATGGAGAGGCAATTCTTCACTTTTACTTAGGCAAGGTTTCATGCCTTGGTGACTTGGAGTTTTTCTCATTATTTTCAAGTTATCCCAACACCAGTTGCTGCTCCATTATCAACTAGAACCCTATTTAAAATGACTCCATCAAATGAAGCAACAACAACACAACAATAACATAACCCATTTAGTCCCCAATAATTGGGGGTATGGGCGGGGGAAGGATAGGAGACAGACCTAACCTTTGGCAATAAATGCACAAAGTGGCTGCTCCCAGAATACCACTGAAACAGATGGATTGGAGACAGACCTAACCTTTGGCAATAAATGCACAAAGTGGCTGCTCACAGAATACCACTGAAACAGTGATCCCCCTATACCGTCGCGTTTGCTGCAGAATCATGCCCTCAAATCAAAGCCAAAAGGCATCAGAGAGGGCAAAGATGTATAAAAGCTTCAAATGATGCCTCATATCACTTGATGGTGGCCTGAAAGGATAAGAAATGTCAGCACAATTTAAAGCAACAATTAAAGGATACTCAGAATCTGAATCTGTTTCTGGAACAAAAGCTGCTTTCTCTTTATAACTTACTTCTGGTTCCTCCATTGCATGAGTCATGGCAAGAAGTTCTTCTTCTTCATCTTCCTCTTTTTGAATCTTAGAAATTATTGCTCCCCATCCATCATTCCAACCATTATCATATGTTAAATCATATTCATCATCACTAGAAACATCAATGATCTCAACAGGGGCAACTTCTTGTTGTAAAACCCTTCGAACTAGTGAGCAATCTGGTCCAAATGGTCCAAAATTCATAGAAGGAGGAAATATCATATTAATTTGAACTTCAGGCAAAGTACCAAATTGAATAGTCCTTTTTCCATGTGCTTGCTGCTCTGATTCATTTGTTGCAGTATCTACCTTTTCAGAAGACTCCATTGCAGAAGTTTCCATAGGGGAAAATGTTTCAACAAGAGAGGAATTTAGTCCGCCAACTTCTTTCTGTTCTACTATCATGGCCTCTAACAAGCCAGATAGCTTGCCAAGGAATTTGGAAAAGCTGGGCTATTTTCATGCACCTCATTGTCCATTCTTGCTGCCAAACTCTCCAATGTTTCCTTTTTAGATTGTGTAAACCCCCTTCGAAGAGATTCCTATGAATCTTCTCTTTGAAGCCTGTTAAACCTTGGATTAAACTTGTTACCCCTATTAAGATTTTCTTTTGAAGCATATTCTTTCATTTGGGAACTAGTATACCTCATTTGCAACTTCCTCTTTTGAGTTCTTATCAACATCGGAACCATTTGAGGTGTCTTGGTCTTTGGATCTCGAACTAAAACCCGTTGACCAGTGGAGCATTTGGAGGTTTAACCATCTTATTACGAAACTTGGAAGATGCCTTATATCCTTGAAAAAGTTATGGTTTTACTTTCTTTAAAAACCAATCAGGAACTCCTTTAACCAAGGTAAATTGCACCTCTTGCACTTCATTTTCCTGCTCCATTGGAGCCTTTCCAGTGTCAACCTTCTTTGAAGGAGGATAATCCCTCTTCGAAGTTGGTGGAACTGGACTAGAAGGCACATTCCTTTTAGAAACCAACCAAGGTTTCTCATTTCTTCCCTGATTTGGGCTCACCCAAGGTTTCCTTTCATTGTTCTGATCCAAAACCTTTCTTTCCATCCTTTTTGGAAAGAAATCAACCCCCTACCTGTCCAGGTCTTTGAAAATCAAATAATTGGTTCTGCATTCCATATATAAGCACTCCAAGAAGGATGCTTCAAGCATAGGAAGATGAGATTGCTTAAGGCCTTTCTGAGAAGAACTTTCTAGTGCATACTTTTGCTTATTAATCCTTCCAACATCACTTTGAAGTTGACCAATTCTTGGTCTTCCTCTACCAAGCTGCACAGAGTTCATTCCAACATGAACTTGCTTATTCTACCACACTTCTCCAACTGTTTTGACCAAAGATGTTGGCACATTGGTGTTAGCAGTCACTTCTTCAATCTTTGGAAATGGATCTGTGTCTATGCCCATAGTCTTTTCTGGAAACATGATCCTTCCTTTCTTAATCTGCTCTTGAATCCTGTCACGAAAAATATTACAATTCTTAGTTGAATGAGTCCAAGAAGCATGCTATTTGCAATAGTTTTTCCCTTTTGTTTCCTCCAAGGTTGGAAGCTTAACATTTTCAGGCAGTTTAATAAACTTTTTCTTTAACAAATAATCAAAGATTTCATTTGCCTTAGAAACATCAAATGAATACACTTTACTGGTTGCATTCTTATTAGTCCTTGGTACTATAGAAGAATTCTTTCGAACTAAACTTTCACCCACACAAGGATCATGTTCAACAATTTCAGCAGCATCAATTTCATAAGTAGGATCCCTATAATATGTTGAATAAGAAGAATTATTTCTATCAACATCTTCCTCTAGCAGAGATTCATATCTTGATACTTTGTAAGTTAAATCAACCAAATCTCTAAACTCAGTAGAGTCGAACTTTTTTCTAAGTTCCCTACTCAAGCCATCTTGTGCTATTCTAACAAAGTTAACTTCTGGTAGTTGACATATACATTTGTTCCTAGCCCTTTTGAACCTAGCAATGAATTGGGCAGCCTTTTCATCAAGCTTTTGCTTCAATCTTGCTAAATCAGCCATGGTAACTTTAGACTCAGTTTGATAAAACTGAGCATGGAACAATTCTTCCATCCTTTACCAATTTGGAACTGATTCTGGTGGCAAATTAGAGTACCATTCGAAGGCTGTTCCTGTCAAAGAATTAGAAAATAACTTCAACTTAATGAAACCATTATTACCCAATTCCTTACACTGAGCAGTGAATCTAGCAATATGCTCAGTTGTTGATTGTTTTCCATCCCCATGAAACAAAGTAAAATCTGGAATCTTAAATCCCCTAGGAACTTCAAACTATCTATCTATCCATTTTGGATAAGGTTTTCTGTATATTTGAGTTTGTACCCCTGAGTTAGAGGTTCATAGGCCTCTTGCATGAGACCAAGTATCTCATCTCGAAGGGCAGGATTTCCTCCCAACTGGACTCTTGGGTTAACAAGTGGTTCCCAATTTACATTCCTAGGCATGTGATCTTCTGAAAATCTTCCAAAAGGGCCATCAAAAGGCCTAGGCTGTCTAAAACCTCCTTCTTGCCTTCCTAAAGGCTCATACAGATAGTTCGAATGCACCCTTCCCATTTCTGGTACTCCCAGATACCTAGGGATTCCAGTTTTTGGAATAGGCCTTCCTGCACTAGTCCTGTCATGAAAATGATTTCCTGGAGTAAAATTATACTCATCAAACCCACAATCATCATTTTTACAACTCTTATCCCCATCTAAACCATCATAATTGGGTTTGAAAGGAACATTAGTGGTTTGTTTAAACGTTTTCTTAGGCTTGGGTGTTTGATAATCATGAGTCTTTGCTTGTTCATACCAAGATTCTGGTATATCATCTACATTTATAGGTTCTTTCCCAGGCCTTGACTTAAACTAGCCTCTCCTTTATCTTCCTCAGATGACGGCAAAGGCTCATTTCTAAGTTTTGATTGCTCTTCTAACTTTTGAAACATAAGTTTTTGGGTCTGAGCCAATTCCTTAAATATAGCAATCATTTCAGCAAACTGACTAGATGACACACTTCCTCCAACTTTTGAATTTTTTGGGTCATCAACATGCACTGTTTTGTTACTCCTAGCGTTCATTCGAGAAGCCTAGCCAATTCCCACATTTGGTTCTTGACCAACACGAACTTCTGCGCCTGTTTGAAGGCCTTCAATCTGTTCATTCTCTCTAGGATTAACATTATTCTCATCCTCTGGCGTTTGGCCAACTTGAGAATCATCTGTTTGCTGCCTAAGTTTTGGAGCCATTCAACACTTTAGGGTCCCACCGGGCGTGCCAAAAAATGTGTTTGGTTCTTTTACTTCTTTGCAATGAAAAATAATTGTGTGCGAGCGTGCCAGAGAGAGTTTTCAATCTCCTCCCTCAGATTAACTTTGGAAAACCAAATCTAATCAGGCGATTGTGTTTTAATGGTTCAATTACCTTAATTAAGAGGATTTTTTCCTTCAAAGTGAAGAAATACAAACCAATTCACTTAGGAAATCAAAGAACAATAAAGAAACAGAATACTTTGATCAACAAATCGAAATTAAACTTACTTCGAAATCGTCTTCAACTTCAAATAGAAAGATAACAAGAACTTGGAACACTTGATTGATACAAGAACAACTAACATTTACTTCCTAAACTACTTTCTAATCTACTTCAAACTGAGTCAAATTCCTAAAATTACAATTTTACTTGCTAATGAATAAACCAAGCATCATTTTTTGATTGCTGTTTGTTGAAGATTTATCCGGGGCTTTTACTTCTTCAACTTCTTCTATTTATAGGCCTTGCTTGCAATTTTGAACTTTCCGCTCGAAGTATTTGAACTTGGCTTGCTTCGAACTCCATCATTTTAAGCAGTTTCTTCTCTTCAACAACATCTGATCTTTAATCTTCCTTCAGAAGTTTCAAATTTGAACCTGCACAGTTATTTGTTCAAATCGAATGATTAGCTTTAAGAAAATAACTACCTTGCATGACTTGTTCCGCGTGTCTTAACTGTCAACCGTCTTTGTTTTATATGTTTACACGTGTAGTTCATGCCTTTAGCAATTAACAACATGGCTTCGAATCCAATTCGTTGGCTAATAACTGCCAAAAACTGTCTTTCAAATTGGATACTAATAGGACAACGTATTGACTCATTTGTAACCCATTAATCCAGTTCCTTTTAATTAACGTTAAGCCGCCAACGTTTGACATTCTTAACTACGTGTCAATTAATTATTGGATGTGTTGATTTTATGTGTAAACACTAGGAAAGCCCCAAATCAGATGGCCTGACGAGTCCAGTTAGAATCCTCATTCCTTCCTTGGACAGTGCGAAGTTTGTCTTTTTAACAGACTTTCAAGGGCGCTAGTCTTGAGTTATTCCACAGTTCAAAGTTAGTCAAAACATTTACTTGAGTGAGGTCACCTTTAAGAAAAATTTAGTCGGCCATATTTTCCAAGAATCAGACGGGCATTATAACGGCGTAATTTTGAAAAAGTCAATTTTATCTGGGCATTATAACGACTACGTGAGGTTTAGAAAAATGTTTCTTTAATTACTACTAACTTTTACCGTAAGTTTAGAACAGGTAAGTAACTTTCCGAAAAAATTATAACTACTACGGTAAGTAACTTTAAGAAAAAATTAAAACTACTACGACATTATAACAATGTAAAAATTAACTTAGGAATGGTTAGGAAAACTACTTAAGAATAGTTAGAAAGGCAACCTTAGTTTCCGGGTGTTAATTGGAAGCCGAAAAGCTAGGTTGATTTTCCAAGCTCGAACTACTGTAAGCTAAAATAAGTTTCTACCAAACTAACTTCTAATTTTGGATTGAGTGGTGGCTTTGGGTGGTGGTGCTACTTTGAATTTGGGAAGAACAAGTTGAATTTTTACTTGAAAACTCAAGAAACTTACTACTAAAAGCTACTACAAGAACTACAAAAGCAGAAGAGATTTGGGTGTGAGAAATGAGGAGTGTGAGGGTTCTATTTATAGGCAAAACAGGACACCCCTCCCCCCTCATTGGCCCGCCCCCCTCTCTTCCATGTGCTCTCCATAAATGCAAGATTTTGCAAGAACAAAATCCATGATTTTGTGAGATTTTAGAGAATAAAATCCTAGGTAAAAATCTAAGTATTAATGGGTAAGATCTTAAGTCACTTTCTAGGAAATTTCTTAGTGTTCTAGATAGTGTAAAATTTTGCATGGCCACCTTTGTTTTAGGGAGTTTTGGGTACTAGTTATACACTGCAATAGGCACATGTCTAAATCTAGGGTGAAACTAAGTAAATCTAGGTATTAAACAGAGAATATATTCTTATTCTCTTATTAATGAGGGGATATATTCTTATTCCCTTAATAAATGAGGGAATATCTTCCCTTCAATAATTAGGGTTAGTATTTGTAGGAGAAAATCCCACTAGAAAGGGTTTTTGGATGCTAGGTGTACTACAATTAGACACATGCCTAATAGCCTAGGAAAATCTTAGGAAATCTTAGGTTTTAATGAGAGAATTATAGGAAATCTTAAGGTTTCACTTTAAGGGATTCTTGGTACTACATTTACATGTATGGTGTACTTATTGTTAGTGACTAAGTAATCAGGAAGCTTCCTCCCTCTCTCCTTCCTCCATGTGCAAGCACATGGCTAATAACTCCTAGGAAATCCAGTAGAATCCTTAGGCAATAATTGGTGAATCTTACCATTTATGGGAAGATCTTGGAAGAATGTATACCCTTGTATACAACATGTGCCAAATTGGGAAACTTCCCAAGGCCTCTCTCTCTCTCTCTCTCTCAATCTCTCTAACAAATGGAGAGAATAAGAATATAATCTCCCAGGAATTTGGATTGTACTTGGTGTGTACGAAATCTAGGGGAAAATCTAGGAATTAATTGGTGGAAATCTAGCAGGAAATCTAGTAATACTAAATAATAGTATAAATGTACTAGTACACACATATACATACTAGTATAAAAATAATTATTGACCAAAAATTATTAACAAATAAAATATTTTAAGTAAAAGTAAAATTAATTTAATAAACTAGTCATTATTATTATTTTTTTAAAAAAATTAGGGTCGTTACAAAATGTGTAAAAAGTGTATAAAAAGTAAGTGTAAATGTATTGAAAATTTTATAAAAGTAGTGTAAATATATTGAAAAGTGTAAGTGCACCCCTTTATACTAAAAACTCGTAATTTTTTTAGCAAGATGATTCATAACATTTTCACTAGGAATCATAATATTTGCTTCTCTCATAACTTTTCAGCAATAAAATTCATCACATTTTCACTAAAAATCATAACATAGGTGCATGTTGTAACTTCTATATTAAAAACTCGTAATACTTTGGTGGTGCAATGGTACACATCCAAAAAGGGGTGTGTATTGTGTCACTATTCATTATAAGTACGCCAATCCAAAACTTTATTTTCATCTCTATTTTCAACAAAACATAACATTATTTCACTTTCCCTCGAAAATTTCAAATTATGAATTTTCCACTTTTTAATAATATAAGTATTGTAATAATTGGATTGAAAATATAATTGCTATTACTCCCTCTGTCCCTAAATGTTGGTCCAGTATTCCATTTTGGGCAATCCCAAAATGTTATTCCCTTTTCATAAATCAATGTACTTTATTTGATAACTTTCCAATTCTACCCTACTTTTTTGATGTGACAAATGAAAAGTTGCAATGAATATGGGCTAAATTGGAAAGAGAAAAAAAAAAGTGTAATGATTTTGTCTTGACAAAAAGTTGGAATCCCAAAATAGCCCTAATATTTTGTGACGGAGGGAGTATTGTTATACCCACAAAAAAGTTATAGGGACTCATCTCTATTTTGGAGCGAGGTCTCTGTATACAGAGATCCAAAATCAAGTCTCTGTTTTAGAGACCCATGGGGCATAAAGGCACGACTCTGACCAATAAGATTTCATTATAACTTCGAACGTTATTCTTGGGTGAGTGAAATGTTCGGCGTGGAACCACATTATTTGGGGTGATTGTATTAATTTAGCTCCGGAAAGGGTTGGTTTATTGCAATTGGAGTGTTTCGATCAAATCAGCTTGATAGGTTTCGGTTTCACAGCTACAGCATCGTATAGAGTTCGTTTGGGTTTTCTGAAATCTTGCATGGTTGGAAGTGATGGCGCAAATTAATCTGTGGGAAGATTTAGTGGAAGATTTAGCATATTCAATGGGAAATTTCGATCATCCTGCAATGGATAATTGTGAACCTTTGCCACATTGGGAGGAGCTTTATCATAGGAATCCTAATGATCGTGACTTTTTTTTTTGTCTCATCTGATGATGGCTTTGACCCAGATGTACTATGTGCTTCAAGATTTAGTCCTATGGGTAATAATATTGATGATTCTAGTTTTACATCGGATCCAGTTGGTCCTGAAGAATTGCTTGGTTGGTTACACGCGACTGGGAGCTTGAATATGACTGAAACAAAGGATGGGCGCTCTCACATCGAGGTGGCATCAAGTAAGACTCTGTCTTTAGTAAAGGATTCCTTTCCATATGGGTTGTGTAGTCGAGAGGCTATTCTTAGCGCAACAACCAAGCTTGTTGAGGGAATGGTTAATGCCGCTCAAACTTGTCCTACGTCTGCTGTGGATAATTCCGGCACTTATGAACTTAGTCCCAGCCATAAAATAGCTCACGTGAGTAACCATATGCCATCTTAACAAACTAAGTTTGAAAAGATTTCAGATAGGTGCCATACTAGAGAAGACGAAGGCAAGCGTACTACACAAAAGCATTACTCTGCAAGGGATTGCACCAAATAGGGTGGCACTGATAAAGTGAAACACTCCCATAGTTGGGCTGGGAGGAGTCATAAGCGAGGCTCTTATTCCCAACAGTCTTTTAAGCGAAAATATCTAGTCCTATTGGGACGTGACTTCCTTCTAATTGATCAAAAAGTTCAGTCTACACTTGCAGATACTAAGGCCTTTTGTTTTTTTCATCGACCGAGTTTTTCACCCGTTGAGATCCATGACATTAGCGGGTCTCCTGAGGACCCTTTGACTTGTGACTATCAAACTTTCGCACCGAGCATCTCCACTATTGATGAGCTAGCTAATGATTCAGGTGGTGAGCCGGTTCTGATACCAGTTGGAGATACTGAGACGCCCTCGATCAGCATAGAAGAAACTCTTCCACACCAAGGTTCGACTGTGAGGAACCTCAGATCTAAATGCATTATAGCTTTTAAGGAAGTTGTCTCTGAAGATGTCCTTTCCTCTGAGGATGTCCATTGCCAAGATTATGTAGCATAACATCTACAACAATCACCGTCGCAAGATCAGCATATCGGATCTGACAAGGTAAAAGGAGAGGAATCAGAAATCAATGCTATAGAGAGTAGGATCATTGATTCTGGGGATGGAGGTCTTCATATGGCACGTTCATCCAACAACATGTTGAGATATCTCAAGTCTATGCGACTCAAGCCATCTAGGACTAGCAGTGCTAAGAAGAGAGGATGTCATTTGGATACTTCAGAGATTTGCAGGGCTCTTAGACGTTTCTCAAGGCTGAAAAACATTGATGGTGGTCAATCTGTAAAGCCTTTCAAAGAATTTGCAAAGCGTAAGCGTAAACGAACACACTCCATTGAGGATAGCTATTTTGATCCTCATGTCTTTCGTGCTCCGCAGCGTCGCACGCTACCCTAGTATCCTTTATCTACTTTTTTCTCCACTAATATATATATATTTTTTTTGTAGGTGCTAGTTTTTTTGGTCATGTGTGTTTGTTTTGTTGGCCTTCGTATAAGTTTATTGGGAGTAGGCATTACTTCTTTGTTTATGTTAGTCTTTGTTCTGTTCACATCCCAATTAGGTTTATATCTGCCTTGTACTCCTACTAAGGCGATATCACCGTGTTCTGTTTTTGTAGACTTGAAGCTAAGTCGTGATAGGTTAGCTTCATTTGGTCTCCGCCTGTCGGCGGCGCCCTTTCCATGTGTAGGCGACATCACAGTTGGATTAATGAATTTTCTCTCTTTTGGCCCAAAAAAAAAACCACATTATTAGTTACGAAATAAGTGGTTTAAATAATTAAGGAGGGACCAAGAGGGGTCCCATGCGCCTTTACTAGTGTGTTTTGGTTGTGGGTACTAAAAAAAGAGAGTTGTAGAGACTTAAAAAAATAGAATTTCCCCAGGCTCTTGAGACCACAAAGGGTTGAAATGGTCCGAAGAATACTTACGCCTCATTTGGATGGGGGATTAGCCCCCCGAATTTCTTTTCACCCCGGATAAAGGTGGGTCCTACTCCATATCCACCGTTTGGAATGGAAAAATTGCTCCCAAATAACTTCCCCCCCCCCCCCCCCTTCAAAACTTATCCGGCTATGGAGGGTTTGAGGGGGATAACTTTTGGGCACCCCCCACCCTACCCAAAAGTTATCCGGCTGGAGATGTCATTATTTGGACGACTATACCCTTCCTTATCCCCCTCCCCCAACCCCAGCCTCCCTCCCTCAAAACTTACGTATTTTTGTTTTCCAGAAAAACACAGAGACAGATATATGTCCGGAGAGAGAGGGAGGAAAAGAGAGAGAGATAGAGGAGAGGAGAGGAGAGGTACCTGTTATTGCAGTCGTCGGAGTGCCGTTGCCGGAGCGATCTGGGTTGCTACTGCTGAAACCAAACTGGGTTTCATGGGGAAGAAGGGAAAGTGTGTTGGTTTTCCCGTGAATGGGTGTTGGTGGCACATTGGTTTCGGGTTTTCCTGTGAATGGGTTTTAAATGGGTTTGACCGGTTTTCTCGTGAATAGGTAGTACTTTATCAATTAATGAATTTTTTAGTAGGAGTATCAAATAAATTGGCTTTTCAAGATTTTTTGTGATGTATTATGAGAGAATCTGTCTTGATTTTTGAAAAAAATTATTTTTTGTGTGTGAAATACCCCCTTAATCGATATAGACAAAGTTTTGTGAAAAGTTAATGAGAGAGTTCTTGCTGGGAAGTTAGCTGCTAATTAACAAAAGCGTTCATTGGTTAGCCTCCAGAGCTCATTCTCTAGGTTTACCCTCCCCGTGTTATATGCCAGTTGATATCTGTAATTTTAAAATCTCAAAATTTTGAATTTGGGGTGAATTGTGCCCACCAATTTTTTTCCCAAATCTGGAGAGAAGCAAAAGAGGGGAGAGAGGGCGTGGGACCCCTTCATGCCAGTTCAGATCTGTACATAATCCGTCCTCTTCATTTGTCCCAATAGAATTATTGCGATCTTTCTATGCAATGAAATGGCTTTCAAAATGATGGGGTAAATTCATGACAGTGATTGATTGATCTACAAAGCAATTGATACCAATACGATGATAGTTACGGTGATGCCTAATACAAAACGTTATGATTGACCACTCTTGCTTATGGGGTAAAGTTTGGGCATGTGTAATCATGATTTAGTCTAATAGAAATGCGACCATCACTCATCCAAAAGGATCGAGTGGTCCCAGAAATAATTGCTTAAGATTGGCCCACTCGGGAAAAATTATTGTATGCTCCTGGAAAAATTAACGCGTAAAACATAATTTTTTGCGATATAATCTGTTCTCCCCAGTGGCATACTCAAAATTAAAATGTTGCTAAAGTTAGCAATATGTAAAAAACACTCACAATGGAGTAATTATTCTAAAGTTACCAACATCTTAATCAATACTCAAATTTTGACCATGGTATACTCAAAGCGACTAAAATTTCACAATAATCAAATTTAATAGATCTCACATCTCCTCAATTAAGCATACCCATCATTAAACAAAAATCTTCTCTCTATTTTCTCACTCTCTCCCCCTCTCTCTCTCTCTCTCAACATAAGTTTTCAAAAACTTATTGAATTTTTTTCAATACCTGTTTTTTTTTTTCTTTTCCCAAAACCTGTTTGTTTTTTGAAACTGAATTTTTTTCTTCTTTCAAAAACAATTTATTTGAAAATTGTTTAATTGTTTCGATTTTTATTTTGGAAAACTGTTAGTTTTTTAAAACAGAATTATTATTTTTCAAAAACAGTTTTTTTTGAAAACTATTTAATTTTTTTGAATTTTTTTTGGAAAGCTTTTTTTTTTTTTAAAAAAAAAAACACAAGTTCCAATGTACTTTTTTCACTTTCCTATATACTTTCACACATTCCTATACACTTTTTAGAATTTTCCTATTTCAAAAACTATTTTTGAAAAGAAAAACAGTTTTGACTGAAAAAGTAATTTTTTAAATAATTTGATTTCTTTTTCAATCTGAAAAGGTAATATAACACTCAATTTTGATATACCATTGTGGACCCTCTACATTGTTAACTTTAATCAAAAGGTGATGTGACAAATTTTGGTGATTCAATTTTGAGTATATCATTGGCGATACCCTAACAATGGAATGGAATAAATTTTGGCCTTTGTATACTCAAAGTTACCAACATTTTCATAATAACCAAATTTAATGACCCCACATCTCCTCAATTAAATACACCCATCATTACACAAAAACTCTCTCTCTCTCTCTCTCTCTCTCTCTCTCTGTGCAATGTTTTCAAAAAATTATTGAATTTTTTTCTAAACCTTTTTTTCTGAAAACTATTTGTTTGTTAAAATTAAATTATTTTTTCATAAAAAAATTTTTTTTGAAAACTTTTTTTTTTTGGAAAACTGTTTGTTTTTAAAATGAATTATTTTTTTTTCAAAAAAGGTTATTTTTTCAAAAACTTTTGTTTTTTGGAAAACTGTGTCTTTTTTTTTTTTTAAAAAAAACTATTTAAAAAAGTTTTTGAAAAGAAAAATAGATTTGACTTAAAAATAAATTTTATAAATATTTTAGTTTCTTTTTTACTTTGAAAAGGTGATATAGCACTCAATTTTGATTATGTCATTGTAAACCTCTATGTTGATCTGGGGGTGTTGGAAATCGGCCCTTGAAAATCATCCTGAAAATCGCCCAAAATGACGTTGTTTTGGGTGATTACCACTAATCCCCTTTTGAGAAAATAATTCCCATCAGGTCAAGCTGAGTTTTTTTAATTTTTTTTAATTTTAATATCCCTAAAGTGCTTAAATTCAAAGTGCCTAAACTCTAAACTCAAACTGCCTAAACTTCCAAACCATATGAAAGTGTCTAAACTCCCAAACCATGTGAAAGTGCCTAAACCCCCCAAATCGTATTAAAATGGCTAAACCCCCAAAATCCCATGAAAGTGCCTAAATTTCAAAATCCCTATGAAAGTGCCTAAATCCCTAAACCGTACGAAAGTGCCTAAACCCCCCAAATCCCATGAAATTGCTTAAACTTCTAAAATTCTATGAAACCGTATGATACCCTAAGTGTCTAACCCCCCCCCCCCCCCCCCCCCCCCAAAAAAAAAAAAAAAAAAAAAAAATTGAACTTGGAATAATGCTCGTGGTTATTTTGGTTTAAAAAAAAAAAAAAAAAAACTTGACCTAGTGGTAATTAAGTTTATGTTTGTAGGACTCAAAATGACGTGGTTTTGAGTGATTTTTTTGTTGTCCCTTTTGTCGCCCCAAACGACATTGTTGTGGGCGATTTTCAGGGGCCGATTTCCAGTAGCCCCGGATCCTGTTAACTTTAGTGTATGGGGATAAATTCACGTAAACCTGGATCACGTGCTTCCTTGATTCAACCCCAAATCTGCAAAGACAGAAAAAGGGTTGGAGCACCTTTGCCTCTCATCGGCAAAGGCCCTCCGATGCCTAAGTTAGTATCTCGTACTTAAATTCTCAAATCACACAGTGCATATGAAAGGGGTTTCACAGCGTACCTTTCTTCATGGGTTCGATGTCTTATTTATAGGTGGAATAGTTTGCCCATTAGGGCATCACGTTGTCCCTGTTTCCTATTCTCTTCAGGAATTCATATTAGGAACAAGCTCGCATGTCCTGGTAGATCTCGTCTAGCAGTAGTTTTCCTTTCCATATAGGATTCTTTCCTATACGGGGTATACTCCTAAACTCATTAGGACTTCCCATATCGATCTTTATTCCTCAGATTTGCTCATTATCTCATAAGGAACCGCCTTAGATTGTTCTGGAATGTCTCACCGCCCTATACGTGGCGGTGCCGTGCTTCCACATAGCTCGGAATAACCCGTACATAGCTCAACTCATCACGCTGAGATGAGTTATGTATTCCAAAATGTTGCTTAAGCTATACACGTAGCCTACCTAGCTCGGCCATATCAGGGGCATCCTTTTACATCTTACGCCGAGCTAGTGCATCCTAATTTATTAGTTCACTCTATTTAATCTGGCCTTATTCATGGCCGAACCAGCTTGGCACAGGGCTTAAGGACTCCCTATGTGGTGCTGAGCTATTCACCCTCTCGTGGTGATTAATTAGGGCACGTGCTTTACCCTTCTCAGGGGTAATTATGTTTTACCCACTCCAATTGCTCCCCAACTCTGCCCACTACTGTCACTCATCAGCGGTGTGTAGAGCTTCAATGGTCTCTGACGCATTTTACTTCACGCCTCCCCCTCACGTGGGGGGCAAAATTACTTTTACATTAAATGCAAGATGACCCGTTGGGGGCTGGATAAGCCCAAAGGACGTTTTTGCTGACGCGTTTAGACGCGTCATGCCCAACTTTTTGGGGTTTCGGGCGGGATAATGATTACTTTCATCCCTCCAAAACCCCTCCCTCTTTCTCTTCTTCCCTCATTTCCCTCATTTTAGAAACGAAAAAACTCGAGAGAGAGAATACACCATTAACGCCATCCTCAGAGATCGTTTGCCCACCGCTTCTTCTTCCGATCACGTCGGAAAACGTTTCCTCCCTTCTCGTCGAAGTTTTCTCTTTGGCCCACATCCTTTCACGTAAGTAACTTTTCTCTAGACTTCCATTTCCGTTGTGCGTTTGTCTCCTTCGTTTTCTCCCAGTTTCTATTCATCTTCTCCTTCCTTTGGGTTTCAACTGTGAAACCCTAAAATGGGGAAACATAGGGCACTCTTAAGCACTCCTGGGAAAATAGAAGCATTTTGTAGGAAATATGAGATCCCAAATGATGTTCAGTTTCGTCTAAACAGGCATAACGACATGGGTGAGGAAGGTCAAGATTAGAATAAGATTCATATTCCCCTCATCTTCGTTGTAGAGGGAGGTCTTAGGTTCCCCTTACACCCCTTCTTTAGGGAGGTCTGCAACCAGTGCAGACTAGACCCAATGCAGCTGTGCCCTAATTTTGTTAGGGTAGTCATGGGCACAATTGCCCTGAATAGGCTCCTCGGCCTTCACCTTGACTGGTGGGACTTACACTACCTGTACAGTGTAGTCCCTACTGCAGATAATAATTACTACTTCAAGGCTAGGGACCCTGAGCAGAAGCTTATCACGGACCTGTCCAACTCTTCAAAGGGGGAGGGAGATGACTACCTTATAGTCACTGGCAACTGGGAGCCCAGAGATGCCGAGGGGAATACCATTGGCTTCGCCTGCCCCACGGCTGCGGGCCAACCACGTTAGTACTCAAACCTTTGCTATTTCTTCTTTTTTATGAGGATATTCCATTTTATCTAACTGATTTTTCCCGTGCTGTTTCCTTTCCTTGCAGCAAGCAACTTAAACCATGGCGGTCGCCTGAACCACGGAAGGCTACACCGCGAGGAGATAGCATTGGCATTGTACTTTGACGGGTTCGAACCAACTCCCGTGGGTTTCGGCCGCGCTTCCCACCTGCTACTGGACTACACTCCCTCTTACTGGGGCGGTATCAAACGAGTGGAAGAACCTCGCTCGAGACATCCTTTGCCTCCCATAGCTCCCCTTATTGCCCCACCTGCCTCAGCTGATCAGAGGAGCACAAGATCCCGAAGAGGCCGAGCAGGGAGGAGAGCGACGCGTTCCTGTGCTCCGAGGGATCTACAGCAGCAAGTCGCGTTTGCTCACATCCCGGAGATACCTACTGCCATTCCAATCCTCACCCGCATCGACCAAGAGCCAAGCACATCCGGACGGGTGGTAGTTGAAGAAGAAGAAGAAGAAGAAGAAGAAGAAGAAGAAGAAGAAGAAGAAGAAGAAGAAAGAGAAGTGCATGATCACCGAGCAGCCGTTCTTGCCCTAGCCGAGCAGTCTGTCCTGCTTGTAGACATAGATTCATCAGGCTCTCCCCTTCTCCTGAACGAGACATGCCTCTACAACCAATTAGCTTGCTAGATGGGCTAAACCTGTGCGGACGTGCTTCTCGTGCCTCTTCGACCGCTCATCCAGTCATCCCCCCTCCAACTGCGGCCCCCTCTTTTCCCGAGCAGCAGAGGGATAAAAGGCCAGTAGAAAGTCCTCAGGACATCCAGCCTCCCCCTCAAAGAAGAAGGACTAGGGATTCAAGCTCGAGATGTTCTGTTATTGACTCTCCTCCACTCGTGCAACCTTAGTCCCCTGTCCTTGCTCGTCCTGATGGTACCCTTTTGAACATGATCGATAAGATTTCTTCCGTTGAAGTCGCCTTCAGAGTTTCCCGAGCTACTCTCCTCCCGCTGGACATGGAGAGAGAGAAGAATTGTTCTTACGATGCCCTTATGAAGTCAATTTTTCAATCGAGTGCTAAGGTATGAATTTTGATTACTACTCTCCTGTGCATTTTTCTCCCCATATTACTTTTCTTCACTGTTACTTGAGTTCCTTCTGCAGATCATGCAAAAGGCCTCAGCAGGCTTTGAGAAAGCTAAGGATAATGAGAGGGAGCTCAAGAAAGAGATTTCTTCTATCTAGAAGACGGCTGAGAGAGCTGAAAAAGAGAGTACTACTCAGGCTCAACTGTTGAAGGAAGCTAGAGAAGAGGCCGAGAAGGTGAGGGCCGAGCTGGCCGAGCAAAAAAGACAATCCAAAGAGACTGAGCAGAATCTGCATCTGGAGCTGGCTGCTACTCTGAGCAAAGCTAAAGCGGAGTATGACCAAGAAGTAATAGAGATTACTAATAATTACAGGGCCCAGAAGCCTGCGGTCAAAGATGCCGTCTGGGAGGCAAGCTGGAAGCGTTGCTACACAAAGATGGAAATTCCTGAAGATTCCCCTATGTGGTCTGACATGGAGCTTCCAAGCCAGGTGGTCGCTTTGGCGGCTCAGCAACAGTCTGAAACCCAATCCCCCAACGCTCATCCAGATGCCTCTACACAATGTGATGCTCATCCTCAGCCTGAGCCCCTCCCTAAGCAGTCCCCAGCTAAAGAAGCCATTATTGATCTTACCGTTCAGGGAGGTGATATTGCTGGAGATTCTGCTGAAGGTCACAACCCTGACTCCACCCTTGCCACTGATGTTACACGACTAAGTGAAGAGGCTTAATGCTGTGTTATTTTTCTGATAAACTCGATCTCAGCTTTTTCAACTGACCCTGCGTGATCTTGCTCAGCCGTCTGTGGCCTGTTGATACTTTTCTTGTACTTTAAGTATTGCTTTGATGGCTGGTCCTGTGTGATCTGGTTTGGCCGTATGTGGCTGTTGATACTAAGTTTTTACCCTTGGGTGCTATGGTACCTTAGTTTTGCATGCTTTTGCTCTCTAGGTATTTTCTTAGAAATATTTTAGTCATTGTCGCTTGCATTATTCATTGCAGGTCTATGTTTACCAAGTGTCCACGTACCTGGGTTTTTGCATTCATTGATGCCGATCTAAGGTTTTCGTACTTAGAAATTTTTTTACCAAGTGTCCACGTACTTGGTTTTTTGCATTCATCGTTGCAAATCTAAGTTTTTTTGTACTTAGAAAATTTTTACCAAGTGTACGCGTACTTGGATTTATTAAAATGGTTGAAGTATGTATATTCTCTGCTCCCCAATAGGAAACAAAATGCAAGACAATTTTGGTTCATATTTAAGCAAAAACACAATAAAATGAAATTTCATTAATGCTAAAAATATTGATCAAGATAATAATCTAAATAACTTGTGTTGTTGATTTTATTTGTAATCCCAACTAGGCACTAAAAATAAATGTGATCAGATAAAGAGAAACAAATTATTGGTAAAATTTCCTTAGGTTCTGAACATTCCATGGCCTGGGTACTGGGTCTCCGTCCAGGTCGGCCAAATGATAGGCTCCAATTCTAGCAATCCCTATAATCTTATACAGGCCTTCCTAGTTTGGCCTAAGCTTCCCATCAGAGGATAGCTTGGTGTTTGCCAAGACTTTCCTTAGGACTAAATCTCCAACCTTGAACTCTCTTGGATGCACCTTCTTGTTGTAACTTCTTCGCAGCTGCTCCTAGTATGCCGCCCGAGTAATAAGTGCATGCTCTCTCTTTCCTCGGCAAGGTCAAGCTGCTCAGCTAAAGCTTTTATCGTTGCCTCCTGACTCCACAAGAGATCACCGAGGAGTGGTTCTATATGCCCAGAGTATGGCTGGTAGCTCGTCTGGCCACTTTCCCTTCTTACTTTCCAACCTCTTCTTAAGACTCTTAAGGATGGTCTTGTTTGAAGCTTCTGCTTGCCCACTACTCTGTGGGTAAGCTGGGGTTGAATAGTAGTTTCTGATGCCGTACTAAGCACAAAAAGCTTTGAACTTCTTGCCGAACTGGGACCCATTATCTGAGATGATGGAGTAAGGTACTCCAAATCGTGTAATGATCTTGTTCTAGACAAACTTCTCTACTTCTCTACCATGGCCTCCGTGATCTTTGCGAAAGTTTCGCTCTCTATCCACTTAGTGAAGTAATCCGTGCCAATGAGTAGGAATTTTCGTTTCCCTGTTGCCATGGGGAGAAGACCCACGATATCCAATCCCCACTGCGCAAATGGCCACGGGCTTGTTAGGGGAAGGAGGTCCTCTGTTGGGGCTCGGATAAGAGGTGAATATTTCTAGCACTTTTCACATTTCTTGACAAAGACATTTGCATCTTCTTGCATGTATGGCCACAGTACCCCTTGGATATTGCACGGTGGGCTATGGACCTTCCACCTGTGTGCCCTCTGCATGTTCTAGTATGGATCTCGTGGAGGAATTTCTGAACCAGAGCTGGGTGTACACACAATAAATATGGGCCAAGGAAAGATTTTCGATAAAGTTTACCTTCTGAGGAGAGCTAAAAGCGTACAGACTTGGTTCTAACTTTGTGTGCTTCCCTCTTGTCTCCTTGCAAAGTCCCATCTCGTAGGTATGCCACTATTGGATCCATCCAGCTTGGCCCTAACTCGGTCTCCATAACCATCTCTATTGCTCAGCCAATGCTTGGTTCACTCAAGTAATCCACAGCCACTATGCGCCGGTACTCCGTTCTTACTACCGACCCTAAGCATGCCAATGAATCCGCATGTGCATTCTGTCCTGAGCTAATTTGTTGGACATGGACTCTATCAAACTTGTCAAGTAAGTCCTTGGCTGCCTCTGAATATGCAACCATCCTTTCATTTTTCATAGCATATTCCCTTGAAAGCTGATTAACAACTAATTGTGAATCACAGAATATTCTTAATTTACTTACTTTGAGTTCGCTGGCACTTGTAAGTCCGGCAAGCAAGGCTTCATATTCTTCTATGTTGTTGGTGGCACTAAATCCCAGCCTCAATGCTTGTTCCAGCACCAATCCATCTGGAGAAAAAAGCACAACTCCTGCTCCTGACCCCTTGTTGCAGGCTGACCCATCAACATAAAGCCTCCATTCCTCAGGATCCAAATTGGCCACTCTCGTTGGCTGCTCGGGATGATTGATTCCTTGTTCCTTCTCCTAGAGAGTTGGTGGTGGTGGAGCTACTGTTGGAGTGAACTCAGCTACAAAATCAGCCAAAATTTTCCCTTTGATTGCCGTCCTGGGCTGATAATCAAGGTCAAATTGGCTCAACTCTATCAACCACTTTGAGATCCTTCCAGAGAAGTTTCCTTTTCGTAGCAGAGGCCTCAACAGACATTCTGTGAATACTGTGATGGGATGTTGTAAAAAGTAGTGTGGTAGCTTTCTTGAAGCTTGACAAGAGCATATACCAGTTTTTCTAATGGTAAGTATTGCGTCTCTGCATTTAACAAGGTTTTGCTTACAAAGTAAACTAGAGCCTGCTCTATCCCCTTTATTCGTAAGAGGACCGAGCTGGCGGCAGGCTCTGATATAGCCAAATACAATATCAACCGCTCCCTAGCTTTTAGAATAGAGAGGAGAGGAGGGGAAGATAGGTAGGCTTTTAGCTCTTGGAAGGCTGTCTCTTGCTCGGCTCCCCATTTGTACCCTTCTCTCCTTTTCAGAAGTTGGAAGAATGGCCTGCAACGATATGAGGATTTACTTATAAAACGGTTTAGAGCTGCTGCCATCCCTGTTAGTCTTTGGACCTCTTTCGTGGTCTTAGGGCTTTGGAGATTCTGCAGAGCTGCGATCTGGTCCGGATTAGCCTCAATTCCTCTCTTGGTTACCAGGTGCCCTAGAAATTTCTCCGAGCTGACCCCAAAAGCACATTTTGAGGCATTTAGCTTCAACTTGTATTCTCTCAGAATATTGAAAGTCGCCTTCAGGTTGGCAAGATGATCAGGCTTCACCTTACTTTTCACAACCATATCATCTATATAGACTTCTGTAGACACCCCAAAATGAGACGTTTGTATACATTTTAATCCCCAATGATGAAAAGAAACGCTCGGAAGGCCTCTCGGATTGAAATTCTCCAAGTCAACTCAGTCAACAGTACCGTATAGTACTCATCTCTCATGCACGGTACAGCCTCAGTCACGTACAACAGCCTTTTGAATTTTGGCGGTGGAGGAGTGCCGCACGGCACAGTTGGTGTGCCGCACGACATAGTTTGTGTGCCGTACGACACTGTCATTTGTCAAACAGCTTTTGCAGAAGTTCCAGCAGCTCAAAATGTTGACGAAATGGTTACTCTGCTCATCATGGTTTCGTGCAAGGATGGAAGGCTACCCTAGAGTCATCATTTCTTTGTGTGAGGATGAAGAAAACTTCATGGCCAAGTTCACCCAATGCCTATAAATCCCGACCAATTTCGGATGAGAAAGACATGAAGAAATTATGAGAAAAACCATGAAGGTCTACCACTAAATTTGACAACACTTCTCTGGTTACAAACCTCCTTCATCCTTACCTATAGTCTCCAGAAATTAATCTCACTCTCCTTCCCAAAGTAAACCCAACCAAAAAAACCCAACCTCTGTTTTCAATCCCAAAGTCATGAGGTCGCCATTCAAAATTTACCCAAGTTTCAGCCAACAATCACCATAGCCATAGCACTGGGGTGAAGTCAGAGTTCAAGGAAGTCCAAATCAAGTTCAGAAGGTTTTAAAAGAGTTTCAATCCGAGAGTTTCAAGCTGAAGGTATATTTTTGTTTCGCCAAAATTCTTAAGTTTGATACCCTGAGGGGAGGGGTGCCAAATGCGGGACGATGATCAATATTGTCTCCGCATTCGGTACGCCCATGTTACAATAAAAACCGTTTTATTTACAAACCTCCCGGTTGCGTCGTACGGTGAAAATATCGCCTCGTACGGGGTAATTTAGTGAGGAGAAATATTCTTTACTTGAACATACTGTTTTCCTATCCAAAATAATCTATTTTCAATTAAGTTTCATGCCTTGTATGTGCCTTTATTTCATTCTTTTCGAAAAATCAAATTTTCAAATTGTTGTGAAGTAAACAGTGCCGCACGACACTCCTCCTGTACCGCACGGTACACTTGGAGTGATGTATGGCACACTTTTGAAAATTTGACTGTTGAAATGATGAACAGTGCTGCACGGCACACTTTATGTACTGCACGATACACTTAGTGTGCCGCACGACACTCTTTTGCAAAACCAGAAATTTTGAACCAACTCTTCTGAAAGACAGTTTGAATCTTTGATTGGTTGCTTGTTTTAACTTGCATTATTGCTTACTTGTTTTCATTATTGTCGTCTACTTTGCTTGATAAATTGTTTATTTGAATAAAGTTTGGCATTAAAATATTTTCTAAAAATCCCACAAATGTTTAGTAAAGACCAATTTTTAATCGGGTGAGCGGGGTGCATTAAAACCCTTCCCCGTTCGTAACTTGGCTCCCGAATCCAAAAGGAATCTCTGGTTTTCAAATCGTTTTCTAAATCATTTTCTCAATTATTTTCAAAACGGTTTCTCGGGTCCTAAACCATTTTCCAAAAACCCGGGTGGCGACTCTATTTTCAAAACATCATTTTCAAACTAAATAACCGGCGTGGAGGTTGACCGTCCACAACTTCCATGGTCTTGCCGAGCTAATCCTTGAACATCTTAGTAACCAACCTGTGATAAGTCGCTACGGCATTCCTTAGCCCAAACGGCATGACCTTGTAACAATAGAGACCTCTTGGCGAGATGAAGGACGTTTTCTCTTAGTTGGGCTCGTACATAGCTATTTGATAATATCCTCGGTATGCATCAAGGAAGCTCATCTTCTCGTAGCATGACGAGGCATCTACTAGTTGATCAATCCTGAGAAATGGGAAGCTGTCTTTAGGACATGCTTTATTGAGGCTAGTGAAATCCACACAAACTCTCCACTTCCCGTTTTTCTTCTTGACCACAACGGTGTTAGCCAGCCACTCCGGATAGCTCACATCTCGTATGACATCCGCTTCGAGCAGCCAATCTACTTCTTCTAACACATCGTCTGTGTGCTGTTGTGCCGACCTCCTTGCCTTCTGTACAACCGGCTTGTGCCGGGGGTCTACTTTCAAATGGTGGCATATTACCTCAGGGTCTATCTCATGCATCTCTTGGGGCGTCCATGCAAAAACATCAATATGATTTTGCAAAAAGCCTACCAAGTCTTTCTCTTCCTGTTCAGCCAGGGTTTCGTCGACCAGGAAGTATTTTTCTGGATCATCTTCTTTGATCTGAATTTTCTTTAATCCTTCCACCATCTTCTTGGTGGAGTCTCCATCTACATCCCCTAAGGTAGGCTGATCTGGTACCTCGACCACCTGGACAAGCTCGGCTTTTGGAGACTTTACCATGCTAAAGCATTGATCAACCATCTTCTGGTTACCCCTGATGCACTCAACACCATCTACCCCTGGATACTTAATCTTTTGATGCTACGTGGAGGGGATGGCTTTCATTTTGTGCATCCAAGTCCTCCCTATAATCACGTTATAGGAGGATGGCAGGTCTACCACTAAGAAGTCAGTTTTAAGAACAACTGACCCTGCTCGGACAGGTAACGTAACCTTTCCCATAGGCTATATTGTCTATGCAATGAAGCCGACTAAAGGGACCAAACACTTCTGCAACGAGCTCGGTGGGAGTTCCATCTTTTTGAAAGTATGGTAGTACATGATCTTTGTGCTAGCTCCCTGGTCCACAAGGATTTTTTCCACGTTGTACTCCCCTATTCGTAGGGTAATCACCAACGCATCATTATGGGGTACTAATACCCCATCTAGATCGTCATTAGTGAAGGTAATGGGAGTCTCCATTACTCCCTCAGTCCTCGGCCTCTTCGTGCCGAGCTTCATAATTTGCTTCACCTGCCCATTGATCCTTTGAATGTGCCTTATCTCATTGTTTGTGTATGGGGCAACTAATCCATGTATCATATGGATTGTTCCCTTTGGACCTTTATCGTAGTCCATCTCTTCTGTCATCTCGGCATCTTTCTTAGCATCAACCAAAAATTCTTTGAGATGGCCATCCGCCACTTTTTCATCCAGGAACTTTTTGTACTCCACACAATCTTCAGTCATGTGACCCCAATCTCTATGGTAGCTGCAATGTTGGTTGGTGGCTCTTCTTTTTTCCGGATTCTCCGTCATCTTTGGGGGCCTTCTGAACCACGGTTCATTCTTGATCCTGTACAGCATCTTGTAGATCGGGATGTTAAAAGTTGCCATGATGCTAAAGTACGACTTGGGATCTGGGTCAGCTTTGTCTTTCCTTTGTTGTGTATAGTCCTTTCTCCCCATTGTGTACTCCTTCTTGTACACCCTCGACTCTGTCGCTTTCCTTTCTAGAAGCTGGGGTTGTCCAGCCACAATCTTCCCTCCAGCTTGTAGGATATCATCCTCCACCCGTGCGTGCTCCTGGATTCTTTCCATAAGTTTGGCTACAGTCTTCACTGGATGCATGGTAAGTGATTCTCGTAGCTTACTATGCATAGGCAAGCTTTTCTTGAATGTTGTCAAAGCATATTCTTCACTGCAGTTTTCATTCTCGTTGAAAGTTTCCCAACAACGTTTGGAGTATTGCCGTAGAGTCTCATCATCCCTCTATCTCATAGAGGTTAACGTGTTGAACGTCTTTGGAGCTGTTCGGCTCGTTAGGAACCAAGCAGTAAACGCCTTGGCTAGCTGGGCCCAGCACAGGATTGTCCCCTCTGGGAGTTTATGGTACCAACTCAGGGCCACCTTCCCTAAGCTGGAAGGGAACATCTTGCACAGCAAGGCATCGTCTTGCTCGTGCATGAACATGGTCTGTTGATAGTGTTGAATGTGAGCCACTGGGTCTGTAATGGTCTCATAGGCTATAAACGTAGAGTGTTTAACCCTGCTCGAAGTTTTTTCTACTCAGATCCAGTGGGCCAAAGGTGACTTAGAGATCTGGCCTTGGGCTTCCTTAGTTGCCTCTCGTGCAGTTTTGGGATCTCCCTCAACTCGGCTAGTTTCCCTTCTTTTCACATACAGCTCGGGGGTATGCTCATTAGAACCAGATCTCTCGTATAAGTCCCTAGCATGTTTCCTCCTCTCTTTTTCCTCAACGGAGTAGCTCATTTCTCTCCTTTTTTGTGGAGAGACTCTCCTCACAGTAGAAACATCATCATGGTGATGACTCCTTCTTTCTTTTTTGTATTGCGTAGATCTTGTTCGTGAACGTAAATCTTTCTCCTTCTCTTGGAGTTGTTTTTTCAAATCCTGAATCTCTTTTTCACATTGAGTGACCTCTCGTGCTAACTCTTCTGCCTCTTGTTCCCTTTGATCGGGAGGCTATCTTCCCGTTCTTGATTCCGCACTCGCTTGTGATTTTTTTTGCTCGGGGGGCTCCTCCCCCTCTCATGATGGGGAGAGGTTCCCCTATTTCTCTTCGGTGGTGTCTTTAAGCGTCTTCGCCTAATTTTGGAGAATCATGAATCACCAAGCGCGTATCCCTAAACTTTGGAATATCAGCGATATGCCCTATGTTATACCTTCTAACAGCGGACTTCTTCTATGGAGCTTTCAAAACTGCAGGAGTCTTGCCCACCTTTGAACTTTTTTTCGTAGTGTGCACATGTGTGGTTTCACTATCATCTTCCACATCTGCTCATCGTGGAGTGCGTAAAACGGGTTCTGAAATCACCATTGTTTATCTTTGTGAAAGAAACAAAACTTTTCGTAAGCATTTTCCACAGACGGAGCCAATTGTACGGGGATAAAATCCACGTAAACCTAGATCACGTGCTTCCTTGATTCAACCCCAAATCTGCAAGACAGAAAAAGGGTTAGAGCACCTTTGCCTCTCGTTGGCAAAGGCCCTCCGATGCCTAAGTTAGTATCTCGTACTTAAATTCTCAAATCACACAGTGCATATGAAAGGGGTTTCACAACGTACTTTTCTTCATGGGTTCGATGTCTTATTTATAGGTGGAATAGTTTGCCCATTAGGGCATCACGTTGCCCCTGTTTCCTATTCTCTTCAGGAATCCTTTTCCTAATAGGACTTTCCTATTAGGAACAAGCTCGCATGTCCTGCTAGATCTTGTCTAGCAGTAGTCTTCCTTTCCATATAGGATTCTTTCCTATATGGGGTATACTCCTAATCTCATTAGGACTTCCCATATCGATCCTTCATTCCTCGGAATTGCTCCTTATCTCATAAGGAACCGCCTTAGACTATTCTAGAATGTCTCACCGCCCTATACGTGGCGGTGCCGTGCTTCCACGTAGCTTAGAATAACCCGTACATAGCCCAACTCATCACGCTGAGTTGAGTTATGTATTCCGGAATGCTGCTTAAGCTATACACGTAGCCTACCTAGCTCGGCCGGAATCCTTTTACGTCTTACGCCGAGCTAGTGCATCCTGATTTATTAGTTCACTCTATTTAATCTGGCCTTATTCATGGCCGAATCAGCTCGGCACAAGGCTTAAGGACTCCCTATGTGGTGCCGAGCTATTCACCCTCTCATGGTGATTAATTAGGGTACGTGCTCTGCCATTCCCAAGGGTAATTAGGTTTTACCCGCTCCATTTAGCCATCCTCTAAATGGATAGTTAAAAGGTGATGTGGTAGTTTTTGGTTATTCAATTTAGAGTATACCATCGGTGATACCCTAAAAGGCTGCTAACTTTGAGTATACAAAGGCCAAAATTTGGTTATTGCTTAAGATGTTGCTAATTTTGATTATTCCATTGTGAGCAGTTTTTGGGCCACAAATTGCTAATTTTAGCAATATTTTGGTTTTGAGTATGCTATCGGGGATAACCTTAGGGGCGACTCCACCATGGTAGCAACGAGGTCAAGCGACTTCGCTGGGTTTAAAAAATGCACTGAAAAAAATAAAATTTAGATATAAGTATATAACTAAAATTTTCTTCAGTATTGTCAGTGCCAGATTACTCATACGAGGTCAAAATAAATGATTCCAACTGAATTTGAACCAAATTATTATAGCCTAACAAAACAAAACAAGTCAAGTCTAGCCCAATTGTGAGAGCCCAATATATAGTACACATTTAAGAATAGTAGTTGCCTGGTATTTGATTCAATGTGGAAACACTAAAAAAAAATTAAAGGGAATCAAACGGCTCCTTTTTTTTTTTGCATATTATTTTTCATCATAGACATACTATGTATTTTTGTCAACGCTAGATGAAAATCATGGAGTCACCACTGGATTCCCGACCAAATTTTGACGATCCGAACCGTTAGAAGTGTTTAAAAAGTGTTTTTAAGGTCCACCGCGAGGATTCATCCAAAAAAAATACCAGTAAGGGCTTCATCCGATCAGTTTTTGTTAAAAACGCTACTTCATCCGATCAGTTTTTGTTAAAAACGCTATATATAGCGTTTTTAACAAAAACTGATCGGATGAAGCCCTTACTGATATTTTTTTTGGACGAATCCTCGCGGTGAACCTTAAAAACACATTTTAAACACATCTAACCGTTCGGATCGTCAAAATTCAATTCGGAAAGTGGAAAAATTGCTTGGTTCTCATTTTATTTAAAATGAGGGATCCCTCATTAGAAGTTGATCATATATATATATATATAGCTTCCGCTTCTTATGCGGTCTCCCGAAAATGGATTGTTTTCGGACCTGTTAATCGCAGCCGTTGGATTAAATCCAACGGCCCAACTGCTAAGGCTCACTTGAACCCTCTCGTAACAGGTCAAAGGGCAAGGGTCACGAACAAAACCCTCAACTTCAGTCTCTCTCCCTCATTTCACTTCCCACGTCTGAGAGAGGAGAGGGAGGCGATCTGGTGAAGTAGAGAGAGAAACACGAAGAAGAAGAAGAAGAAGAAGAAGAAGAAGAACCACACGAAGAAGAAGAAGAAGAAGAAGAGAGAAGAAGAAGATCAAATCCCCAGCGCGACCCACCACCGCGACCCACCACCGCGATGCGACCCACCCACCACCGCGACGCGACCCACCGTGATTTGTATCAAGGTATCAAGCTTCTAATAACATTGATTTCTACTTTCGATTTGTAAAGTTAGGGTTTCAGTCATTGATTTCTGAAGTTAGGTTTGTAAAGTTAGGGTTTGTTCAATGCTTGTGTATGTAGATTTGGAACTACTTGATGTTGCTATCAGTGGGTCTCCTAATGTTGTTCGATTTCTTACACTTATGGCTCTATGTAATACAGTGATACCAATAAGAAGGTGATTTTTAGCACTTCATGATTTTGTGATTTGGGTGTTCTAGTAATTACGTGTTTGTTTGGTGTATTTTTTTTTTTGAAAAAACTAGAGTTTTCTCTCTCTGTGTCTGGTTCGGATGTGGAAAAAAAATTAGTCAAACTTTCGGTATATTGAATTTGCATTTTTCTCTAGATATCAGTTGCAATAATTGAAAAAATTGATAGTGTTTGAATCTGCTATGGAATATGAATTGGTGTACTGAATTGTTTGCATTTTTCTTTAGTTACGCATTTTTCTCTCTCTGTGTACTGAATTGGTGTACTGAATCAATCAGCACTAAACGAAATTAGCACATACATGTAGTGTGCCCTTGTGTACTTGAAGTTGAAATAGATGTGTATTTAAGAAAAAGAAATCACAGACGCTTCATCACAAATCCAGGATTAAGAAAGGAATGAAAACGTGTCTTTTCTTGAAGTTTTAATCATCCTACACAAGCCTTCCATGTCATATGCGTCCCTTCCCTTCTATAAGTATGAAAGGAATGAAAATGAATCTTTTTTTTTTCGTAGCTTGCAATTGACCTCCAAATGTTCAATATATGCACGTGCTTTTCCAGTTTAAGTTATAGTGATCCTATAACTTGTATAAAAATCAAGGAGAGCCCAAGCACCAAGTCTGCTCACAACTTTTCCAGTTTAAGTTACAGATTCCGTTTCATATGATTCATAGATCAACTTTCATTTATTCTTTCTGGAATCTGGGTACATGTTGGATGAACCCTTTTATGGCTGCATTTTGAAGCTTCTGGGAACATAATCCCCTATGCCTTAAATCCCCTATGCTTTAGATCAACTTTCATGTTTGTTGTTGAATCTTATCAGGTTATTAATGATAGATTTGGCATTGTTGAGGCTCTCATGACCACAGTACACTCAATTAAGATTGTTGATGGTCCATCAATGAAGGACTGGAGAGGTGGGAGAGCTGCCTCTTTCAACATTATCCCCAGCAGTACCGGAGTAATTCAACACATTCCACTTGGTTTAAGATTCAATGGTGGCAGAGCCATTTTGAGGATACAATGCATTTTTTTTTTCTTTCTGTTAATGTAATCCATTACAAAGAAGAAAAAAAAAAGATGTTTTAGTTGGACTACATCAACTCCTGCCTTTTGTTTGGACTACATCTGTTTAGATTTTTTTTTTTTGAAATGTTAGAGAGATGAATTTTGTAACTTGTACTCAGATGATGTAATTACATTATACGATCAATAAAAATTCAGTTCAAGCTTTCTTTTTACCAATGAATGTTGCAAGGTTGCCATGTGTTGGATTATAATTGTTGAACCTATAATGTGTCTGTATCAGTACCTATGTTACTTGGATTTTTTTTTTGCAAAAAAACCTGCATGCTGCTTGTTCAATCTGGTGAAAAAACCCGCAATCTGGGGAAATAAGAATGTTTGTGGTCTGCTATTTGCAAGGGGTTTTGCAAGCCAATACAATGCACTAAGGTGAGAAGCCATATCATGAGTTGTGCTTTGAGTTATGGAAACTGATTTGCTATTTGCTAGTCTCACGTTGTCACATTAAAAATCTTGAAATTTCAGAGCATCTTCTGCAACTATAGTAAGTAGCAAATCACTTTGTTCAAAAACTTGGACAAGCCTTCAACTTGGCAAATTGGTGTCTCGTCCAAACTAAAAGCCAAAGTTGACCCATTCAGGATGTCATTCGAGACAGGGCTAGCCATGTCAATGTGCATCCATTGAACCTTCTATTATGGCTATCATCAGTTTCACACCCAAAAGAATTACAAAAAATAGAATCACAAACACAACAAAAAAAAATGTACATAAGTTCGTTCATTCATAAACAAAATTATTGAAACAACATACATATACAAGTTTATAATACATGTAAAAGTTTATGCATACACAAGTTATAAATTTCCATGATGTACATTAACCACTGATCTCCCAATGGCCGGTAGCAACACTTCGATTGAGCATATTAATGACCATTTTTGCAATCCGATTCAAAAAATGCTTCGAACCAATTCAAAATCCACTGCCATTCCTGACTCATGCTATGCACAACGCCCAAGTTGCTGTACACTGAATTGAAGAAGCTTTAATCCACATTAGAATTCCCAGACTTTGCTCTAACCCTTCTTCAAACTTGTGTTTGCTCTAACACTTCATCAAACTTGTGTCTGGTCTAACACTTCATCAAACTTGTGTCTTGCTCTATATGGCAAGAGAGGTCCAAACAAAAAACCGAAACGAAAATTAGCGGTTGATTGAGGCATTTCATCAAACAAGCAGCATGCAGCTCACCATGAATACTCATCAACCAAGAACCAAGTCTGATCGTCATTCACATTTCTAAAAGAAGCTACAGAGTAAAGGATCAATTAGATTATTCAAACGTACCCTATTAAGCTACTACTAAATGATACCAAGATTTAAAACAAGCACTTCTAGGCACAGTAGTTAAACTGATCAAAGCAGTGATTTCCAACAGTAACCAATAGATTAGAAATATGGCAGAAAACTTAGAAACCAAAGTAACATGTGTCCAGGTTTGCCTATTTGCATGATCTTTCTCTCCCACTCTTCTAGTTACTGCCAGGTGCCATAAAAAAATCAAACAATTTAACAGACACAAAAACTAAAAATTTCAACCAAAAAAAGAACACAAAACCTTTAAACAAGCCATTGACAGTCTAATTTCACGTTTTTTTTCCGAAGCCCCAATTTTTTTTTTCCCGAAAAAGCCCTAGTTTTTTAAAACCCTAATCCCATGAAATTAAAGAGACTAAGTCATAAAACCAATACAATGCCACTCCTTTCAAAGTAAGTATGAAACAATGTTATTAGAAGCTTGATACCATGATACAAATCACGGTGGGTCGTGTCGCGGTGGTGGGTGGGTCGCGTTGCGGTGGTGGGTCGGTCGCGGTAGGGTGGGTCGCGGTGGGTGGGTCGCGTTGGGGATCTGATCTTCTTCTTCTCTCTTCTTCTTGTGGTTCTTCTTCTTCTTCTTCTTCTTCGTGTGGTTCTTCTTCTTCTTCTTCTTCTTCTTCTTCTTCTTCTTCGTGTTTCTCTCTCTACTTCACCAGATCGCCTCCCTCTCCTCTCTCAGACGTGGGAAGTGAAATGAGGGAGAGAGACTGAAGTTGAGGGTTTTGTTCGTGACCCTTGCCCTTTGACCTGTTACGAGAGGGTTCAAGTGAGCCTTAGCAGTTGGGCCGTTGGATTTAATCCAACGGCTGCGATTAACAGGTCCGGAAACAATCCATTTTCGGGAGACCGCATAAGAAGCGGAAGCTATATATATATATATATATATATATATATATATATATACAGTCCCGATCCCTTAAGGGATCAAGATTCCGTGCGGACCAAGGCATTTTTCAACTTTCCGGATCAAATTTTAACGATCCGAACCGCTCAATGTTTTTAAAATGCATTTTCCAAGGCTTATGCGGAAAATCTTCAAAAAAAAATACCCGGAAGGGCTTGATCGGATCAGTTTTTGTTAAAAACGCTATATAACAAAAACTGATCTGATCAAGCCCTTCCGGGTATTTTTTTTTGAAGATTTTCTGCGTAGGCCTTGGAAAATGCATTTTAAAAACATTGAGCGGTTTGGATCGTCAAAATTTGGCTCAGAAAGGTGAGGTCCGCACGGAATCTTGTTTAAGGGATCCCTTATTAGATCATTGTTGTATATATATATATATATATATGTATATATATATCATGTGTCAACGTTAGATGAAAATCATGGAGTCGCCACTAGATAACCTAATATATTGTAGATATATATACCATTGGTATGTATCCCAATTCCCTTTCACAACAACACATTCCTGTCAGCCCCACAAATAAATAGACAAATCCCGTAAAAATGATTCGGTGGTGAAAAATGTTAGGACACAACGTAGTAATTCTAGAAAAATTAGTCCCCGTGCATTGGCAAAGAAATAGGAACACGAGTAGCCTTTGGGTTTTGGAAGCAATCTATAATGCATTACCGAATTCAAAAATATTTTCCGAGGAACTTTGTAGATTTTGATTTTACGTTTACTCACAAAATTATTTCGCAGAATCTTATTCAGCACGGATCATTCAAACATTTTTATAGGTTCTCAAAAAAATTCAAAAATCGATAATCCACAATCTACAATCCAAAATCTAAAACATAATTGACTCCCAACTACCAGTCAACAACATATCAGAGGCGATTAAAAGCCATGATTTTTTTTTGGGTAAAAGATATAGAATTTCATTTGAAGTGAAATGTTGTTACAAACTACCGAAAATAAAGACAACAGAAATATAACACCATACAAACGAGAAGAACATAGAATAGAACCAAAACAAATGAAGGATATAAATCCAGCGGGAGTTTGCTTCGGTCGTCAGATGTTCGTGATCTATGTACGCTGTCAATCCGCTGCTGTCCCAGTAGCTCCATGAATGACGAAACTTCCAAGCAGAAACTGTCTGATACAAACCAAGTGACTATTGCACCTATAGTCAAGAGCTTCGTGGCACAGTTAGGTGTCGTGCAAAGGCCAACTACAGAGCTCTAAAATCGGTAGAGAAGCTCCTGAAAGATATGCAACCATGATTTATTTTACTTTTTTTTTTTCACGTTTATAATATACAGATTAAAAGCGATTAAAGTACGATTTTATCCAAAATTGTTTTTGGGTTACGGATAATTGTTTTGACCAACCTAGCTAGCTTGTGGCATGCCATGATTTAGATTGGGAGGTGACGTTTTTTTGATGATAATCAACTTGTATTGCTGCATATTGTTAGTGAGAATACCAAAAAAAAAAAAAAAACAAAAAGAAGAAAAGAAAGTCAAACTCAAAATTTTTCCAAGGGGTTTTTTCAGTTGAAAAAATAATAAAAAATTGATTCAACTCACTTGTAGTTCTTAAATGAAATCCATTGAGATATTATTTTCATGATCGATCCGAGTCGCTCATTCTTCACATCGCTATTTTCTCGTCACTTACTTTTGAAATTCAAGTTATTTGGACATTGATAAGTACCTAATCAACTTCTGTCCGTGTAAAATCGGGGCCCCCTATATAGTTTCGTCTCAGCCAATGAACCCAAAAACATGCAAACTCACTCACAAGACCTACATACCAGGTGCACAAGTGATGCAGTACAAGTGTACGATAGTACAAAATTAGCACGGGTTAAAATCCATTGATTTGCGCACGAATACCCGAAGACTAAATCCTTCTCTAAACTTGTTGATTCTAAGAATATATACCTAGGAATAAAGGCATCATATGCTTTGTTGATTCCACAGAATACCAAAGTATTTGGAAGATAAGAGATACTCTCTCTATAAAACTCAATATCGTTCAAATCAACTTTATCTTTCATAAGAACTGGAAACTTATTTATGCTAGACTCTACTCGACTGTTAATATTCCAAGACATGATAAATAATCTAGAAACTAGAACCAACCTTTAGACTCCTTGAGCACATAGGAAAACTTAAAAGACTCTTCGATTATCTTAATGACTCTTGACTAACAAAACTAGGTACACTCTTTGAACGACTCCATGATTTTTTGAATGACTAAAATGACACTAAAAACTGTGTAAATAAATACTTTGAGTAATAATTAAAAAAGACTCATCGGTTCAACCGTTGCTCCTGCATCAACAAGACTTTGTCAAGGTCCAACACAAGGTTTACACTTTTCAGTTGAATCAGTGATTTTTTTATACTGACTCCGGGGCTTCTTGACGGGTTACATCTTATACATAGCTCCATTCGTCCCAAAAATGACTCTGGTTAGTAAAACGAAAACATAAAAATTTGATTAAAAAAATTTACTGTAAAATCTTTGGTATGAATTAGAAGAACTCAGTTGATATCAAAAGTCAAACTAATTAGCTTTTGGTTGGGTAGTTATACAAAGCGGATACAGAACAAACGGTGGCTTACAGCATTTTCCACGAAATAAAGATTGTGAAATAAAACGATGTCTGATGGGAGAGATGGGGTAGGGGGTCAAACCTTTTTTGACTAGTACTAGAATAAAAGTTCTTCTTTCGGCTATGGTTTTGGTAAGGATTTGGAACAAGCAGCAGCACAACAAATTGACAATCACCAACAGGATCACTTTCCCATCACCCAATCCTCTCTCTGTCTCTCTTTTTTGGTTTGACAGTCTCAGAATGTTCAGGCCATTTTGAGCGTAACTTGACTAGGGAATCCACGCCGGAACTAAGAAATTCACAAGAGTAGTTTTTGCGGGCTGGCCCCAATCCTTCTTTGTTAACCACGTGCATAGCCTTTGCTTTACCCAAAAGTTCCTGCCAACAGACCGGACAGAAAAGGAAGTGGAAAAAAAGAGTCAGAAAACTCGCACTCTGTATGCACATGATGATGCAATCTGTAACGCCCCGCATTTTTGGGATACGTTATGGATTATTATTACAATTTAAAGTCGGTCTTAAACGGTAATAGTAATAACCAAAAATACATATAGATGATCTATCCTTCACAGATTACAAAAAGGTAGACCGGGTGGACTCTATGACTCCGCAAATCTCTCCGCCTGGTGGATCTCCATCTCGGCAGCTCCTCCAGCTCCGTGTTCTCCATAGAGGTCCACCTGTCCAACGTGATAATCTAGCATAATACGCAGAGTTGCGAAGCAACATCGTGGTATTATGCCAGGGCAAACCGTGAGCGAGGACGCTCAATAGATACCTTACCCCAACTTTAAACTAGCAATTCTAGAACAATATTGTAGGTGGCAAGTAAATAGTTGAAAATCATTTCTCAAAACAGTAGGTTCATGCGTGTCAATGCATCAATATCAAATCAGATCAAATCAGAGTGCAGCTTTAATAAAATCAGTATCTCGTTTCTTTTAAGAAAAATCAGAGTATAGTATCAGTATCTCGTTTCTTTTAATAAAAATCAGAGTACAGTATCAGTATCTCGTTTCTTTTAATAAAAATCAGAGTACAGTATCAGTATCTCGTTTCTTTAAACAAAATCAGAGTACAGTGTCAGTATCTCATATCATTTTCTCATAACAGCATTCTTCTTCAAATTTCAACCATGTCAACATCTTACATCTCTCGAAAGTTATTGGCCCGTTCTACAACCCCTTTCTAACGGTCACCAACCTTTCCGTTCGAAGGGTCGGCCACCCATAAACTGACTCCTGCAGTATGAGGTCCGCTAACTCCGCGTCACACACGACATAGTCCCGGCTACCCATATCACTGAATCCCCACCAGTCTGTTTATGAGGTCCGCTTGCTATGTGTTGTACTGAGTAAGTTCTAACCGTCAAATTCACCCGCGGAATTTGAGGAGAAACTTCAAACAGCACTACCGTATAGTTCCATTGAGCTTTGACCACCAGTTCACCCCGGGGAATTGAGGCGGGACTCCAATGGCAGTATTGTTTATAGTATAGTTCCATTGAGCTTTGACCACCAGTTCACACCGGGGAACTGAGGCGGGACTCTAATGGCAGTATTGTTTATAGTATAGTTCCATTGAGCTTTGACCACCAGTTCACACCGAGGAACTGAGGCGGGACTCTAATGGCAGTATTGTTTATAGTATAGTTCCATTGAGCTTTGACCACCAGTTCACACCGGGGAACTGAGGCGGGACTCCAACAACATCAACATCTCAACTTTCATCACATCAACATTTTCATTCTCATCTCTATTTCTTCCATTTAAAAACATTCGATCACTTTCTCGAAAAACGTGTCGTGTCGTATCGTCTCGAAAAACGTACACATGTCATATTACATAAAAATCTTCTGTTTAGAAATCGTTTCAAGATAAACTTTTCGTTTAAAAATATTTCACGATAACCATGTTACTTTAGGTATAAAATCTCGTTGGTGACTTTCTTTAGACAAATGAGATAACCAGGAGAGTCCCAGGCTGGATGGCCGCACGAATGCAGTTACTGGCACCATTCCTTTCTTAGACAGCGCTAGGCATATCTTTTTTTGACAGACCCTCAAGGGTGTTAGCCTTGGGTTAATCTCAACAGTCCAAGTACAGTCAAAACACTTTGAAGTCGCTTTAAGAAAAGTTTAGTCGGCTATTTTCCAAAAATCAATTGGGCAGCATAACGGCGTAAATTTGAAAAGTCGATTTTCATTCGGGCATTATAACTGGATATTTTAAGTTTTCAAAAGTCCATCGGGCATTATAACGGTGCATTTTGATAAGTCAATTTCAAATCGTGCATAGTATCGACTAAGTGTGTTTTTCAAAGTCTAATTGTTCATAAAATTACTAATCACCAACATAATCACATTTAATCATAATTAAGCACTTTTAAGAAAAATAATAACATAATTAATATGAACTAGTAAATACTAATCCAAGGTTAAGATAAAGTATCTACCTTAATTCCGATGATTAGTCGGAAGCCGATTAGCTAGTTGAATTCCAGCGGCGTAACGACTAGTCGACCTTTGCTCGAACACTTTCTTGCTAACTTATTCTACCTTTCTAAGATCTAGGGGTGGTCGAGGGTGGTGGAGTGTGGTGGTTTAGGATGAGTTTCAAGAAGAACACTCAAGAACTCATTCAAGAACACTAGAAAGCACAAAGTGGAGAAGTTGGGAGATTTTGGTGTGAGGAAATGAAGTAAGGTGAGTGAGCTATTTATAGAAGATTGTAATTGGGTAAGTAGCCTACCTTGTTAAGTAGTCAAATTTTCTTTCTTCTCATTAATTCAAAAAAAATACAAATTAGGTTTAGTAAAGTCAAATTTGGTAGGAAGACAAAATTGAACACATGTCTAATTAGGGTTTTAAATAGGCTAAGGCTAGTCAAAATAGGACAACATAGGAGTTGGGAAAATTAGTAGGCCTTCCGGATGCGATGTAGTGAAATACTCGGTGTGCACGCGTTGATTTTACGGCGCGGAAAAATAAATAAAAGAAAATAAACAAACTAGATCTAGTTTCATTCAAATTATTTAAACTAAATAATAAATTATTTCATTTAGCGATATTAAAAATAACTAATCGAATTAATAAATCGAAATTTTTATCTACAAAATTTCGGGTTATTACAACCTATCCCCCTTAACAAATTTCGTCCTCGAAATTCGAATTACTCAACAGATGGGAACAATTGTGGATAGTTGGCTCTCATGGCTTCTTCCTGTTCCCAAGGTTTTTCCTCTATTTCTTGATCTTTCCATAATACTCGTACTAACTGAATGGTTCTGTTGCGGATACGCTTCTCCATGCTGTCCCGGATTTCAATTGGTTCTTCCTTAAAAGTTACGTCCTCATTTATGTCGAGATATTCCTAATTTAACACGTGTTTTGGTAGGGCGAGATACTTCCTTAACATGAAGTCGTGAAAAACGTTATGCACTCGGTATCTGTGGCGGGAGTGCTAATCGGTAGGCCACTTGTTCAAGTTTCTCCACAATCTCAAATGGGCCGATATATCGCGGAGAAAGCTTCCCTTTCTTCCCGAATCTAATTACTCCTCTTCGGGGCCGAAAATTTTTTTTTTTTTTTTTTTAGAAACACGTGGTCTCCCTCTTTGAACGACAAGGGTCATAACTCTTCTGGCGGCTCTGTGCAGTAAGCAGTCTCTGTTAGATAGGCTTAATCTTCTCGGTCGTGTCTCTAACCATTTCAGGTTCTAGTAATCCTATCTCTCCGGCGTCAATCCAACAACTTGTGATCGACAAGGGTGGCCGTAAGGTTCCTTCTTCCTTCTTCACGAACAGTGCAGGTGCTCCTCATGGTGAAGTACTCGGTTTGATGTATCATTTCTCTGACGACTCTTGTAGTTGGGTCTTCAATTCCTTCAGTTCTGTCGGCGCTATATGGTATGGGGCTATCGAAATTAGGGCGGTTCTAGGTTGAAGCTTGATGGTAAAATTGATCTATCTTTGTGGCGGTTAATCCAGGTAGATTGTCATGAAACATGTCAGCATAGTCACAGACGATGTGTGGCAGTCCTAACTCTTCTCGGTCAGATTCTTCTAACTGGAGACTAGCTAGCCATCCAAACAGTTGGTTCTGCCACTACGAGTGTCGAGTCGCCGAATTCACAACCTGTCTATCCCCCTTAAAATGAAAGCATGTCCCATTAGGGTGAAAGCCGTTACTATCTTTTGATGGCAATCAACGACAGCTCGATGAGTTGACAGCCAATCAATCTCCATAATTAAGTCGAAGTCAACCATCTCGATCACGCGTAAATTGCAAGTTAGTCGAATATTACTTACTTCTAACTCGCAGCCTCTACAGATTAGATTAACTGGTAAACTAGCGCTTAAAGGTGATGCTATTGTCATCTGGTTCTCTAGGGGTTCAGTGTCTAATCCTAGTGCAGATACGCATGCAGCTGATATAAACGAACACGATGCTCCAGTGTCAAATAAAGTTTGAACACAGGTACTAAACAGGAGTAGGATAGAGTCTAGCGTATGGTCCTAGAGAAGGTACCGGTAGTGATGGTTGTGCGGCAGTCGAGGTGGTAGCGTGCCAGGACGGTGGAAAAGACGGCTCATCGGCATAGTCATAAGCTAAGAGAAAGCAAGTCCTTGTGTGAAATTGTGTTGTGGTGTTAAGTGAAAATGTGAGAATGGTGCTAAAGGAAGTACAACAAGGTTTACTAAATACTCGCTTTATTGCTACAACCGACAGACTTGTATGTTTGCTTACAACCGAGGTTTACTTATAATACAGCAAAAGGTTAACCTCTCATACTAGAAGTGAAAACAACATTTTATTTAAAAATCTAACTATGGCTAGGTTCTAATCTTCTCGGTCATCTGGTCAACTTCATTCGGAGCATTCAAGGGAAATACATTCTCGACATGCTTTCTTTTCTGGCCTAGTATTCTATTGTATAGGTTGCTTCCCAAAGCTCGGATTGGCAAAGTCAATCTGTTGATATTGCTGGGGCTGCTGATATCCAAAATCTATGGGTCCTACTGTCCTAGGTCAATTACGGCTGATATGCCCAAAGGCTTGGCAGTTAAAGCATCGGATTGTTGGGTTGTCGTGTGCTGATCCCGACGGTCCTTGCCTTCGGTCACCCCTTTCCAAGGTTGGGTGTTAATCTGAACAGGGTTAAGTTTGCCTGGGTAGGGCCCACGATCACACAGTCTTGATAGGTCCTCTCGAACTATTTCCTTGGCGTATCACTCTGGTGTTAGTCTCCTCCTTCCTCGGGTGGGGGCAGTTACGATTGAAATGTCCAATACTTGAGCAATTATAGCATCGGGCTATTGTGCTACCTCGTCCAGAATTTTTTTGGATGATCCTTGCTTGGAATCATTCCTCTTCCAGTGCTGGTTGTTTGGTGGGGGTCGGTTCGCGTTGAGTGCAGCAATGAAGGCTTGCACGAGTTGTGTGAAGTCAGGGTTACCGTTGGTTCCGTTGGACGAGCCCTCACCATTGTTACGCATAATCGCCATTCTAGAGTTGGAAATTCGTAGGGAAATTCAGTCTAGAATACCCTTTTTGAAAATAATAACACTACGGCTAAAATCTAAATTCGGAAAGGATTTACTGCTGCTAAACGTTATCTTTGAGCACATATTTATACTGAAACTGACATGTGAGCAGGACACATGTCACAAACAGTCAAATCTTAAGTGTTCTCACGTTTCGCTTCCTTACGCTTGGTAATGGCTCATATATGCCTATAACTACACCGTTATCAAATAGGATATTTTTAGAGTAGTAAAAGTATAAAGTACGGACATTTATTCAGGTTACGCTCTCGGAAAGTGATCTACCCATTCTACCCAAAGCCGAGTGTTGGAACCTAGGGCTCTGATACCACTTGTAACGCCCCGCATTTTTGGGATACGTTATGGATTATTATTACAATTTAAAGTCGGTCTTAAACGGTAATAATAATAACCAAAAATACATATAGATGATCTATCCTTCACAGATTACAAAAAGGTAGACCGGGTGGACTCTATGACTCCGCAAATCTCTCCGCCTGGTGGATCTCCATCTCGGCAGCTCCTCCAGCTCCGTGTTCTCCATAGAGGTCCACCTGTCCAACGTGATAATCTAGCATAATACGCAGAGTTGCGAAGCAACATCGTGGTATTATGCCAGGGCAAACCGTGAGCGAGGACGCTCAATAGATACCTTACCCCAACTTTAAACTAGCAATTCTAGAACAATATTGTAGGTGGCAAGTAAATAGTTGAAAATCATTTCTCAAAACAGTAGGTTCATGCGTGTCAATGCATCAATATCAAATCAGATCAAATCAGAGTGCAGCTTTAATAAAATCAGTATCTCGTTTCTTTTAAGAAAAATCAGAGTATAGTATCAGTATCTCGTTTCTTTTAATAAAAATCAGAGTACAGTATCAGTATCTCGTTTCTTTTAATAAAAATCAGAGTACAGTATCAGTATCTCATTTCTTTAAACAAAATCAGAGTACAGTGTCAGTATCTCATATCATTTTCTCATAACAGCATTCTTCTTCAAATTTCAACCATGTCAACATCTTACATCTCTCGAAAGTTATTGGCCCGTTCTACAACCCCTTTCTAACGGTCACCAACCTTTCCGTTCGAAGGGTCGGCCACCCATAAACTGACTCCTGCAGTATGAGGTCCGCTAACTCCGCGTCACACACGACATAGTCCCGGCTACCCATATCACTGAATCCCCACCAGTCTGTTTATGAGGTCCGCTTGCTATGTGTTGTACTGAGTAAGTTCTAACCGTCAAATTCACCCGCAGAATTTGAGGAGAAACTTCAAACAGCACTACCGTATAGTTCCATTGAGCTTTGACCACCAGTTCACCCCGGGGAACTGAGGCGGGACTCCAATGGCAGTATTGTTTATAGTATAGTTCCATTGAGCTTTGACCACCAGTTCACACCGGGGAACTGAGGCGGGACTCTAATGGCAGTATTGTTTATAGTATAGTTCCATTGAGCTTTGACCACCAGTTCACACCGAGGAACTGAGGCGGGACTCTAATGGCAGTATTGTTTATAGTATAGTTCCATTGAGCTTTGACCACCAGTTCACACCGGGGAACTGAGGCGGGACTCCAACAACATCAACATCTCAACTTTCATCACATCAACATTTTCATTCTCATCTCTATTTCTTCCATTTAAAAACATTCGATCACTTTCTCGAAAAACGTGTCGTGTCGTATCGTCTCGAAAAACGTACACATGTCATATTACATAAAAATCTTCTGTTTAGAAATCGTTTCAAGATAAACTTTTCGTTTAAAAATATTTCACGATAACCATGTTACTTTAGGTATAAAATCTCGTTGGTGACTTTCTTTAGACAAATGAGATAACCAGGAGAGTCCCAGGCTGGATGGCCGCACGAATGCAGTTACTGGCACCATTCCTTTCTTAGACAGCGCTAGGCATATCTTTTTTTGACAGACCCTCAAGGGTGTTAGCCTTGGGTTAATCTCAACAGTCCAAGTACAGTCAAAACACTTTGAAGTCGCTTTAAGAAAAGTTTAGTCGGCTATTTTCCAAAAATCAATTGGGCAGCATAACGGCGTAAATTTGAAAAGTCGATTTTCATTCGGGCATTATAACTGGATATTTTAAGTTTTCAAAAGTCCATCGGGCATTATAACGGTGCATTTTGATAAGTCAATTTCAAATCGTGCATAGTATCGACTAAGTGTGTTTTTCAAAGTCTAATTGTTCATAAAATTACTAATCACCAACATAATCACATTTAATCATAATTAAGCACTTTTAAGAAAAATAATAACATAATTAATATGAACTAGTAAATACTAATCCAAGGTTAAGATAAAGTATCTACCTTAATTCCGATGATTAGTCGGAAGCCGATTAGCTAGTTGAATTCCAGCGGCGTAACGACTAGTCGACCTTTGCTCGAACACTTTCTTGCTAACTTATTCTACCTTTCTAAGATCTAGGGGTGGTCGAGGGTGGTGGAGTGTGGTGGTTTAGGATGAGTTTCAAGAAGAACACTCAAGAACTCATTCAAGAACACTAGAAAGCACAAAGTGGAGAAGTTGGGAGATTTTGGTGTGAGGAAATGAAGTAAGGTGAGTGAGCTATTTATAGAAGATTGTAATTGGGTAAGTAGCCTACCTTGTTAAGTAGTCAAATTTTCTTTCTTCTCATTAATTCAAAAAAAATACAAATTAGGTTTAGTAAAGTCAAATTTGGTAGGAAGACAAAATTGAACACATGTCTAATTAGGGTTTTAAATAGGCTAAGGCTAGTCAAAATAGGACAACATAGGAGTTGGGAAAATTAGTAGGCCTTCCGGATGCGATGTAGTGAAATACTCGGTGTGCACGCGTTGATTTTACGGCGCGGAAAAATAAATAAAAGAAAATAAACAAACTAGATCTAGTTTCATTCAAATTATTTAAACTAAATAATAAATTATTTCATTTAGCGATATTAAAAATAACTAATCGAATTAATAAATCGAAATTTTTATCTACGAAATTTCGGGTTATTACACAATCACTCACCTGTAGCCTGTTTTTACGAATGTTAAAGCCAACGCTTGAAGCCTCCATTTTCATAACAGTCAACCAAAACCTCTAATTGTGTGCAGAGTGCAGACTAAGAGGTTTCATCTAATTCTCTCTTTTTTCAAAAACAGAACAGAGACGCATCAAAATACTCGTGTTTCTTAACATACTTGTTTTTTCCATTTCCTAGGGTAAAACTAGGGTCTACAAGGAGTCATCAAACGGCAGAAGTCGGCCGGATATTCACAGTTATATAGAAACCCGATTACCAAATGTGCTCCAGCCTCCATGGTAAGTGATTATTCAAGGGCAGAAGTCGGCCACATATTCGTACCCTAGTCAAGTAATCGAATGACCAAAACTACTTGAATGCTGTCTTGCTTGTCCTAACCTTATTAGTTAACGTCAAACTCACTTTCTAAACAAGGAGAAAACTTGTAAGATTAGGTGAATTATGAATTGAGAAAAATTAGTGCAAAAAAAGGGGAACATATAAGGGCTCGACAGCTCGACATGGTACTAGGTCCTTTTTCGAGTGCGTTGCTAAAGTCGTTTCTTAATACGACGTAATCAAGGTGAATTTGAGACACGTTGGGTACGAGTTGAAAACAAAGGGGACAATTGGGCACAATGTGTGGACACCAGACTTGACAAGAGGAGTGATAAAAAAAATAAAAAGGTGATATTACAGTATTGTGGAAACAGGACTTTTAACTTTGATTTACTTGTGACAATACGTACACGCATCGAAATTAATGAATTCTGGGCAATTGGAGGGACACGTGAACCCTTACGGATACCTGTGGGATACGGGGAATGCATGATTAAGTGCTTGTAGGATACGTGAGTACTTGTAGGACACATCGATACTTCTGGGACACGCAAACATTCATAAGAGATACGAATACGTGGAAAAAATAAATTGATCTATCAAATGTTTGTTAAGCTGTGTGAGGGGTCTCCTATAACCGAAATGGTCGAATTGGAAGTTACGAGGTACGCGTTGTGGGAAATGTCAATGAAATTGTTATTGAAAATAAAGTAAGAGAACCATTATAGTACTTGATGTTTGAAAGGTTGACTCCTGGCATGTTTGTGACAACTTTAAACGTGTAGCTAGGTTCGATGGGTTAAAGTTCTAGAGAAGGCTGAGAGCGAGATTGAGTTGTAAATTTTGGATATGTTACTGTGCATGGGTCCTTTGATAAGAGGGAAGCTAGGAAATTGTTGGTTTGACTTTGTATTGTGTGAGTATGGGTGGAATTGTGTGCGAGTAGAGCTACTACTTAGGGTGGGATGAGGTCGTTATACTTTTTATTTATAAATGTTCGAATGTCTAGAACGCATCATGTGTCATTATTATTATTATTTTTTACGTCACGCAAAAGACTTAATAAAAGAATAAATAAATAAATTTGATTAAAGATACCCCTATTGGGCGAAGTGAATGCTCACCCCTTTATTTACAGGTATCAATCTTGAAGCATGAATTGGAGTGCTTGGATATCTTGAAAGCATACATAACAAGCCATTTGATAAATTCATGTACATCCTTTTGGGAGATAAGCTTGTAAAGAAATTTTATTTTTGTTCTCTCTAACTTGGAAGAATGTAAAATCTTAAATTATTTTCATGACTATTTAATGGGATACGGGTACGTAGTTTGGGTTTATTGTTAATCTTGAGTATTGAACCTTGTAAGCACATTTGTGGGAGAGGACTTATGAGATTTATGTATATTCTTCGAGAGAAAAGTATATACTTTAAACTAGTTGAAAATCGAGGGCGTGACAGTCAACCTTTGACCAGCGCGTGCGAATCACGCCCAAGCGCACTGAGAACCAACTCACACGCCTCCTTCAACCGGCGGGTGAGGCCCACCTCCTCATTTTCCGGCGACGGTTCTTACAGATCTGTGTTCGTCTCGACCATACGAACAAAACCTGTGCTCAAAAGTTGTTTTTGGATCAACTTTTACTAGTGCGCAACCCAAAAAACCGTTTGGTGCTCCTCGCCATAGTTCAAACGTCAATATGTGCTTCCTCCGACGTTGAAACACAACCACGACACCACCAACAGACTCGTACGAGTAAGACGCACAACCCTTACTGGTGAAATCGAGTTTTTGTCAACTGTAACTTTAACCCAACACTGGTTGTGCTCCGTGCGAACTAGCGTACTCCAATGTTCTCCAACCTTGAGCTCTAATACCATGAAGAGTTTTGCCCTAGATTTCAACACCTAAAACACATGCACACGAGCAATTAATCACGAGAGAAACACGAATGAAATACCCAGAGAAAAATTCACTGTTATCAACAAATAGCTACAAAAAGCTCTCACCTTCTTGTGTATCTCTCTCTCTTTCTCCTGCTCTCTCCTCACTCTCATGTAATGCACACATACATTACAAGTGAAACCTAGAGCAACATAGAGTGAACAACACAAACTGGGCGCTACCGGCCCAATGGGATAAATCGGGCCTACTATGGGGTGGACCCAAACCCAACAAGTACTTGCCACATATAAGATTGTGGAACCTGAGGATGTTTAGGTTTTAACAATCCCAAATTAACAGATACAAACATTGTTTGTTACATCATTTGAATCACACACACTTCCTATCAGGTAAATCAGTACTAAGGTACTATATATTTAATAGCCACCTTTGCATAGATTCTTTACAAGTTCTCACTGTCTGTCTACCTTGCACCTATATAACATGATTAGCTAGCAAGAAGAAGAAAGTGAACAGAAAACAATCTGCATATTTCAAATACGAACTGTTGTTGAAATGATTACTCAATTGTATTCGTATCAAGAGCTATTACATTCCAAATGTTGGATACAAGAAATTAAGAGACGAGTAATTACTGAGTTGTCGCTAGACAAAAACACAAATCTACCAATGATATTTTCTTCATCATCTTTTTCGCTAGATTTGCATACTTTTCGTCTTTTCGCCCACCCATCTTACTTGCCTTCAATACATGTGCATAGAAACATGCTACATACTAGAAGTAAAAAATTCAAGTTCACAAAACAACTTCAGTACTAAAAAATGAACCACCTAAGCAGTTCGATAAACCAACTACAACTTTTAGAATGTATCCAACAGGTTAAGCACGTTTTCTAAGTGTAGGTGATGAGTTCTTGCTTTAGCTAAAATGATGAGCTGGAGAGGTATGGATAGTCAACAGTAAAGACACAGTGAAAGGGAATAGAGTGGTCTAGAGGAAGGGTGAAGAATAGAGCAGGTGTGCGCAGAAAGAACTAAGGCAGTGGATTGCTCTCAGTCTAATCCGTGATACCCTTGGTAACCTAGGAGATGGGGCAAGAATCTCACTAGAGAGAATGTTCTCCTCTCATTCAGTGATTACCCTTTTCTCTCTCTAGAATGGCATATACTTCTGCCAGGATTTCACCAACTCTTGGGCATTGAAAGGGAATGTCCCATATTTATAGGCACCATGGACCAATGATCAGGTGCCAGGCTATTCCCCTATAATATGATAACACGTGTCATTTCCGTACAACCTGACCATACGGGTGACGTCATCACTGCGCAGCTGGCCCACGCGGTGACAAGCCATTCCCCCGCACAGCGATTGCTTGCTCCCTTGGGTTGTTTTCCAATATTATTCCCCAAGCGTAGGGTTTAAGTCGGCAATAGCATGTTAACCGGAAGTCTGGGTCGAGTCCTCAGAGGCCGAATGCGCAGCGCGTGTTGATTTGCTTCGTGAATGATGACCCTTGGGTTGTTTTCCAATATTATTCCCCAAGCGTAGGGTTTAAGTCAGCAATAGCATGTTAACCGGAAGTCTGGGTCGAGTCCTCAGAGACCGAATGCCAGCGCGTGTTGATTTGCTTCGTGAATGATGATTTAGCCTTAAAGCGGCAAACTTGGCGTTTGTGATTTGTTTGGTGGAATTCTCTTAACTTCGAGAATGACGCGGAAGATTGAAAAGACTAATTAAAACAAGGCAAGGTCAAGGGGTTCACAACACCCATGCCCTAGGTCGATTCGTTCTCCTCTAAAATAACCGGCTCGGGGCGTCGTTAAACGACCCCGAACGGAAGATTTGGTGATTAAACTCGTTTGATAAGAAATGGTGTTTCTCAAAGAGTAGGATTCTTGTGCCATTTATACAAACATTTAGATTGACATAGCCCCAAGTATCACACGTGCCAAGTGGTCAAGCCCTTGGCTACGTGTGATCAAAGAGATTAACAAATCCCAATTTTGATACATAAAATTAATCCTAACTCTTTGATTAACAAGCGATGTTTGCAATATGGCGAGGAGAGCGAATTAACCTAAGTCACGGGGTGCTACTCACCCCATGACCGAGCCTATGACGACTACTCGTTCATTACTACGTAGAACATGGCTATTTTTATAATGGAAATAAAGAACATAACAAAAGATTCTAAAAAGTGATTTTTAATGTAGATCCTAGGGTTGCCTAACACTTTATACTTAGAGAAATCAACAAACAATCACTAAGAACATGAGTTTTCAAAGGATTAAACTAGAAAATCAAGCAAACTAAATACTACATGGAATTGAAAACAAACTAGATTTCTAGAAAGAGCTAAACAAGAGCAACATATTTAATAAACATGAAATTATCGGTAGACAAAGACTTACATGAAATAAACTAGAGAGAGAAACCTTGGGGGTTCTCCCATGGAAGAGAGAAGGAAGAGCAAAATATCTAGCTAAAATAAAGTGTAAGAAGTGAGTGAGAAGGAAAGAGGAGAGTGTATTTATTCCTCCTCTTTTTCTCTCTCTAACAAAGTCAATAAAACTCTCACATTTTACAAAAACTTTCCATAAATAGAAGGAGCAAAAAGTACACAAAAATTTCTGATCGAGCCTTGTTTGGATCGATCCACCATCAATCCTGGATCGATCCAGATGTGTCGGTGAAGAAATATCTGAGCTTGGATCGATCCACCATCAATCCTGGATCGATCCAGAGGAGACTGTTGCTGTTTTGTTGTGATGTGGATCGATCCAGCCCTAACCATGGATCGATCCAGAGGGGTCTTGATGGTTTTTTTTTCTTGGTTGGATCGATCCACCTAAGATCCGGATCAATCCAAGGTAATCTTGGTCAGCTTGAAGAGACGTGGATCGATCCCCTTGACTTCTGGATCGATCCAGACTTGACTGGAGCATTTTTTATAGGCATGGATCGATCCAGCACCCCCTTGGATCGATCCAGAGGGGTCTTTTCCAGTATTTTAGCATAGTGGATCGATCCACTATGCTCTAAGATCAATCCACCTTCAATCCCTTCTCAAATTCCACCTCTTTGATCACTCTACTTGAATCACGTGCCTCCGGAGTTCCTCAAAGACACTCAAATGCGCACGTTCAACCTGTAACTTTACAAAAACACATCTACGCGCAAATCAAACATTTAAAGCGCGAAATCGCGTGCGTGTGTGAGGTAAACAAACGAGATAAGCGCCGGTGTATACAATATTGGGGGCTTATCACACCCCCCCAACTTGGACTTTGCTAGTCCCTAGCAAATTAAACTAAACTACTAATTAAACTAAATGAAACTTCCCGGGTACCCGATATGATAACTATGCTCAATCTACAAAAGTCTAGGCAAAGTACCGGTCATCCGGTTCATTCAATCATAAGCAACTCACGCACACACATGCCATGCACAATTAAGAAATTTCTAGGCCACACAAATAGGCAAGTGCTATGCACCCCACAAAGTTTCAATTCCAAAAGGGCTTAGACAAAAATTGTGTCTCAAAAATTTCAAACACACACCTAGAAGTATCAAGGCGTCCCACAATGAGCGCTTAGCATGATATGCGATAACGAAACAAAAGATTACCGCATGCTAATCAAAAAGGCGCTAGTAAGCAAAAGAGCTAATTAACGACGGGAATAATTCAAGTGTAAGCATGAAATATTGCTAAGCGTGCACCTATCGGAGTTAATCACGTACTAAGAAACGAATTTAAACATTGAAAGCTTATAATGACCTTGGTTAGCAAAAGGAGGGACTACAAAAATGTGGCGGCCATATACTAGCACGGGTTATCTATCCCTTGGCCGCCACCAACCCTCAACTATACCATCATGTGCCAAGTTTCGGCACCCAAATATGCACCTACGCTAAATTCACAACTAATATCAAAAGAGTTCGATGTGACACCAATTAAACCAAAAACAAATGTGTCGACTCCACTGACTCACTAGCAACTAGTATATACTATATACTTATTATATACCACCATTATTGTCACCATCTACCGCCAATCACTCCTCCTCGTCGGAGTCGTCCTCTTCCTCCTCGTCATCATCGCTATCTTCCACCAAAAGCTCCGGCGGAACCTCATAACGTTGCCCACTTAGGTTCTCAAGAACTTTTTGCTCTCATTCCTTATAGTGCCTATCCAATTTCTGCTTCCTCTCAATCTTGTCTAGTTTCTTGAACACAGAAGCCATGAGCTTGAAAATCTTCTTATACCACACTGTTGATTTTGACCCTTCCGGTAGAGGTACAAGTAACTTGGATTTTGCCTTTGGAAGCGGGGGAGGTACCGTGGAGGACGATGCACCGGGTGTCGAGCTAGGAGCGGCCTTCGGGGCCTTGGCACCCTTTTCCTTTGATTGTGCCTTGCTCCTCTTCAAAGTGATTGTGTCTAAAATTCCCCCCTCGCACGATTCCAACTTTGAGTACCCCGATCCTTTCACTCTTTGAGCATGGCAAAGTTTTGTGATCAAGCAAGGAAACCATAGCAGAGTTGGCCCCGCTTGAGTGTCAAGGTAGTCCACCATTTGCAGAAAAATGAAATGCGCCCAATCCACTTTGACTTCCGGGTCCATGAATATTCCCAACAACTCGGCCGACTTCTCACTTGGTTTGGTTTCCTTCCCCTTTGGATAGAGGTTTGCATGGATGGCCTTGTTGAGAATCCGAATTCCATCACTGAACCGGCTTGGGATTATTGGGTTCATACCCTTTTGTGGGTCCTTGAAAAGCGTTTCCCTGAGTAACTCCTCAACAATCTCAACCCCCCCAGGATAGTTAACGGTTGAAGGGTCGGGCCGTTTATACTTCAATTGCTTGGCAATGCGGTCGGGGGTCACTTTGACCACTTTGTTTGCCATCTTTGCCGTGAGTTTCACCGGCTTTGCATCCTCCCCTTCACCTTCCTTCACAACCTCCGCGTTCATATAAAATTCTTTAACGCACTTGAGATTATAGCCCGGGACTGGATCGAACCATTGGTGTAAACCCTCTTGACGAATTTCCGGCACCCTGTATTTTTCTCCTAACTCATACGCATTCACTTGCCGCTCACACTTTACTTTCTTTGATTTGAACGCGGCCAACCATTTCTCTCTTTTACCCTCCACCACTTCGTCATGGGTTCTCTTACTAGGCCCTTTGTCCCCCCTACTTGGGCCGGCATCGATCATAAGGCGCTCTTCCCGAGTGGGGTCATATTCCTCACTGTCTGAGTTCTGACGGCATCGCTTGGTCAATTTGGTGGATGGTTTCCCTTTTCCCTTGGTCCGTACCATTTCAGACAATGCAGCTCAAATCCCCAATTCAACAACCTGTATTTCAAACCTCCGACCAACGTCCAACCAACCCCCTACTTCAGTAATTTAGTCAGGCAATCACAATGCAGAGCAACGATAGCAACTAAGGTCCCCAAAATGCAGTAAGACAGCAGAAAGTAAAAGTTGAAGTTACTCTATAGATTTCAAACTGTATGATCATGTGCACAGGCCCAAACAAGCAACCACAGATCATATAAGCCCACCAAACCCACAGATTCTGCTCAGATAGCACAAGAATTCAACCCAACTCCGACAATTTACAATGATAATAATAGCAGATTCACAACAACAGTAACAGCCAGAATTCAAGCCCAGAACTTAGTTACAACACCATTCGGAATCTATGAGAGAAAGGTGAGCCATCATTTACCTTGCTTGAAACCCAGTTGGTGTTGAAATCCCTCTGATTCCTCTGAATTTGAGACTCAAACCCAGGAATTTGCTCATTACCCTCGAATTTTCACACAGACCCAAATCTCTTGACTACCATTGCGGGCTTGTGGTCGGTTTTGTGATGAGGGAGAGTAATTTCGGGTTGAGATGGAGGTGATTAGAGAGAGAGACAGTATTGGGTTGTGTAGTGGGTGTGGATGGTGATTCACGGTGGTAGTGGTTCGTGGGTAAGGAGTTAGGGTTTTGGTTGTGGGATTCCGGGTTAGGGGAGGAGAGAGAAATTTTCGGTAGTGGTGGCTCAGTTGTGGTGGTTAATCATGGTGTAAGAGAGAGTAGCTATGGGGATTTGGGCTTGATTTGGGGAAGAAGATGAAGATAGAGATTTGGGATCGATCGGGTATGAGAGATGAGAAGTGAGTTTTGTTTCCAATGAGCAGGGATATTTTAATGGGTATTCAGACCTGTTGGATCGATCCATGTCCACCCGGATCGATCCAAAATCAACTGCCCGGGATTTTCTCAACATGGATCGATCCAAAAATGACCCGGATCGATCCGGATTCCTCTGTTGGTGACTAGCACACTTGTGGATCGATCCAACCTCAACCCAGATCGATCCAGAAACCACTGCTGACCAAATTTCCAACTATGGATCGATCCATAGTCATCCCGGATCGATCCAAAAACCACTGGACTTGTTCTCTTGAACTTTTTGCATTGTGATTCCACTTCCATGCTCCATATTCAATTCAACACATGTAGAAATTAAGCCGATACGACTCGTAACCCAACGAATTCAATCCCCTCTTGAGATGTATCGCCCATCTCCAATCCCCACCTATCCTCCAAACATCCGGTCTCGCTTTTTTACCATTGGATATTTTTACTTTTCAATTTGCATGCCCCTTATCTCACCTCCTAATTTCCTCCAAACAACCTGTTTCTCAAGGCTTAAAAATTGATGGAAACGGACTTGGTACAAATATTAGGTGCAATGGGACTCATGTGTGGTTTGATTACACAAAGAAAATGCTTGTTTCATTTCCTAAGCACGCTAAAAACTCCAACATGATGCACGAGTGACAATGAGCTCGCTTAACTTGAAACAAAAATTATGTACACCAAGGAATTGAAAGCAAAGAAACATGGGATGCTTGGAAAGATGAATCTCTACTCTATGTGATGCACGTTACTCAACTACGCATGCGGCCTAGCACGTTCATCAAATTGCATGTATATATGCATGCACAAGTTAACATCTCAATCAAAATCACCGAAATACGATACTCTAGCCATTATAGAACGATTGAACATATCTAGCATATCCCAGTAAAAGATTGTACTAAGACGGGAAGTTTTATCACAAAAATTTTGACGGGAATTGAAAAACATAAACGGAATATGTACACTGCACTATCACTATTCCCTCCCCCCAACTTAAAATTTGCAATGTCCTCATTGCAAGAGAACTAAAGTAAAGAGAGATAGGGAACAAAAATTGTACCAACGGGGAGGCATGTCTACCTCCAAGACCTCAACCAAGTTTGAGGAATTTTTCTACCACTTGCTCCTTTCGTCATCGACAATGCTTCCAAGGCTTCCTCCTTCGGCCCCACTCCGGGACCACAGCTAGTTGTACAGGACCATCCTCAACGACTTTATAGGCCTTATAACCGCGACATTTCGTCGCACCCATGCTTAGAGCTCCTGAATGCCGCACTCGCCGCCAAGTTAGGCCCAAACTACCAAGGCTGGTACGGTAGCATGGTCACCCTGCAAAAGACTTAATTGCCGACTACTTACTAAGAGAAGCAATATGAGATCCGCCCGGCTCGTGTTATCCGGGCTCCACAATAAGCAATATATACAATATGTACAATGAAAAAAAGAAAAACCCACCATGATCTTCACGCGATCGCACGGGTACTACTTTTCTTCCCAAGCTCGAGACTGTGGCTAGGCCATACGTAGCTCAAACTCAGGTGGCTATACCGAACCGTCCAAACACCGTTCGAGCACGACAAACACTAGAGCTCTCTCAAACTCCATGGAATTTACTTCTCCTAGAAATTTGTTACGTCAGAACTCGGAGCGTCCAAGTCGCACACAATACCCCGTCAGACAATTAAGTCCAACGTCCACAACGAACTCCGCACAAGGCGGACACAAGATAGAGCCTGTCGCTGTGCCATAAGCATGGGAATATTCAAGCGCCCCCACCCATTCACGGAAACTCACTCTCTGCCAGGGGCTGATCTAAAGAGCGCGGGCGTTTAGTTGCAAATTACTCCTATCAGAAAGGCTTTTTATAAACGAGCCCTATGTCACTGACGCACTCGTGTTATCTTATCCTCACGTGTGGGGTCTTCAAGATTTTATTAAAAAGAATAAAGAATGGCCCTTCTAACCGGAGCTGGGCACATGCGCATTGTTGTCTAGCCGGCGTGCAAGCTAGTCCCAAGTCAATGATGGGAAACCCAATGCAAGAGGGAGCAAAGGGCCGGGCCCTCCAAACAATCAAGTTCAGAGGTACGCGTTAGCTCCCTGTGAAAAGTGAAGTCACGAAGACTCCACGGGCGAATCACACAAGAATTTTAAACCTGAGGGTCGTCCGAATAGACCGGATCGACCAACCTTTCAACTTCCTCTTCCGCATTAAAATTTTCCAAAAATGGTTTTAAGCGTTGACCGTTCACCTTAAAAATTTGACCATCCTTTGGATTGAAAACATCGATTGCCCCATGAGGATACACGTGATGCACAAAATACGACCCAACCCACCGTGAACGCAATTTTCCCGGAAAAAGATGGAGTCTAGAGTTATACAAAAGCACTTTTTGATTCACATGAAAATCCTTCCTTAGAATGTTTTTATCATGAAATTCTTTAACTTTTGCCTTGTAAATGGCCGTGCTCTCACATGCATCTCTCCGAATTTCCTCAAGCTCATTGATTTGGAGCTTCCTATGCGTACCGGCCTCGGGCATGCGATAATTCAAAGACTTGATGGCCCAATAGGCCTTGTGCTCAAGTTCAACCGGCAAGTGACACGCCTTCCCATAAACCAAGCGGTAAGGGGACATCCCCAACACCGTCTTATAAGCGGTTCGATAGGCTCACAGGGAATCGGTCAAACAAATAGACCAATCCTTTCGATTAGGATTCACCATTTTCTCAAGAATGTGCTTAATTTCCCTATTAGCAAGCTCAGCTTGACCATTGGTTTGTGGATGATAGGCCGTAGAGACCTTGTGCGTGATACCGTACTTACGCATTAAAGTTTCAAAGGGCCTATTGCAAAAATGGGTCCCTTGATCACTAATGATCGCGCGCGGAGTACCAAACCTAGACAAGATATGTTCTTTCAAGAACTCAACGACCACCTTGTGGTCGTTCGTACGAGTGGGGATAGCCTCGACCCACTTGGACACGTAGTCCATCGCAAGAAGGATGTAGAGAAAACCGAAAGACATAGGAAAACGGTCCCATAAAATCGATGCCCCAACAATCAAAAACTTCAACAACAATGACATTAGTTAAGGGCATCATATTCCTCCTAGTCACTCCTCCCAATTGTTGACACCTCTCACACGTTTTACAAAATTCGAAAGCATCTATGAAGAGCGTCGGCCAATATAACCCGCATTGGAGAATTTTTGCGGAGGTTTTCTTGGCGGAGAAGTGTCCTCCACATGCCTCGGTGTGGCAAAAGGAAAGGACGGCACGGTAATCAAAATCCGGCACACATCGCCGGATGATTTGATCCGGACAATACTTAAAGAGATAAGGATCATCAAAGAAAAATCTTTTCACCTCAAATAAGAACCGCCGCCTCTCTTGCGGAGTCCAAATGGTAGAAAGACAGCCCGTGGCTAAGTAGTTCACAATATCCGCGAACCACGGGCAAGACGAGACACCAAACAATTGCTCATCCGAGAATGTGTCAACTATAGGAATATTCGAGGAACGGTCCTCAAATTCGAGACAAGACAAATGATCCGCGACCACATTTTCAACTCCTTTTTTATCTTTGATTATTAAGTTGAATTCTTGGAGCAAAAGGACCCACCTAATTAACCGCGCTTTAGCATCTTGCTTTGTCATGAGATATTTTAACACGGCGTGGTCCGTGAAGACCACGATAGGAGACCCTATCAAGTAAGACCGGAACTTGTCAAGAGCAAAGACAACCGCGAGCAACTCTTTCTCCATGGTGGAGTAGTTCAATTGAGCATCATTAAGAGTTTTGCTCGCGTAAGAAATGGCACATGGCTCTTTCCCTCTCCTTTGGCCCAAGACGGCGCCAATCACGTAATCACTCGCGTCGCACATCAACTCAAACGGAAGGTTCCAATCGGGAGCTCGCACAATTGGCGGAGTGGTGAGACTAGATTTTAACTTAGAGAATGCCTCCTCACACGCAGGTGTCCAAATGAATGGTGCGTCTTTTGAGAGGAGGTGACATAAGGGACGCGAGATGGCACTAAAATCCTTGATGAAACGGCGGTAGAAACCCGCGTGCCCAAGAAAAGACCGAATGTCTTTCACACACTTAGGGGTAGGGAGGTTCACAATCAAATCAATTTTTGCCTTGTCGACCTCTATCCCTTTTGAAGACACAATGTGCCCCAACACAATCCCGTTGGTCACCATGAAATGACATTTCTCCCAATTGAGAATAAGGTGCTTCTCCTCACACCTCTCCAACACATGCTCTAGGTTTTCTAAACACGACTCAAACGAGTCCCTGAATACCAAGAAGTCATCCATAAAAACTTCAACGATTTTCTCCACCATGTCACTAAAAATGCCCATCATGCACCTTGAGAAGGTGTTGGGCGCGTTACACAAGCCAAAAGGCATGCGCTTATAGGCGAAAGTACCGAACAGACACGTGAAGGTGGTCTTCTCTTGATCCTCAAGAGCGACCTCGATTTGATTATACCCGGAGTACCCATCGAGAAAGCAATAAAAAGCATGACCGGCTACCCTCTCTAAGATTTGATCTATGAAGGGGAGAGGGAAGTGGTCCTTGCGCGTGCTTGCGTTCAACTTACGGTAGTCAATACACACTCTCCATCCGGTGGTCACCCTTTGAGGCACCAATTCATCATTGGAATTCTTGACCACTGTGATGCCGGACTTCTTAGGAACAACTTGGATAGGGCTCACCCACTTACTATCGGCGATAGGGTAAATGATCCTAACATCCAATAACTTTAAGACCTCCGCCCTAACCACGTCTTTCATGATTGGATTCAAGCGACGTTGTGGCTGGCGAGACGGCTTCACATCTTCTTCAAGATAGATGTGGTGTGTGCAAACCGAGGGATCAATCCCGTGAATATTGGCAATGGACCAACTGATGGCCTTTGTGTGCCATTTCAACACCGCTAACAAACCGGACTCTTGGTGTGCCTCAAGGGAAGAGGAAATCACCACGGGAAAAGTTTCACTAACACCAAGGAAGACATACTTCAAAGTGTCTGGGAGGGGTTTTAACTCAAGCTTGGGTGGTTTGACACTAGACGGAATAGTTTTGCTCTCGAGGGGAGGCAAAGCTTTAAACTTAGGATACCACGTGTCCGTACCACACACATCCTCCACTTCTAACAAAGAATATAAGAACTCAACCTCCGGTGAATCTAAGAAAGACGCCTCCTCGGCGGTAAGACAAACCTCAAGTGGATCCTTGTATAGGATAGTGTCTACGTGCTCTTGGACCAAAGTGTCTATGAGACTCACCTCATGAACATCATCATCGTCTCCCATTTGAGACCCTATGTTAAACACATTCACTGCCATTTTCATGTTCCCAAAAGTGATATTCAACAACCCATTACGACAATGAATGACCGCATCGGAAGTCGCCAAGAAGGGGCGTCCGAGAATGATGGGTGTTTGTGCCTGTGAAGTATTGGCTACGGGACACGTGTCTAAAACCACAAAGTCCACAGGGTAGACAAAGTTGTCTACTTGGACTAAGACATCCTCCACTAAACCCTTAGGAATACGAATACTTCGATCCGCCAATTGAAGCGTCACTCTCGTGGGTTTCATCTCTCCCAAACCTAATTCGTCATACACCGAAAATGGAAGCAAATTCACGCTCGCACCCAAATCAAGCAAAGCTCTCTCAACTCTTTTAGCCCCTATGACAATGTAAATAGTAGGACAACCGGGGTCTTTGTACTTAGGAGCTATGTTGGTTTGGATGATGGAACTCACTTGCTCAGTTAGAAATACTTTCTTTTGGACATTCAACTTGCGTTTAACAGTGCATAAGTCCTTAAGAAATTTGGCATAGGAGGGTATGGTTCTAATGGCATCCAAAAGAAGGATGTTTATCTTAACTTGCTCTAGAACCTCATACACACCATTGTTCAAAGAAGGCTTGGCCGGCACTTTCAACCTTTGGGGATAAGGTGCCGGAAACGGACAAACGGGAGGCTCTTGCTCCATGACATTAGGTGGCACAACCGGACCACTCGAAGAAGGTTGCTCAACAACAACCGGAGGAGAAGGGACCACGGGAGGAGTAGGTTTCAGAGGGATAGTCTTATCAACCTCCTTACCACTCCTCAAGACAGAAATCGACTTGGCTTGCTCGAAGTTATTCGGGTCTTGGCCCGACGAGGTGCATGCCAAATGGACTCCTTGGAGGTTTGCTTGTGGTTGAGATGGGAACTTTCCCTTTTCTTGTTGAAGCTGCCCCATGGACGTAGTTAACCGAGTCACTTGACCCTGGATCTCTCTCAACGCATGTGCATTTTGCTCATTGGTAACCATTTGACTTTGAATGAAAAATTGCATGGTTTCTTTCAATGAGCGCTTTTGAGGTGGTTGATAAAAATTAGACCCATGGTGTTGTTGATTTGGAGGGTACCGGCCTTGATCTTGGCTTTGATTTTGACCTTGGGGTGGTCAATAGCCTTGGTTATAGGCCGGGGGTGGCCTTTGAGCTTGCCCTTGATTTGTTTCCCCCATCCGAGATTAGGATGGTCCTTGGTCCTGGGGTTATAGGTGTTCGAAAAAGGGTCGTACCGTTGACCAACGGCGTTGACCTCCGCTTGTTCCACTACCCCACCGTGAAGGATTTCCTTCAAACCCGGAAGTGTCGGGCAATCATCAGTTGAATGCCCTTGGGTCACGCACAACACACATTCCTTCACACTTTTGATTTCCAAATTTTCCAGCTTTTTAGTGAGTTGGGAAAGCTTAAAATTTAAATCATCTTGTTCTTTAAGTACATATTTCCCTCTCTCACCCGAACCTTGACTAGTACCCGCACTCGCACTCACCGGTTGATAGGTCTTGTCCGAGGGATCTGAATAATCCCACGACTAGTTGTTCTCGGCGAGTTGCTCGAGAAAATCATAACACTGTTGAGGATTCCAACTTAAAAATTCACTATTACACATGGTGTCAATGAATTGCCGAGTCCCTTGTGAAATGCCCTCGTAGAAAAATTGCATCTTGTCCTTTACTGAAAAATCATGATGTGGGACAGCAGTCAAAAGATTTTTAAACCTCTCCCATACAGCGAAAAATGGTTCATTCGGTTTTTTCGGCAAAATTGGAGACACGCTTTTTCATTACCATGGTTTTATGCAAGGGGTAGTATTTCTTAAAAAACTCCTCATGCAATTCCTCCCACGAGGTGATGGACTGCGGTTTTAACGTTGACAACCAAGTTCGTGCGTGGTCCTTTAGAGAAAACGGAAACAATTTCAGGCGAGCGGACTCAAGCTCAGCCGGAACGGTTACAAGCGTGTTCACAATATCCTCAAATTCCCTCACGTGCTCGTAAGGGCATTGGGACTTCATCCCATAAAAAACAGGCAACATGGAGATTATGTTCGGCTTAATGGTGTATACGGCACGATTGGCTGTGGGTGCGGGATGAACTATTGGTGATGGTGGGACAGGGCGTGTGGGATTAAGATATTGCCTCATGGACAACATTTCTGGTTGTTGTGGTGGTGGTTGCTCACGCTCGTCCATGTCGGCAAATGGATTTACAAACTCAACCACTTTCCGGTGAGGATCTCTCACGTAGAATTGCATACACTACTAAGCAGACTGAAGGGGTTATGCCACCGCCTCACCACAAACAGTTCCGAGGGGCTATTCCGCCGCCTCGTTATATATATGACAGAAATTAAAAACTAATACACTTCCTCGAGCTTCGTTAAACCTCAATTTAAACAATCAACTGTTTGGTTAGAGGTATCCGCTCTTAGAACTATACTAGTTGAACAAAAGAAAACTAAGCGATATGTACTAATGAAACGGGATACTCACAGTGGCGTGGCGCGAGGCAAACTCACGCGAAGCGGACCATTGGGTCCCCGGCAACGGCGCCAAAAATGCTTGCGCCCTTGGGTTGTTTTCCAATATTATTCCCCAAGCGTAGGGTTTAAGTCGGCGATAGCATGTTAAACGGAAGTCCGGGTCGAGTCCTCGGAGACCGAATGCGCAGCGCGTGTTGATTTGCTTCGCGAATGATGATTTAGCCTTAAAGCGGCAAACTTGGCATTTGTGATTTGTTTGGTGGAATTCTCTTAACTTCGAGAATGACGCGGAAGATTGAAAAGACTAATTAAAACAAGGCAAGGTCAAGGGGTTCACAACACCCATGCCGTAGGTCGATTCGTTCTCCTCTAAAATAACCGGCTCGGGGCGTCGTTAAACGACCCCGAACGGAAGATTTGGTGATTAAACTCGTTTGATAAGAAATGGTGTTTCTCAAAGAGTAGGATTCTTGTGCCATTTATACAAACATTTGGATTGACATAGCCCTAAGTATCACACGTGCCAAGTGGTCAAGCCCTTGGCTACGTGTGATCAAAGAGATTAACAAATCCCAATTTTGATACAGAAAATTAATCCTAACTCTTTGATTAACAAGCGATGTTTGCAATATGGCGAGGAGAGCGAATTAACCTAAGTCACGGGGTGCTACTCACCCCATGACCGAGCCTATGACGACTACTCGTTCATTACTACGTAGAACATGGCTATTTTTATAATGGAAATAAAGAACATAACAAAAGATTCTAAAAAGTGATTTTTAATGTAGATCCTAGGTTTGCCTAACACTTTATACTTAGAGAAATCAACAAACAATCACTAAGAACATGAGTTTTCAAAGGATTAAACTAGAAAATCAAGCAAACTAAATACTACATGAAATTGAAAACAAACTAGATTTCTAGAAAGAGCTAAACAAGAGCAACATATTTAATAAACATGAAATTATCGGTAGACAAAGACTTACATGAAATAAACTAGAGAGAGAAACCTTGGGGGTTCTCCCATGGAAGAGAGAAGGAAGAGCAAAATATCTAGCTAAAATAAAGTGTAAGAAGTGAGTGAGAAGGAAAGAGGAGAGTGTATTTATTCCTCCTCTTTTTCTCTCTCTAACAAAGTCAATAAAACTCTCACATTTTACAAAAACTTTCCATAAATAGAAGGAGCAAAAAGTACATAGAAATTTCTGATCGGGCCTTGTTTGGATCGATCCACCATCAATCCTGGATCGATCCAGATGTGTCGGTGAAGAAATATCTGAGCTTGGATCGATCCACCATCAATCCTGGATCGATCTAGAGGAGACTGTTGCTGTTTTGTTGTGATGTGGATCGATCCAGCCCTAACCATGGATCGATCCAGAGGGGTCTTTTCTAGTATTTTAGCATAGTGGATCGATCCACTATGCTCTAGGATCAATCCACCTTCAATCCCTTCTCAAATTCCACCTCTTTGATCGCTCTACTTGAATCACGTGCCTCTGGAGTTCCTCAAAGACACTCAAATGCGCATGTTCAACCTGTAACTTTACAAAAACACATCTACGCGCAAATCAAACATTTAAAGCGCAAAATCGCGTGCGTGTGTGAGGTAAACAAACGAGATAAGCCCCGGTGTATACAATATTGGGGGCTTATCAGCGATCCTCCTGTTCTTTATAGCCACCAAGCCACTAAATCTCCCTTATTCCCATAAGGGCAAGGTCGTGACCTGTTCGGTCTCGCCTGTATCGCAGCTAGGCCTCAAGGGGCCCCTGGGGTTCTGCCTTTAGACCGCAGCAGGTATTAATACCTGGGCTAAGTGGGACTAGCTTTTCGCGTTCTCGCTTATGTTCTGAGCCGCGCCAGTCACCTGAGCCATGGGTTTTTCTCCTGTTCGGATAGCCCATGGCTGTCTGAGCACCGCCCTAGTCGAGTATAGGGTGCGCGCCGCTGGGACGTCTTACGCAAGAGGGTCCCGCTCTAGTGCCCCCCCCCCCCCCCCCCCTCCCCCCCGCGGAGACTCACGCCCGTGCCAGTGGGGCCCCCTGCGCGGAAGCTTGCACGGAGTGTGCCACGTGTCGTGTAGACGCTGCGCCAGCTGGGTGACACTTGTCATGCTTTCCATGGTGGGTCAACATTGACTCTGGTCAACGGGGGTCTAGCGCTGACCCCATCCTACACTAAGCTACCAAGCTTACGGTTTCTTCATCAGGCCAAGCATACTTTTATTATCTTTGCTGCAGCTTGACTCGGAAAAGAAGGAAGACCATTTGGATAAAACCATGGGCAAAATGCTACTCCTATTATATAAAACTAGTTACTATTATTTAAATTCAATGTTATTTTTCCATAATCATGGATGTTTTTTTTTATCAGCCATAATCGTGGATGTTAATGGTTCTCGTGGTTAATTATTTTCCTTTTCAATGTAAGGCGGAGTCCAGTTTACGGTTCTCTGATTATTATTTTCCTTTTCAGTGTAAGGTGGAGTGCAGTTGATGGTTCTCTGATTATCACCACAGTGTTGAATCGTGGATGTTTTCACCAAGGTGGAGATTTGTAGGGTTGGCTCAAACCATAGGGCATCGAATTCAATTTACAGAAGCTGCCACATGCAGCCGGTTGCAAATAGAGAACTCAGAGCATTGAAGGCTATTGAGTGGTGTGCCTAATCTTTTTTGAACGTTACAAATAGGCTCCAAAGAAGGGCTACATATAATCAGTTGATTGCTCCCTTGTAATTGTATGGTAAAAATTACAGTGAGGTGGTGTTTGTACTTTGTACCACATTTGGACCATACACGTTTCATAGAATTTGAGAGATAAATTTGAAATTAAAATTCAGATCATGATAGAGCCGAAATTCCTATATTTTAGGAGATTTTTATTTTTCATGATAAGGCGAGTTAGTTACCTAAAATATAGGAGTTAAATATATAGTTTTATTAATTCATAGATTAAGGATTAATATAAATATATATTTGATTGTTGTTCGTGGGTTTAAGAGCAAAATAACATGTTGGAAATTTTGAGATCATGGGAAGTTATTTTGGCTTAATTGGACACTTGGCATCCACATGTTGCGCAACCAGAGATTTATTGGTGGGAATTTACAAATCATTTGGAGGCTAGATTGAAGCATCATGGAAGAGATACTGGGCGGTTACAAATTAGCGGTTTCAGAATTTCTCATGCCTATAAATATAAACCTCAAGCCTCCATTACAAAGATCCAAGCACCATCAAAGCTCACAGCAGGATTGACAGTCTTAAGCCCAAGCTGGTGAATCTCCTACTAAACAGAGTAACCTCCCCTCTTCGAAATCTGCTTGATGCCACAAAGTATTTACATAAATGCCACTCAAAAGTTAGTACGTGAGAAAGATAACACGTTGGTGATTTTTTGAACAACAATACAAAACACATCGAAAGAGATTACATATGTTGGTTCAAATTTTGAAGTGTAAATTTCACTTACCTCCCCTGAGGTTTTTGACAACAACAATACCTCCCCTTAGGTTTCTGAAATTGCATTGACCTCCCTAGTCAGAGTTGGCGGGTAACTGCCATTAACGGAGTATGTGAAAGTATGTTTTTACCCTCTTATTGACTTCCCCTGAGGTTTCTAACGATAGCGGATACATCCTTTAGTTCTTTCTTTCTCTTTCTATTATATGTTGAATTTAATTTAAGCAATATGTTAATTTAGTTATTGGAGTTAATACAGTAGTTATTTAGTCTAGAATTTAACTTAGTTGATGAAGTTTACTTCATTTTATCTCTAGTTTCTTGTGAAAGCTAACTAAAAAATAGTAATTATTTTGCCTATTTTTTTAAAGTCCTAGTTTCAAATTAGTTATTGAAGTTGTAAAAATTTAATTCTGGTAACATTCTAAATGTATTTGTTACTGATGGGGAATTTATTACTTTTTCAAATATAATTTGGTTGCTCGATTATTTTACTTAAACAATAAGCAAGAAAGAAGTGAACTGAACACAGAAAAAACAAAAGGTGCATAGCATTGTGGTACTTTTATTCTTGAACATATTTATTTTCAACTTCATTAGTATATTTGGCCTCACACTTTTCGATTATTATTTGGTCTTTATCATTTTTTTTTTTGTTTTCAGTCATTTTTTATAATCATTTATTTTTCTTGACAAGATGAATATAAAAGTAAGAAACTATGATCCAAAGCTTAAAAAGGGTCACTATAGGAAAAAAAAAATAAATAGAAAGATTTTTTAGAGGACAACTCGAATTTTTTTTCAAAAAAACAACGAATGGCTTGGATCATTTATGTGGGACAAGAGAGGACCCCACCCAACCATTGGTCCACTGGCAGAACGGGTGGTACCCATAGTCGAGTCCAATAATAATGTTCATACTATTTAATGGTATATGTATAAGTTTGCAGTTGAATAAACATTATGGGTTAGGAGGAGTTTGGACTACATAAACCCATTGTATCAAAGAACTAGCGGATGCGTATGCCTGAAGGCACGGCTCGAACAATTAGCGTACACCTTAAAAACATTAGAGCTGCATTAACCTTGGAAGAAATTACAATTAGATGTCAAAAAGACGCAATTTGTGTCCACCTTAAAAAAATTAGAGCTGCACTAACCTTGAAGGAAATAACAAACAATAAAAAAGGGCCTCAATGTCACGCCCTCCAATTTAATAAACCAAATACAAATAAAATCCACGTAGGATCAACCAAAGTCAAACAACTTCCCATAGAAGAGTCAAGTCAAAGTACAATGAGTTTCTACTTCAGGTACCCGTACCCATGCATAAATAATCAAGAATTAAGAGTTATTACATAAACCAAGTTTTGTAAAAAATTGAATAAAATAGAAGTTATAAGATCATCTCCCAAAAATACATAAACTATGGAGAGGATAAAATAACTACATGTCAAATATGCTTCATGATATGCATCCGCACGCCAAGCATCCCAATCATGTGCCTTGCCGAGTACCTGAAAATGATAGGGTGAGCTCACTAGCTCGTAAGAAACTTTTCTACTAACGCTAAGGGTATAGAGAATGAAAGATGCACGTGATATTATGATACACATGAATGATTAGGCTAGAATGAGCTACGGATGATCGACTCAATCAAGAAGTGTCCACAAGATCCCCAAGTGTCTGACAATTTTCTCAAAATAGTTACAATTCAAGTCGTGTGTTTGATTTCTTCAAAACATCATACTTTCATACAACATTCCATTTGTCAACTCACAACAAATAACCATTTGTTTTTAATAGGGAATGAATCACTCTGTCGGATTTTGTGGGCTCCGTGCACCCCTGCCGGATTTCGTGGGCTCCGAACACCCATGGCTAGAGACACACCAAACGGTGGCCCTAGAATAAGTAACCATCATTCTCAAAAGTTCGTTAAACCAACAAGTGTCCAAAACTTCAATGTAATTCGTTTAGTTCGAAAACTCATAGTGTACCGATTTTGATAAAGATAACACGTGTCCAAGAATGTGAGAAACCAAGACAAAACATAATTCGTGCCACCATAGTTTAGATAGGTGTTTTCCAACAAGTTTTGAAGTGTAATAGATGAATATGGCAAATACACGGTCAAACCATCGGACCGGGGTCAAAGGAGAGCCAAGCAAACAATCCAATCAACAGCGTGGTTGGTAATAAGTATTATTTTAAGTGAACATAACATTTAAAGATGTCCCAAGATGTCCAAGAGTCAAGGAAAGGCCAAAACAAAAAAATAGGTTCAGAACTATCTGGTATCAATACCCCAGAATGGGGTATCAATACCAGTCGACCAGAAAAAAACAGAACGCGCTGGTACCGATATGAGATCGCAGGAGTATCGATATGAGATCGCAGGAGTATCGATACCAGCGGGCTTCGCCCAGATTTTTGACAGCTTTTTAAGCTTGATGGGGGCTTCAATCCAACTCAAATGGGAGGTTCCAAATCACCATAAAACATCAATGAACATGTCTAAGCACTAATTCAAGATCAATCCAACAAAAATGTGGAGAATCAAGCATCAATCAAGTTCAAACTCAACTTCCATAGAGGTTTGAGAGTTTGGTGAGAAATCAAGAGAAGAGATGAACACAATGCAATCATTCAAACCATATACACTTAGTGAAGGTAGAAATAAGTTCCCTACCTCAAAGATGGAGCTCCAATGAAGAGAGTAGAAAGCCCTAGCTTGTTCTAGCAAACCCCACCCGAATGTGCTAGCTCCAAGCAAACCCACGGAGACCCGGACTCCAAATCACGCGTAGAAGTAGGATATGAGGTTGAATCTTGAGTTTGGGGAGTGAGAGTGATGGATTTTGGTGAGGGTTTGGAGAAGATTTTTGAGAGAGGAGAGAGGAGAGAGAGAGGGCCAGCCACAATTTTGAGGGAGAGGGGCTGATTTTTTTGGTAAAGTGAAAGCATTACACATGTTTATATACACACCTCTTTACACTTTCACCCCTCAAGTTTCCAATGTAAATTAAAAACACCCAAATGCATTCTACCACTATAACATTGACCCACATTAACTCATTTTCAATTCCTCACATTACCCCAACATTATTTCCGAAAATTTATTTAAAAACACGGGTCCTTACACTCAAACTCTAATTTCAGGGGAAAAAAAAAAAGAAGAGAAAAAAAAAAGAAAAAAAAAGAGTCACTACAACAAAATCCAATATCATAGCGTTGAACTTGTGCTATGCATGGGCGAGATTAACTTATACGTACAATGTCTGTACATGGCACAATATATCAAGCCAAAAGGTACAAAGAAGCTGTCTTAAACCAAAAGGTGCTAAGAAGTGGAACAGAGCCAAAACATTTAGACCCAAATTGATCGAACTAAGCCTCCAAACATTTGTCTAATTCTCCAAAGACAGCAGCAGCAAACCAACATCACTATCTTCAAAAGTGGTAATAAACATCAACACCAACAGTGATTTGTGCAATTGTTGCAATAAACCAACACAACTATCTCCAAAAGCGGTAATTAACATCAACACTAATGGGAAACTCATGGGTTCGCATAGACAATATTAACATTTAAAAACTCTGGTCAAAATACATGCAATTGATTTGTGCAATTGTGGATGTGTGAAGTAAAAATTTGAATGCAGATGAATCTGCATGAATCCACACACACACACACACACACAGACAGAGATTTACTTTTGAAGACGGGATTAATGAACTTTTATTTTGGTAATTAGGGATTACTGAAATTGCAAAAAATATGGGCACGACTCGAACACATTCTGAATACAACATAAATGAAGTATCATTTCCCACTGTTAACCATTCTCCTTCCCATTTTCAATCCAATGACCATACCAAGAAGTAATTAAAACCCTGAATAAGTAGAATAAGACCAAAACACATGCCCATTTTAGCCTGCAAATTCAAAGAGGACATGACCAAGTATGCCGAAAAATCAACTAACACGAATGCAAGCAACCATTTAAGTTCATCCACTACACTGTCGTTTCCAACTACCAGTCAAAACAAAAGCCGAATTATAGAAACCAACAAAATATGTAATGAAAGAGAGAGAAAATGTGTAAGATAACCACTAACAAAGGAGGAAAATCACCCAAACTGAGAAACAAATGATCAGTCACCTCCAATTCAGATAAAGCGGTCCCAAATAAGCCGAATCCACCCAAAATAGAATTACCCATCCCAAACATCATAAAAGAAAAGGCTGAACTAACCAATACATATTTTGTTGTTTAGAAGAAACTCAAAATTATAGGTATGGGGGAGAAGGGGATGAATATCATAATAACAAATCTAAACCAAACCTTTAATGCAAATGGAAATTTTTGGACCTCAATTTTTTTAGAACCAATGGAATTGTATGAACAACGATTGAAGCTGGACAATATAAACAAAGACTTTTACCCAATAGAATGTTGGCTTACCCAGTGTAAGAAACCAATATATGGCCGTAGGAGGGTCTTTACCTTTGTAAAGATAAAAAAAAGGGTTCAAAGAACCAATTCATGAAGCAACCGATTTTGGTGGTGATGTCAAAAATCCCCAAAACTTTTCTTTTCTCACTTACTTCTTTGCACCTCAGTATCTACCACCTGAAAACAAATGTAAGAAGCTGAAACTACCAATGGTCCACAACGGATACCAAAATGGTCGAGCAACGCTAGCTGCAAGAGGGGGAAAAAAAAGAGAGGAACTTTTGAATTTGCTGATGGTCAAGAATTTAGATTGTTCGGCGCTTAATAAACTATACCATGCACGCACTCTCTGCAAGCCTTACGCATATTGGCGCCACAATGAAGAATAGACGGACTTGATTAACTAAGAACTCAAATAAGCAAGAAAGAGCATAAAAAAATGCACTTGCGAGGGATTTTTGGCTACCCAATATAAAGAATGTACAGCATAAAACCTGGAATGGTATAATTAACTGCTATCCAAAGAGCTACATACATCATTCATTATTCTTTCCTGATGGGCTTTCACACATCATATTGACCATCCTTGAACTCATTTTCCTCAAAAGATAAATAGAGTTGGAATCTAGCAATAAATAGAGTTATCTATTGCTAAGGCAAAAATAGAATAACTGTCATCAAAGACTCTATTAAAGAAACCTCATGTGTATTGTATAACCATCCCAAACGACTAACCAAGATAGAAAACATAGACACAAAGCTTGAGTTAAGGGTAAAACAGTTCCCAATACGCTCTAACTGTGTTCCCAAAATAGCCACACATGGAAAATTGAAAACCAAATCAGACTATCATCCAAAGAAATTGGCACACATTAAGACTTTGAGAAGTCAATTTGTTTATTTCATCAAACTGCACCTAATGACTCCGTAAATCCATCTCTTGGATTATTAGACACAAATATTTCACTAAAAATTGATCAAATAACCGAATGCTTCATCTCTTGAATTTGTTTATAGGCATTTTGTCGAACACGTTATTGGCGAATAACACGATAAACAATCACACCTGCCAGCGAAAATAGTGGAACGCTGGACTTAGCACGATATCATGGGTGAAAAACATACCACCGCCCATCCCAAAAACAGAAAAAAAGAAAACATACCACCAATAATACTTATGAGCTGATGGAATTGAGTACTGAGAAAAGAAACAATATTGACAGAGAATGAAATAAGGCTCAAACCAGGTCTCAAAAGCCACAGAAATAATTGCATAAAATATTGATGAGACCTAAACTACCAAGTAATCACATAAAATAAAGGAACAGAGAGAGCGAAACACTACTACCTACGACAGTCGATTCAGGTGGCGGAGTTGACTCGATTCTCCTTTGAGATTTACACGTTACACCCTTGAAATTGAGAGAGAGACAAAGGTTAAACCTTGCAAACGGAAAAACAAATTAGGAAGAAAAATGGGAGAGAGAGTGCGAACTGAAATCAGCAAATCGAAACTCCTTGCTGGAGTTGTTTGTTCATGTTATAGTCGGAGTTCAGAGCTTCTAAACGTGGGCAGTTGGATGGAACGCGGTTGGGTAGCAGTTTTCTTTCAACGTGTGTTTGTGGGTGTGTTCCCAGGGTTGTGCGTGTAAAACCTTTAAAAGTACTTCCCCTTGCAATCTGAGCCCTTGATTCAGATCCAATGGTTTAATATATAGAGAATTCAAAAATTGAGCTTTCTTATTATATAGATAAGTTATTTTCTTTGGTGTTTTTTTTTAGCAGTTGGATAAAATATTTAACATCTGGATTCATGTTGAGTAGAAGAATCAGAAAAGAAAAAAATATAGATCAAATTACAAAAAATCCAAAAGATAAAAAAATCCATATAAAATTATCTGGCTTCGGTCATTTTTTTACTTTAGAGATTATTTTCTGAGATAATTTAAATACGTAGTTGAATTTTTATATTTATAGTTACATTTTATTTGATTTCTTCTATTATGCAGCTTTTGGGTATGTCCTTGAGCCATGTTGTGACTTTTCTATTGGTTGGCATCTTGCTATCCTAGGGTCTGATGTGAATTGTCTCGTCTAGTGGCTCTTCGCTTCTACTAGTCGTAACTTTCTTCCATCTTCCCTTTTAATCTTTGTTCTTGTTCAGAGATTAACAAAGTTTTTAGCCTTTCAAAAAATAAATAAATATTAATTAATTACATGCACAACTAGAATCTATCAGTCTCGTCCGAACATGATCAAAACGGTTAATTCATACCCTCACAAATAAAACTTAATCTTTCATGCCTCCAACATGAGAAGGCCAAAAGCAGGTGCATGCATGTAATCAACAAAATAATAATGCCCATCACATGATTAACAAAAATTAATCTATCTATTCAAGCCATCAATGGGATCTCCATTGTAAAGAAAAGGAATTAACAAGAAACTTCATCATATATAATAATTTAGACGTTTCCTTTTCTTCCTTTTTATATATCTATTATTTATTGTTATACCAAACATCTACGGAATTCATTCAGTGTTAATCACAACCGACAAAGGCACAAATAGAATTAACAGTATCCGTATTCGTTAACGCGAAAATCATGATCATAAACCTAATGCTCTAATACCACATTGAAAATATCTTAATGGAAGATACATAATTAACAACCTACATAATGCCAGGATTTAGAACAAACAGGATTATCACAATATATTCATTAAGAGAAAATTAAATAATAAGAGTAGCATACCCGGATCTCATTAGTGTGGAACTCGAGCAATCTAGTAATTTATTGGGGAAAGAGGGGTGCCAAACAGAGCCCTTGGCAGCAGAAAGTGATGACCCAAAAAACAGCACAGCAGCTTGCGCACAACACCTACCCTCTCTACCCTTACTTGAATTAATAAGTAACATTTTATAACCATACTTAGCTTAAGCACACTTTTTAAGCTCGAGCAATCCAGTAATTTATTGAAGCAACCATAATTTTACAAAGAGCATCGTGCTCTAGGTGGAAAATGGGTTTCTCTCCCTAGTCTCTCTTTCTAGCAATTTTGTAATATAAGTTGATGGAACCCTAACCGCTCTTTTATAGGCAGAGAGAGGACCGGTTTCCTTAGTGAACATTATACTTCCCATCAAAGTTAGCCCAGATATGGAGAATCTTATTAATTCCATAATTCATAGTTGCTATATATATAAATCATAAGATATGGAGAATGTCGGGATTGTTGTCTTTGGGAGTGACAATGCTACTTACAACAAAAACTCTCAATCCTCATATTATCGAGTATAAAAAGTGTTCTTAAGCTAAGTATGGTAATAAAATGTTACTTATTAATTCAAGTAAGGGCAGAGAGGGTAGGTGCTGTGCGCAAGCTGCTGTGCAGCAAAACGACGTCGTTTTGCCGTTTTTTGGGTCATCACTTTCTGCTGCCAAGGGCTATGTTTGACACCCCTCTTTCCCCATTTTTTTCTCGGGTTCTACTGCCAAGGCCTCCGTTTTGGCCCCTTCTTTCCCCTTTTTTTATTACTAAATTCGAAATACGGATGATATGGTGCTTGTTGCCCTGTTGATGACTGATATTGCTGCTGATGTTAATAGAAAGGGGAATGCTTACTGGATACTTTTGCTTCTATATATTGCTACTGCTACTGATGTCTTTTGACGTCAATCACATTGCCACTGACAATTTTCTTTGGTTACCAGATTTATTTCACATGCGTTTCTGTACGTATTTCTTTTTCGAGTTGATCATTCATGCTCTCTAATGATTGGTTCACTCCCGACATAATTGAAAGAATGCTCTCATGGGATATCATCACTCCCTTTGGGTCACCAGTTCGTCTGCTTGTATACATAATTGTACAATATCTGTTTTCTTCTTTGTTGGAAGATCAAAGTGCTCCTTATTTCCCAGTTGCAAAAACTGATCCCAGCAATAAAGTGCGAGGCCATAACCATCAGCAGCCTTACTTTTTTTCTGCAGTAACCTTGCCAAAGCTCACAAGAGTTTTCAAATTCTTCATGGTATATTGGTATTAGGAAAGGTTTTCAAAACGTCAGGAATTTTAGTTTCTTCCACGAAGGTTTTGTTCTGCAGTTGCCCAGTTTTTTTGTTGTTACTCTTTTTGAATTTATATTTGGTTGCCCAGTTCTTTGTGCGAGAAAAAAAAATGGGGAAAGAGGGGGCCAAAACGGAGGCCTTGGCAGCAGAATACGAGAAAAAAAATGGGGAAAGAGTGGCGCCAAACAGAGCCCTTGGCGGCAGAAAGTGATAGACCCAGAAAAACAGCAAAACAACGTCGTTTTGCTGTGCAACATGCTGCACAGCAGCTTATGCACAGCACCTCCCCTCGTCCAGGGTGGAGAATATGGTTGGGGTGGACTATTATGACAAAGCACCTAAAAAGAGAGAGAGAGTTGGGTTGGTAGGGCTCTCGCACCACCCAAACTTTATCTATCTTTTAGTAAATTAGATCTTCCAAATTGGTGTTTGAAATTGTACTTGGGAAAAATCAGTTTTTGTCTTGAATTGCAACAATCTCACCTTACTCCATTATAAGTTCACGCTTCACACTTCACACCAAAGGAAAGTATGTAACAATGACGGCGCAATTTTTGTCAATTAAAATTGATCTCTCTTTGTTCAACTCCTATCTGATAAAGATCTTGACTCCATCCTAGAGTTTAAATTGATTTTGAAAGAATTGTAATCGAGAAAATCAGAAGCCAAACTAGGGTAGCTTAATTTTTTTTTCTCCTCGTCATATTTTCGACAAGTTTATCAAGTCAATCTCATCACTTGATTATGATTTAAAATGCGCATGATTTTGGTTCACTTGTATAACGAGCCACCTTCGACTGAGATTTTTATGAGTTGAAAGATTGGTTTGGTGTTTTGCACTCTGTAGCGCACTGGCTGTTAGTTTCGAGTGTTTTCAGTTATTTTTGTTGTAAGCTCTTTAGGTGCTTTTAATTTTGGTACGTAACTGTAAAAAAAATATTTTAAAAAAATCACATTAAACATTTGTTCAAAATGTAAAACTCACTTGTATCAAGATAAATCGGTAGCGATCATGTGCCCACTGATATCTCATCAACATGAATTATGACACTGTTGATGAGCTCTAATAAAAAAACAAACGATTTCATCGTAATGGGTTAGAAAGAGCCCATAAATGGAAGGACACCATTTTGCTCTAGGAGTCATAATGGGGCTCAAGTGCATTTTGTTTGTTGAAGAGAAGATGCTCCCTTGACTCAGCTATGGCCATTTATTCGCTATTATGAGACCCTTTCCCTCATCAGTTTATTACATGGGTGAGCCCGTATGTCACCACTCTTAATTTCCCTACTTATCAAGATATTGGAGGTCTTTAGTCGTATGTTCCACGAATAATTATTTAGTAGTTACATGGTGCTCCGGAATACTCAAAAATCATTCATTTATGTGGATCTATACACTTAGTCGTGGACTTCATAAAAATATTTGGTTGTTGAGTGATTAGGAGCATCACGTGATGGTGCTTCCAGATTATCTAATAATTTAACATTTTTTACGGGCCAATAGAGGATTGAGGCTGTGGACCCACCCATCCCTATCATTTCTTGAACGGAAAACCTATAGGTATAGAAAATGTACAAAGTATGCTCAGGGACCCACTTTTGGGTCCCACACGAGTGATCCAAACCGTTCATTATTCTTAGAACATTTTCCGAGGGGCCCCACAAAAATTTAGCTCAATCGGACGGTTAAAAGTGGTCGAACCAAAGTCCCGCAGTTTCAAGCAAAGATCGAAAAAATGTTCTAAGAATAATGAATGGTTCGGATCACTCGTTTGGGACCCAAAAGTGGATCCCCGAGCATGCTCTGTACGTTTTCTTTGCATACCCATTTGTATGTGTAGCAAGATCCTTTCTTAAATGTAATGGAGGCTTTTTTATTCATGCCTGGAGTTGTACCTGGCCATTTTTTACGAAACTTTACCAACTTAGAATGACCTAAATATTTGGACAAAAAATGATACTTCCTCCGTCAGAGCTGGCTCAAAGATTCTGGGGCCGAAGCGAATTCATTAAATGAGACCCACTTTATATTTTGCTACAAAGGTCGGTCAGTATAGTGTTTCTATAAAAACCATTACAAAAGATTTATCATTACAAAATGTAAACGTATTGTAACGCCCCCAAAATTGGGTACGTTAATACTATTACAATTAATGGAAATAAGTATGAATACATTTGAATAACCCTATTCTCCAAAATACATTTATTCTATTAGAGTGGGATCTACGGCTTCTCTTAGCCCCTGGTCTGGTAGTTCTCCATCTCGGCAGCTCCTCTGGCTCCGAATTGCTCCAAGATGTAATACCCATCCTGTTCATACTGATAGTTTGACATAATACGTCAGAGTCGTAGAGCAACATCGTGGTATTATTTCAGGGTTGCACAAGTGGAACACCGTGAGTGAAAACGCCCAGTAGCCAGTTCTACCCAAACCTTAACTAGCAATTCTAGAACAATATAAATATAACTGGTAAAGTAAAACAGAAGTTGTTGAAAACAATATATCTCACGAGTACAAATGTGTCAGTGTCAATGCAAATTAGAGTATAATATGCGCAAACAAACAGTGACTCGTGTATATTGTGTGCAAACAAATAGTGTCTGGTATTATCTTTTCAGTGTCGGCATTCTTCTTAAAATTTCATCAATGTCAATATCTCCCATCACTCGAAAGTTATTGGCCCGTTCTACTTCCCTTCTCTAACGGTCACCAACCTTTCCGCTTGAGATCCCGGCTGCCTTGTATCACAGAACCTCAACATCATGATACAAAGTCCGTCCACCTCGACACACACGAACATAGTTTCAACTGTAATGTATCACAGAACCTCAACAGCATGATACAACCCGGTCACCTTGTACCACGGAACATCAACAGCATGATACAAAGCCTTATCCACTATGTTGTTGTACACGCTTAGCCCAACCTCATCACGGAACCTCAACAACATGAAGGGCGGCGCTACAGCGGCACTACTGTATTCCTTAGCCCTAACCATATCACAGAACCTCAATAGCATGATCGGCGACGCTAAAGCTGTACTATCCTTTTCATTTCCATCTTTTCAATCAATCCATTTTCATTCTCATTTTTTTCCGTCAACGCTATTCAATCATTTTCTTGTAAACCATGTCGTATCGATATCATATCATATCATATCATATCATGTCTCGTGAATATGTAGTATGATTTATAAACTCATTTCGTGTCAATGCATCATTTCTCGAAAAACGTGTCACATAAAATAACAGTTTTCCTACGCACTATCCTCTTCAAACCAGTCTAGGTTTATTAGAAAATCGTTACTGATTGTTTATGAAGTCATTGTAAAAATCTATTTTCTTTGGTGACTTTCTCTAGACAAATGAGATAACCAGGAGTGTAAGGACCCGCATTTTTATTAGTCTTGGCTTGCATAAATATGATGTGTTGCATTTTATTCTAAAATATATAATGTGATAGTAATTTCTACTTCTTGACGTTCGAAATATTATTCTACTCGTACGGTGAATTTTGAGCATTTTTCTGAGAACGAAACCCGGACAGCGCAACTGAGTGGGGCTCGATTTTACACTGCCATTAGAGAGTGTCTCTTGTCCTCATGCGTGGGCTCAATGCCCAGGCAACTCAATCCCACTGATTGAGTGCCTATTCCACTTTGTTTTCTTTTTCTTTTCTCTTTTCCTCTCCATCCACTTTGTCTTCTTTTTCTTTTCTCTTTTCCTCTCCACTTGTCTTTGCCTCCCCTTTGTCTTCTCTTTTTCTTCTTTATAGCCAGAGCATTGCTCTCCCTCTCAGAAGATGTACGCCCCTCCCTCTCTGATAATTATTTCCTCCTCCATCTCCCTTAAGTTTCTATACTCCCTCTTGTTCCATTCTAATCTAGAAGATCGACCCTCTCGGGTCACACGCTAGTAACGCCCTTTTCAGCCTAGGGTAATTGACGGGTTCCAGACATTCCCAACGGTGCGGATCGTTCATCCACGCGCTTAATCTGCAGGAATTAACGTAGAACTTCGGTAAACTTGCTTTAACCTTCTGTATGATGATTTTTGTAAAATCTTGACCCGATCCTTGATTTAGGGAGTAAGGGTTGTAGGTAACATTATATTAAGTTGATTGTACGGACCGATCAGTTTAAGGATCGATAGAATGTGAGAAAAACGTCTCTCGACACCAAAAACGAGTGTACATGGACTGGCTTCAGGAAACACACTGCCGGATACTGTTCGCGCGTTTTCCGGCCACGTAGAGGTAAAATTAGGGAAAGTGTAAAACTACAAAGTTGTAGCTCTTCAAATTCCCTACGTTTTGATATGTAATTCGACTCAAACGGAGTTCGGTGTAAAAAGTTATGACTGAAACACTAAGGCTGTCCGAATCGCTGTTTCAACAACTTCTCTCTATTCGGGCAGAAACTTTGGAAACCCGTAGAATACGATTGAACCGTAGGATTACAATGAAACTTGGTATAAAGACAGTTTGACGTCTTAGCTACGTAGTGACACGTAAACGGACCAAATCCAACGGTTAGATCTTCGGGAATTGGAGTTTTAGTAAACTGTGGCAGATTTGACACGTTCTGTTTGTACGCATTTTTACCCAGCTTAGGAGCAGATTCGGCCTTAGGTATAAACACAGGAGTTGTTCCTAAGATGGAGACCTATTACTTTGTCAAATTTCATAACTTTTGGTGAAGTATTGGTACGTCATTTTGTTATGATTGTAAACTGATGGTAACCGGTAATTTCGGGATTTATATGCCTTGTTGAATTGCTGTTGTGGTATTATCGATTAATTTCCGCATTTGATGAAATTGGGCTTGTACCTCTTGATTGAAATAATGGTTGGATAGACGAGATTGGGTGTGATGATGAGAAATTGGGTGGAGTATGGTTGTGGAAAAGATGAGATTGGGGTATATGGTGACGGGTTGGTCTTGAGCCGTGTTATGTCTTGAGCCGTGCCTTGTCTTGAGCCGTGCTGTGTCTTGAGCCGTGCCATGTCTTGAGCCGTGTTATGTCTTGAGCCGTGTCCAAAGTGGCATACGGGAACATAACGTATGGGAGCATAGGTGTATGGGAACATGGTGTATGGGAACATAACGTACGGGAACCAATGATAGAGATGTCTTGAGCCGTGCTGTGTCTTGAGCCGTGCCATGTCTTGAGCCGTGTTATGTCTTGAGCCGTGTCCAAAGTGGCGTACGGGAACATAACGTACGGGAACATAGGTGTATGGGAACACAGTGTATGGGAACATGGTGAACGGGAACATCGTAGAATTGACCACGTTAATAAAACTTATGATTAAAATTAGTGGGTTCTGTTGGTTAATATTAGATGTGGTTATTTGATTATGGAAATTATTCATACATTGGGGTAATGGTAGTTTTACGTTGTTCTACTGAGTGTCACCACTCACGGTACTACGTTACCATGGTATTTGACGCCAGGTACAGGAAACAATATGGAGTATTCAGAAGATAATCCTGTAGCCGATGAAGAAGTTGCTGAGTTGACTGAGCCGTGGTTAAACCAGTAGTTTAGTTGTTGGCTCTGTGCTTTTTAAGTATTTGCTCTGTGCTTTTTAGTAATTTATTGAGGTTTCAAGTTTGTAATAAAGACATATTTTATTCTAGTATTTCATGCTTAAGTGTTTGTAATAAATCACTTCAACTTTATTCGGTATTGTAATATTTAAACAATATTTGTAATAAATGGATTGTGTTTCTTTAATTTAATTTTTCGAAAAAAAAATAATACAGCTCAAAGATCTTCAAAATCCTTTATTTTTAACAAACCGAATTTTTTTTTTCGGGGCGTTACAAGGAGAGTCCTGGATGGTCGGAAGAGTCCAGTTAGAATCACCATTCCTTTCTTAGGCAGCACAAAGCTTGTCCTTTTGGCAGACCCTCAAGGGTGTTAGCCTTGGGTTATCTCATAGTCCAAATACGGTCAAAATATTTTGAAGTTGCTTTAAGAAAAGTTAGTTGATCTCATTTTTCAAAAATTAGTCGGGCATTATAACTGCATATTTTCAAAAGTCAATCTCAATTTGGGCATTATAACGACTATGTGTGATTAAGAAAAATGTTACTTTATTTACTACTAACTTTTTACCGTAAGCTTTTTAGAAGAAGAACTATCTTTCCGGAAAAATGCTAACTTTTAGGAAACATTAAAAGTAACACAAGCATTATAACGGCATGAAAATTTACTAATTAAAATTAGGTAGAAAAGTCTACCTTAGTTCCGAGTGTTAGTCAGAAGACGCGCAAGCTAGTTTGATTTCCTATGGGCGGCGTAACGGCTAGACTTGGTAAGCACAAACAACTTTCTACTACTTTAAGGATCTAGGGGTGGTTTTGAGTGGTGGAGAGTGGTTGTTGTGGAAGAACAAGTTGTGTTTTTCTTAGAAAACTCAAGAAATTAAGTGGGAGAGTTTCTCTCACTAGAAAAGACTACAAAGTGGAGGAAGGTTTTGGTGTGAAGAAACAAGTGAGAGGAGTGCTCTATTTATAGGCAAAGTGGGGCACACCCCGTCCCCCCCCCCCCCCCCCCCCCCCCCCATTGGCCGGCCTCCCCCTCCCCTCCATGTGCTACAATTTCTAAGAAATTTCCTAGTTTAAAATCTAGAATAAAATCTTAGGCTAAGTACTAAAATCCATGTTAGAAATCTTAGGGTTTAAAGAGGAAATCTAGGGTTTTTAATGGCATGAACTTTCTAGGAAATTTGGTTGGCTCTAAGTAGTGTATAACTTTGCATGACCACTTTTGTGTTAGAGAGCTTTGGGTACTGAAAATAGTTAGGAGGCACATGCCTAATTTAGGGCTACTAAATCCTAGTAAATCTAGGCTTTAAATAAAAGAATAAGAATATATTCTCTTATTAATGAGAGAATATATTTCCTTAATTATTAGGAAGAAAACCCCTACTAAATAGAGTTTTGAGTGCTAGTTATACACATAAAGGTACACAAATAAGCATAAGCCTAATAGGCTAGGAAAATCTAAGAAATCTTAGGCTTATTCCCTAAATTAATGAGGGAATCCTAGGTTTTAACTTTAAGGGATTCTAGGGCATTACATATACATGTATAATGTACATATTCTTTGTGACTAAGTAATTTAGGAAGCTTCCAAGGAAATTGCCAAGCAATTTCCTCTCAATCCTTCTAGAAAATCTAGGGCAAAAATCTAGGAATTAATGGGAAGAAAATCTAGTAGTGTAAATATACTAGTATAAAAATTATTATTGACCTAAAAAAATAATTTAAGTAAAAGTAAAATCAATTTAATAAACTAATTTTTATTTTGAAAAAAAATTAGGGTCATTACACACGTATAGTTATTCAAAAATAAACAACCATTATAATACTTTAAAATTTATCATTTATGCATAAAAGGCTTAGACAAAAACTATCTGCGCCTAGTACAAATATACAAGGTCCTAAAAAATTGGAGGCCCCCATTTTTATCATTTTTTTTGGGCCTAAAGCTCAGGCTTCTTGGGCTTTGCCCTTAAGCCAGCTCTGTCCTTCGACTCCAATTTTTTGTTCCAAATGCCACTTTTTATTGTCCCAAAAAATTTGATCAAGTTGAAAAGTAATGAGTTTACTCTTTTACTCTTACTTTTTGAAAGTAAGTACAAGGATAGTGACGATGTTTCTCAATAAGTTGGAATCCCCAAAAAAGATCAATAAATTAGGACAGAGGGAGTAATGTGCTATGGACTTGACCAATTTCTAAGGGCCGTAATCGAACTATTTACGAACACAAAATGGCATGCCATAATTCCATGCTTTAATTCAAGTTTGGACTGCTGGTTTGGCAAAATGGTAAAAGGTGAAGGATCATTCAAATAAATTTCACTTCAAAGGAAATGAAGACAATATATATATGGACACACACAGGATAAATTCATTACAATTAGAAGCGCATAGGATTTGGGGTACAATTGAGGGCCCACAATTGAGATAAGAGGACCAACAATTGAGATCACTATAGGGATTTTTTAGTGACTTGGTTCACTAAGGGAACCTCTAATAAGTCCCAAAAAAATACTATTGCTTTACAAATCAACCATTTGGCGTGTGCATGGCTGATCAATCCCGTGCTATGAATGCGTGGCAACTTAAGTAGCACCAACACAAAAATGTAATTCATTGACGTGAGACTATGACACCTAAGATTTGAAAACTTGGAAGACATGACATGTAGCTAGGGAGATACACTAGTATATATGATTTACTGGATGGTTTAGTAAATTATTTTGAAAACACAAAAACTAGACTATTTGTCATAAAACACTATAAATGCCTTCACATGTGTCAGCATTCAAATTAATTTGTTATATACATTACTCATATAAAAGATTTATCATAAGTGTTTACCTGTTTGCAGGCCCGGCCCTGAGATTTTCGTGGCCCCAGACGTGAATGTAAAATTGGGCCCTATGTTTTTCCTAAAAGTCAAAAGTTACAGAACCAACATTAACTTCAAAGGATAGATTCTTTGTTCTATTTTTTTTTTTAGTTTGTGTCGTTCGATAAAACATAGTTTTCAGTCGTAATTGTTTATTGTTATTGCAACAATCAAAAAATAATTGAAATCGGCAAATTGATGCGAACATTTTTCAAATACGCATAAAGTTTTTTGTTTATTTTTTCCCTGATGATCACCTCGACCAAATATTTTTAAGAAAGTTGACAGACAATATGGATGTTGTGAAAGTATATATTCACAATTGAGTTATTATAATACAGTAATTTTGAACTTAGAACAATATTTATATCCTCAATCAGACATTTGAAAGACTTTTTCGAGGTAATGTAAACTAGAAACTTAATAAAACAACCTTTCGAAAGATTAAATTAATTAGTACAAATCTTTTATGGCAAAAGAGTTTATCCATGTTAAAACAAGTGGGTGTTTGCCAAATATGATATATAAAGGATCTAATTCGACTATTTTAGTCAAGAGGTATATAAAATAAAATAACTATACCAAACCATAAAATATAACTATAAAACCCAGTAGCCTTTTTATACGGAAATCTGATGGAAAGAAAAAGGAAAAAAAAATGAAGAGAAGGACAAACAAACTAACATGGAAATCTGAAAAAAAAAAATGAAAAAGAAAAAGCAACTAACGTACAAAGAGGTAACAAGGTGCCCTTATAAGAATCGAACTCAGGTATACTCCCAGGAAGCAAGGAAACTGATCCACTAGGCCACACATTGTTGTTGCTATAATTGCGCTGCATTAGCTATTTATTACTTACCACCATATATATACCTATATGGGGGCCCCATTTTTGGGCCAAATGTTGGGGGCCCCAGACCCAGGCCTACTGGGCCAATGCCCAGGGCCGGGCCTGCCTGTTTGCGTGGGTCTCAAAATTAACTTTATCTGCTGTTGTTACTCACACAAAAATAAGACTCCCTGATCTTTACCTAGGCTCCATTATTTTGTTCACACGTGCGTCATGAGTGTTCATGGAGTTTCCTAGCGTGTCCTGAGCGTGTTTTAAAGTGTTCTTGTTCAATAGAGATTTTTTTCTTAAGAGAAAACCAACAATTTTGATTTAAGTTAGGGAAAGCTTAAGCACATTTTTAAAACTCATTAATTAATATTGAGAGTTTTTTGTTTTCTCAACTTGACATACAACAGGAGTCTACGTACCACCGGACCGTAGCATTGTTTGTCCAAAAATAGGAATAATTCTGATAATCAAACTAGTTAGCAGCTTGCGAGTGAAGTACAGTTGACGCCTCCCTTATATACTCCCACTCATTTAGACAGCATTTGATTCCCCCCAACTAACATCTCACACTACTAACTCCTCTATCCCGCTAACCCCCAACTATCTGTACGCTGAGTTATAAAAATAAAAAATAATAAATAAATAAACTAGCTAACAACCTGTAACATATATAATGTCATTGTGTCGGAGTTCTCATTTGCATAGAGTATTGAAAATGGTGAAAAAGTGAAACACAATAATACAAAATGAGAAACCTTGTGGGTACCGCAAAAGTACAACGAGAAATCTACTCCATACTCCCATTTTTATCCTCCCCAAAGTCACAAGCCAAAACACAATTTCAATTTGAGTCAGAGGGTCGGCCGACATGCAGAGGCTCCACTGGACTCTCTAATATCTATTCTACTCAACGAGCAATTTTCCAGTGCCGAGTAGGTATTACGTGGTACGCGCGCAAGCGATCTGGGTTGTCTATTCCGGTTTTGGACGGTCGAGATTATGGAAAGAGAAACAAGAGGGGGAAAGGGTTTCGATCTGAGCCGTTCAATACACTTTTGGATATCCCGAATGCAATATTTGGGTACCACGTAGGTTCGGTCACGTGGTACCCATTCGGTACTCAATTTTTTTTCATATGCTACCTCTAGTTCAGTAGTAATATATTGGTTTTTTCTTCTTTGTAAAATAAATATATATATTATGTAAAAAATGCTTTTACGCGACAAAATAATGAGATAACGGAGTGAATAGTGGCCCTTATAATATTTGTTTTAGGAGATGCTCACTCTTATAAATTCTTGAGACAGTTTTCTAGTTTGATGGTAAGAATGTAAACTTGGTTTGGAATAAATAAGTATGAATTAAGAGCATGACGTGGATGCTCTTATATATATGTACGAAGTTCTCAAGAGTTCTGTCAGAGATATGAGTTTCGGCAGGCCTGTTTGTTACATGGATAATGAACCCGGATGAGGGATAACCCGGATAAGATTATCCCGGGTCCACTCTTATTTTGGGTTTGTTTGGAAAAGGAGTCCCCATTAAAAGTCATTGCATAGCACACTGTGAAGGACGCTTAGGAAAAGAGACCAGAACGATAACGCCCCTCGGGGGCAACTGTCTTTTTTTTCCTATCAACAACGGCTACGATATGGCAGTCCATCACTTTCGAACCCGCCGACCACGGATTACTTACCTGTAATTTTGACTAATCAAAGTCCTCTCGTTGGCGAACGAGGATTAAGTCATCTTTTGTACTATTAAATTTAATCAAACCAATTGTTCAAATGATCCTGACTACGAGTTTTTAATTTCTAGTTGTTCAAACTAAGCTGTAGAAAATGAAAATGTATTCAATGCTCCTGCGGCACCACCACATGGTACAAATGATGAATGCAATTTGTTCAAATTATGCAACAAACTATTCAAATAACCCGGACTATGAATTTTTTTTATTATTTCAAGTTAGTATTTTTAATTTCTAGTTGTTGAGCTTGTAATAAACCCTTGTGAAGTTTTTATTTTACTTTGAGGCCATTAAACGTGAACATATGAGCAATATCAAATCAAGGTAATTCAGAAGAATACACATTATTTAATTTATCGATATATGATTTTATGGACTGGGCTCGTATCCTTTTGTGGCCCTAAGCCAGTTCTATCAATGACCTTTTTACCCTGCAATTTTGGACGTCAAATCCTCTTTCCATTCCTTGGCTGAAATGGAGATCTCCAATCCATTAGCCAGACAGACAAACGGACAGCCGACACTTCAATAATTATGAAAACGTATCTCTTATAAGCTATGTGAAGCATACAAATTGATATCCAAACCAACAGGTTCAGTTACAGAAAAACGGAGATAATTATCTCCCAAGTCCTAATAAACCCACTTCTGCCAATTCACGATAGTCCGCCACGGATGAGTCTTCGATTAGAGATAGCTAGGCTCATGTCCACAGCCAACTAGAAAGGGTAATGATGAAGTAATTTTTGGCGTGGCTCGATGAATGACCTACAAAACATAGAAAGACTAGAGACACCGGTGTGGTTAGCCAAAGTCAGTCGATTTGCAGTGTGAAGTAGATTATTGCTCAAGTAACTTGAATACTGGAACAACGTACCTTTCTATTAGTTGAGTAGACGTTTAAATAGGCATTCACTGTGGTTGAGTCCTTTTAGGACATGGAATCTGGGTTCCTTGCTAATCGTAGTTATCCTTTTAGTTTCCTCAGTACATCGAGTCTCTTGATCCTACTGGGAATCGGACTCCAAATGCATCTGGGACTCATGTGGATAAGGATGATGATCCCTTGGGATCATCTTGGTGTAGTTTGTTCATATCTTATGGCCTTTGAGTCCTTTTAGAACTCGAAGACTAGCCTAGAGGGTTATTTATGTCGCTCTTAAGGCTTAGTTTACATGAGTCCGACCTATCTGAAAAGGTCGGCCTTTTCTGGCTTTACTGACCTGACCTTGGGAGGTCTGTTTATCCTTATGAGCTACTCCCCTGTTTCTGATGTCCTGAGCTACCCCAGGACGAGGAAACATCATTTTGAATTTTGAGAGTTACTCCCTTTTTTCGCGTTTGGTGCCGCTTTTAATACGGATGTCAGCGGTCACTTCGTGGCTGACGCGGCCCATTCTCGTTCGCAGAACGTGCCTTTGAGCAAATGGATAAGATAATTTGAAGAAAAAGTCCTTTAGACCTTCATTTTTCCTCATATATATCCGAATTTTTCCAAAAAAATAACTTTTCTTCTTCCTCTCGACTCTTACCAGGGGATTTCTTCACCCAAAATCTGGAACTCCCTTCATCATTCACAAGGTTGGAAGATTTCCTAGAGCTTGCCCGTAGGTATGTTCTGCTTTCTTTCTTCTATCGTTCATGTTTTTCGACCCCGACACTCTGAGAACCTTAGATCCTGTAAACCCTATTGATCCATAATGGATGGTTCTCGGAGCATTCATTGGGTCTAGACTGCTCTATTACGTCGCTTTTCATTATACTCGTCCTAGGATTTCGAGTTTCTCTCCTCTCTCCTTATTCGTAGAAAGAGGGATATACCAAAATTTGTTCAATTTCTTTTCATCTGATTACGATGACCTTTGTAGAACTGGGATGACTTACGATGAACAAACCCCAATTGCATTTTTCCCTATAGATTTTAATGAAGAGACTGATTCAAATTCTCAGCCCCTCCTAGGTTGTTATGACACATCTCGTACCCTTGTTATTGTCGTGCCACCTATTGAAATTCCTTTTGTAGACATGGCCAAGTTTGATGCGAGGGACTATGCTTCCACTGTTCAGGATAAAGAGCTCCCCAACCTACGTACTTGGTACGGAATTCCCGATTCCATTACCCTTCAAGCTCCTCCGGGGTCGTAGCGCTCCTATTCTAGGACCCAAGATGAGGTGTGCGTTTATGTCGTCGCACTTGATGGTGGCCTAAGATTCCACTTTCCTCAAATCGTCAGGGATGTTCTTTTCTACTACTGACTTGCTCTTAGTCAAATCGTCCCCAACTCTTGGAGGCATTTGATAGGACGTGCTGCCCTTTGGGCAGCTATGTCTAATAATTGGACTCCCCTGACCATGGAGATCTTCTGGAGATCTTCTTACACACATACCAAGTAAAAGAATCTCCCAGTGGTCATGGGTGGTATTATTTCGCGAAGAGAGACGGCATTGCCACCCTCATTACCGACATTCTAACCTTTGTAAAGGGTTGGAAAAATAGGTTTTCTTTGTGGGCGCCAACTTATGAAGCAATTTCCTGTGTGGCTAAATAAATGACCTACAAAATAGAGAAAGACTATAGACACCGGTGTGGTGTTAGCCAACCATCCTTCGATGCCTAAGTCAGTTGATTTTGCAGCGTGAAGTAGATTATTGCTCAAGTAACTTGAATACTGGAACAACATACCTTTCTATTAGTTGGGTAGACGTTTTAAATAGGCATTCACGGTGGTTGAGTCCTTTTAGGAATCTCAGTTCCTTGCTAATCGTAGTTATCCTTTTAGTTGCCTTAGTACATCGAGTCTCTTGATCCTAATGGGAATCGGTCGCCAAACGCATCTGGGACTCATGTGGATAAGGACTCATGTGGATAAGGATGATGATCCTTGGGATCATCTTGGGGTAGTTTGTTCATATCTTATGGCCTTCGAGTCCTTTTAGAACTTGAAGACTAACCCAGAGGGCTATTTATGTCGCTCTTAAGGCTTAGTTTCTGAAGAGGTCAGCCTCTTCTGGCTTTACCAACTTGACCTTGGGAGGTCGGTTTATCCTTATCAGGTTGAAATGGTTATAAAGGGTCAAGGCGGCTAAAGTATGGTTTTCATGGTGTTAACATCTTGAGAATTTTCGTATGAGAAATGAACCAAAAGGGGTGCGGTAATGTGTTTTGGTTCAATCGTGCCTCTTGGTTTTCCATTTAGTTACGTTGTCACCTTTCATAGCAAGTGCACTGGATGGCTGATTTGACTCTTGTTGACGATATGGGATTATTCTCATACGGCAAAATGAGTTTTACGAGGCATGTTGCATATTCACAAGACATGATACGATCACGACACGACACGGTTTTCAAGAAAATGATTGATTGATGACGAGAAATGAGATGAGAATGATAATGGATTGATTGAATAGAATTGAATTGAATGCGGTAATGCAGCTTGAGCGCTGCCCCAACTTCATGGAGAGAACTTGGTGTTGAGGGCTAAGCGTGCACAACACGTAGTGGGCAGACCTTGTATCATGTTAGTGTGCGCTATGATGACAAGATGGCCGGGACTATGTTTGTGTGTGTCGCGGGGTGGAAGGACCTTGTATGTTGTTAGTATGTGCCTTGATACAAGACAGCTGAGACCTCGAGCGGAAAGGTTGGTGACCATCAGTTGAAAGGAGAAGGAAATGGCTCAATAACTTTCGTGTGATGGACCGTAGGCCCGGTGGTTGGAAGTAGTGCCATGGAGTGGAGTGAACTGACTGTAGGCCCGGTAGTCAAAAGCTGTCCACACTTAGATAAATTTGAAGAAGACTGCTGACACTGAAAGATAATACGAGACACTTCTTGTTTACGTGCGATACACTCTGCATTGGCACTGACACATGCATATTTCATGAAAGATGTATTTTCTGTTAAACTCTCGCTATTTTATTCATGTGTGAACACCCCACAAAAATATGCCGAATGGAATTCGAAAATATGATTATGATTTTGGAGTCGCCACCCGGGTTTAAGGACCATACCCGAGAACCAGTTTTAATAATGACTCTTTTGCCCTTATTTTGGAAAGAACTTTTACCGGCTCATCGTCACCAAGATTTCTCGGGTTCGGGAGCTAAGTTACGAGGGAGGAAGGTTTTTAAGGCACCCCCCTCGCCCGATTATAGTAACCGGTCTCTACTAAATACTTAAGGGATTTTTGGAAGACACTTGTTTCTCGAACTCAAATCACATGAACAAGATAAGAATGTAAAAATCACCACAATTAATCATATGAAAGTGGATGCTTGTGACCGTGTAGATGATATAACATGATGATGAAATGACATGAATGACAGAAAGAACAACTACAAACTATAAACACAATAGAACAAAAACTTTTATGGACCCTTTTGCTGAAATCAAATCTGATTATTCTATTTTCTTTCAAGCACTTGAAGGAGTGCTTCACGCTCCTGAAGGAGAGGATTAGGCGCCTGAAAGGGGCTTCAGGCGCCTGAAGCTGCTGCTTCAGGTGCCTGAAGCTGCTGCTTCAGATGTTTGTTCAAATCCACTTTCACCTCTGTTTTGCTACTGGAACAGGTAAAATAATGGTGTTAACACTCCGTTGAGAGGCAAACAAACTGGAAAGCTTCATCTAACAACTCATTCGTACCATAAAACACCATTTATATCTCATAAAAGCATGTTTTTCATCCATTCAAATAGCAAAACAGAGACTTTCCACTCTTACATGCAAAGAAAATGACCTTCAATGGAGATTTTGTGAAAAATACATGGTTTTAACTACATTGATGGTCATTTTCCTCCTTAAAAAGTATGATTTTCACCTTTTTTAGTGGAAAACAGAAAGTAAACAGTTTGTTCCTGGGATTTTAACCACCACCAATATAACTATAGACCAAGATAAAACATTTTAAGACAAAAAAAAATGAAAATGATTTGTGCCTGAAGCTGCTGCTTCAGGTGTCGAGCAAAAATGCTCTCTTGATGTGTTTAAGTCATAATAAGCCCATTGTTGGTATCAAGAACCAACATGGACCTACTGACTTCCCTCAATAAGAACTTTGTCACATTGATTTGGTAGAATCACTACCTTTTAGAGCTTAAAAGTGGATGATTAGGCAATAGAAATAGGTTTTGGATGGATGGTGGATGACTTGGATCAGATTAGAGGCTAGTTTTGGGTAGTTTCTTGAGAGAAAAATGGTAGAACTTGAGTATAATGTGTTTTAGGTGGAAGATGGATGGATTGGAGGTGATGTTTGGATGATTTTTGGTTTTTTTAGAGAGAGAAAATGGCTGGTTTTTGTGTAACTTTTTCAGAAAATGGTGGAACCCTTTAAAATGAGGGGTGTGAGGGTTTATATAATGCTCCAAAGGGTGGTTTAGGCCCCCTAGGGGTCATTTTAGGGGTTGGTTTAGGCCATAGACGCTCCTCCCTTGCAGAATCAACCAAAATCACATCATAATCATTACATCCAAATTTTCCCACTCAAAATTTAAAATTCTGGAAAACTGCTTCAGGCGCCTAAAGGGATGGCTTCAGGCGCCTAAAGGGATGGCTTCAGGTGCATGAAATGACTTCAGGCGCCTGAAGGGAGGCCCTTCAGGTGCATGAAATGGGTTCAGGCGTCTGAAGGGAGGTGTTTCAGGTGCATGAGAGAGGTTCAGGTGCCTGAAGGGGAATGGTTCAGGTGCATGAGAGAGGTTCAGGTGCCTGAAGGGGAATGGTTCAGGTGCATGTAGATGCGCTTCAGGTGTATGGAATGGATTCAACGGCTTCTTTTGGTTTTTGGTTTGGAAGTGTTTGGTAGGTTTTGGTTAAATTCCAATCATCCATTTTAAGTTCTAAAATGTGTTTGAAAGTTCATTTTCATCATCGGGAACGCTACGGATTTTCGTAGGCCCAAATTGGGGTGTCTACATCATGTCTTAAATATTGTTCTAGAATTGTTAGCCTGGTTTTAGGGTTAGAGTTATCTGCTAGGCTTGTTCGATCATGATGTTGCACTTGTGTGACTCTGGCATAATGTCACGATATTGCTCTGCGACTTTGACATATAATGTTAGATTATTGAGATAAACAAGAGGAGTACTATCACTCGGAGCGCTTCGGAGCCAGGAAGCTGCAGCCACGGGGAATGACCAGACAGTGGGCTAAGAGAAGCCGTAGATCGCACCCTTTTAGAATAAATGTTTTTAGAGGGTTATTATATTCAGACTTATTTTATTATTTGTAATAATATTAACGTTTTCAAAATTTGGAGCGTTATAGTGCACCACACTAATTAATTTGTGTCTACTCTAGACTTAACCTTTCTCACCTAACCCAATCGTTGGCTTGGATCCAACCCTAACCAATTTGGCTATGGTCATTAACATAACCATTGCACCATTGCACTCCCTGAACCATGGCTTGATATTGGTGACTAACCAGCACCACAACACTCCTCAATTCCACAATATTAACCAACCATACTTTTCCAGTCTTGTCACGCTCATATATAACCACCAAGCTCCACCATCCATTGAAGCTCAGCAATCAACGTACACCACCAATGAAGCTCAAGTGAAGTTCTCAATAGCCACCACCTCAAAGTTTCAACTTCTCTAAACCAAGCTAGCTACAACTCTGGGACCAGGATAGATAAGCCCTACACTTTTTCCTCGAGTATAAGGTAGCTTAATAGAGATGTAATCAAGCCCAAATGATGAAGCCTGGTTAATTTTTAGAAAGAAAAAAAAAGCCGAGTATTGCACAATACTAGTAGATCGCAGCACATGCAACAGTATTAGACTGTTGCACAAAATAAAAACAGGAAACTGGTTGTATACTTCAGCTACACAATAAAAAAAGAATTTACAAAAATATCATACCAAGTTTTAAAACATGATTTTCAATTCAAAAACTAAATAGTTTAGATTGGTTTTGCTTGTGTGGCTGTAGACACCCCGATTTTGAACCCAGGATGCACTCAAGCATTCCCGATGATGAAATAAACCAATCGTGCATACCTCAAGGCTAAGAACAAGGCTTGAACTCACCGAACCACCCTGAACCATTCTAAACCCTCCTAGAACAACCTTAAACCAACCAAAATGACCAAAATACCCTTCAAACCATCCATAAACCATTTCAAAATAAACCCAATCTTGCACCACCTTCTAGTACATTCAAAACCCTCTTTTTTGATATATAATATGTCCCAATCCATTTTGAAATGAGGGAGATATGCACGTTTTACCGAAACGATTCATTCTTCCGACCTTCTGAGGGTAAAATGGTCACACATTTTGATGTACAAATTATCTTGGGTTCAAACCACTTGGGTTAGAAAGTACACTCGACAAGCTTTCCAACGCTTCAAATCACATACGAAACGGAGTTCGGTAGCACCCGGGGCGGCCCCGCAAAGTTTTACCTTTTGAGCAACAGCCTTGAGCGCTCAAGGCCCCAACCTTGAGCGCTCAAACCCAAAAATCTCACCTTGAGCGCTCAAGCCCACGGCTTTGAGCGCTCAACTCTGATCCAGATCAGTTTTCTGCAGAGCATCTAATCATGATATTCTACTGCAAGAGGAGCGTCTACCTATGTTTTCTACTGCCTAAATACACTTCCTAGACCCTTGAACATCTCCTCAATCACCCCCCAAACCCAATTCAAAAATTAAACCCATTTCCCTCCCATTTCTCTCTCTATATAAACCTCCTCCACTCCCTTGACTGATCTCTTACACTCACACACCCTTCATCAGATCAAACCCACTCTCTCTCATCCTTCAATCACGTTTTAGCCTCCCTCTCATCCATTTCTATCATCTTCAACCTCCAAAACACCCAAAAATCTCATCTTTAAGACCAAATACACATGGGTCTTTAAGATACCAACTTCAACAGCCCCTCTCTCACTCTAATAAGCCATTTACAGCCCATACATTCCATCCATTTCGTCCAAACCCAGCTCTTCAACCAAAACCCATCTCATCCAAGTCAAAATCACCATTTTAAGCTCAAATACACCCCCATCCACTCAATCAATCATCCAATCAGCCCTACACTCACACTCCTCTGTCCAAAATACCTCAAATCAAGCCTATATTCTAAGCCACTACTCAATCATCCATCAAAACCCCAAGTTCAAGCCTTGATCAAGCCAAAAGGTAGTTAAAACTATGTGAAAATCACTGTTTTGGTCTTGCTGAGGGGGACCAGTGGGCTCATTCAAGTTCCTCATACTTGAAATGAGCCTACAAGGTCTGAAAAGTATCAAGAAAAGCATTTTATTTTGAGCTTGAGCGCTCAAGGTCTTACCCTTGAGCGCTCAATCCACTTTGAGCGCTCAAACCCCAACAGAAAGTCAGTCACAGTGTTTCAGCCATAACTTTTTACTCCGAACTCCATTTTGGGCGTATTATATATCAAAACGTAGATAATTTGAAGGGCTACAACTTTGTAGTTTTATGTTCTTCTCATTTCTATATAAAAACCCTCCAAAACATGAAAATAGTGTCGGAAAGACAAATAATTTTGCTCAAGATGGTGTTCTAAGTCCTATTTCTCTCTTTCATTGTCATTTTCTTTGTTTATATCATTCCACCATCGCATTGTACATTGCACAAGCATCCACCATCACTTAATCGTATTTGAATGCAGCCAGGTGTACCGTACGGTACTCCTACTGTGCCGCACAGCACAGTTCGAATGCCGTGCGGCACTCATTTAAAAATCTGACCGTTAATTTGAAGAACAGTGTCGCACGGTTCACTATTTATACCGCACGGTACATCTATTGTGCCGCACGGCACACTTTTCTGGTAAAATGTGAAATTTGAACAGTCCCCCTGCAGGAACAGTTTGAAGTTTGAATTTTCGTTTGATTTCTGTCAATTACATACTAGTCATTTGTTTTTCTCGTTATTATCGTCTGCTTTGCTTAATTTAAATGTTTATCTGTCAATGTTCAGCAATAAAGTTGTCTTCTAATAAAATCCCACAAGTGTTTAGTAAAGACCGATTTTTAATCGGGCGAACGGGGTGCATTAAAACCCTTCCCTGTTCGTAACCTGGCTCCCGGATCCAAAACGAATCTCTGGTTTTCAATTGGTTTTATAAGCCATTCTCTCAAATCATCATTTCCAAATTGGTTTCTCGGGTCCCAAACTACTTTTCTCAAAACCCGGGTGGCGACTCTAAAATCGTTTGTTTTTCGAACCGTTTCGAAAATCATTCCGAAGGAACAACCGTGGAGGTCGACCGTCCACAAAATGGCGACTCTGCTGGGGACTATTTTAAGTTAATCTTTATTTTGAAATTTTACACTTGTAAAAATGACCATTCGAAGGCTTGACACCAAGTACGTGCTTTACGCCGTACTAGAAAGGATTGATGTCAGGGTGAAAGCCCGATCAGTCTGGACTGGAGCTTTCTCGGTTGTTCGCATGAGCAGAATTTCAAAATTTTGATTAATTTAAAAAGCGAGCCAAGCTTGAAAAATATTTGTGAGATTTTTGAAAACAATTTTATTGCTGAACTTTTGCATCACTTGCATCGATGTTGGATCAACCCCGCTGCTGCGTCTTGGTTACCCTACCCAGTTCACTGGTGTTAGGACATCCCCGGATGCTCAGCAACCCTGGACCATGATGAGTCAGCCTGCCGCTCGACTTTTGCCATGCAGTACACTTGGCACTGGGAGGCAAATATTGGCTCTAGTCCGAGGAACCCCCTAAACCAAAACCGGCCTTTGCATATAGTTAACCTAGAACCTTCCAACCTAGGACAGGAGCCCACAGGTTAAGATTATGTGATATTGTCTTGATTAACTGTTTAACCGCTTGTCATCTACCTGTATTGCATGCGCATACATGATAGCTTTTACCTTAGGTTGTCACATCCTTACTTCCACAGTAATAAGAAGGATTGTCCCGATAATCAAAAGCTCTGTCCAATAAAATAAACTCTTTTCAAAGAAAATTCTGCGATTGGCTCTCTTCCTTGCAGAAATTAGAATGTTGTATTTCTTTTATCAGAGTCTGTAACCAAAAATGAGCAATCAATCCGGAAGCAAGAAGCTCAAGTCCACCTTTACCACCCATCATGGGGCACCGGTGTGGATACTTGAAGAGATAGATAATGAAGAGATGGGGAATGAGGTGCCAGATAAAGACAAGCTTGAAGGGTTGCTTCACCAACTAGTCACATCTGATCAGCCAGGTTTAACTCTTCAATGGGACAACTCTGAACATGCGAATGATCAAGGTTGGAAATTCCACCTCCCTGCAGACAACGGAGCCAAGGACATCCCCGACAAAATCACTGTCAGGGTGGAGCAGGAAAGTGATAATAAAGAAGTGGACATCATGCCGCCAGTCAAAAACTTCCAACCAGACGGCACACCAGTCTACTACTTCCAAGACCCAGTGACGGGACACAAATACTGGGATGAGTGTGATTGCGAAGGCTGCATTAAGAATGGCCTCCTTCTGAATGATAATCCGTCTCCCAAGCAACTCAAGGAGATGTACGCTCTGGAAAACCCGCCAAGACGGCCAGAGCCAAGCGAGGAAGCCAAGCAAGGGAAACCAAGTCCGGAATGCTCCCCGAACAAGTCCAACAACTGAGTCGGACTAAGAATCAGCAGCCAGCCAGTGGTCAGCAGATCAAGCCAACGGGGCCCTTTTTGGAGAATGCCAAGTCTGTATTTTGCTTATCGAGTCTGTATTTTGTTTATCGAGTCTGTATTTTGTTTATCAAGTTTGTATTTTGCTTATCAAGTTTGTACTTTGCTTTATTGAGTCAGTCTGTACTTTGCTTTATGAAGTTAGTGCTTTTCCTATGATAAAGAAAAGAGCCAATCGTAGTCCCGAACTACGTCATGGCCTGATTCCTCCGAAATAGGGATACGTAGGCAACCCCTAAAGGTTCGGCCTTCATTTTGCAAGAAAATTAAAAATTCAAATATATTGAACAAAGCACTGAAAATTGGGGCAATTCTTTCCAAAGCTGTGGTTGCATTGCACATCATGCATCATTCTTTCATTTGTACATAAATCCCTACACATAGCATTTCTTTGCCACCAGTCACTAAGTTCATTTTTCCGCTATCAGTTTCAATCATTGGTAAGGGCAAGAAGAGTACTGTACCTAGTTGGACCAGAACTCCCGAACAACGATTAATTCAAACTGAGTCAAAAGCAGTCCAGTTAGATTCAGCAGACCCTACAGATATGGCGGGCAAAAGTGAAATCGAGGCTCTCAGGCTAGCCTTGGAAGAACAGCGGGAACGCAGTGATAATCAAATGGCTGAAATATTACTCCTAATACAAGGTTTAACTTTTCAGAACAAGCCACCAGAGGGGCAACCCCCTCCGCAAGAGCATCCGAATTTGGAGACAGTGATGGCAAAAGTCGCCAAACTCGAGGAATCTGTTCAGAAACAAGAAAAGATAGCTGCCACGGGTGTTGACATGGACAAGTTGTGTCTATTTCCCGGCGCCAAACTCCCAGAGGGATTCAAGCCCATAACCTGGGAGAAATTTGATGGGGGCGGAGACCCGAGAGCTCATCTACAAGCATACGTGGGCACTCTGTCCATGTACAACATTGAAAGTAATGCTATGGGTCAAATGTTTCAGCAAACATTGACGGGGCCAGCACTGCGATGGTTTTTAAATCTTGACATTTCAAAGAAAGGAAGTTGGGAGGATATTGGGGCAGCTTTCATGGCCCAGTACAATTACAATGTTCAGCTTGAGATGACTATCCGAGAATTGGATGCAACCAGAATGGGAGCCAATGAGTCCTTTGCGGACTTTATCAGAAGGTGGAGAGGGAAAGCATCTCAGATGATGGATCGACCCTCGGAGAAAGAGCAGATGAGAATTATCACGAAGAACTTGGCACCTGACTTTGCAAAGCACTTGGTGGTTTTCCAAACCACCGCTGACTTCAAAACTTTCTACGAGGCCGGCCTCGCAGTAGAAGATGCACTCAAAATTGGTATATTTGAGAAAGGAGAATCTGTCAAACCCAGGCGAGTTTACTCTGGCAACAGCAATACCCTGTTTGGAACCAACCAGTACAATCATGCCCAGGCCAGCTCCTCAAACCCCAAACCAACCAAAACCGAGCCTATTAACCAGATAGCAGCCCAGCCAACCCGGCAAGCAAGAAATTTCTACCAATTCCCTTTTCCTTTGACAACTGTTTACCAAAAGCTTCTTGAAAAAGACGTCATCAAACCACTGGAGCCTCGCGAGCCACCCAAAGTGCTTCCTCCAAACCATAACCCGAACGCCTTCTGTTCCTACCACCAAATGTCCGGCCATCACACCAACAATTGTATCCGTCTTAAACACAAAATTCAAGATCTCGTTGAAGATGGAACAATTCCACTCCCCCATAAAAAGCCAAACACCGTCTCTAACCCCATGCCGGAACACCAACCCAATACCCGAATCAACCAAATCTCCTTCAGCTCCACTCCAAATAACCCAAGCTCCACTAAATTAAACCCGAACCTCTACATCATACCGGCCACCGAGCCTAAGCCAGTTGTTCCCGTATCGGAAGATTCGGAAGTTTGCTCCCTCACAAGCATCAAATCAGGGTCAAAACCAAGATGGGCGGATATCACAGAAAGTGAAGAATGGGCTATGAGTGACCGAGATTGGGAAGAACTCCGCCAGGAGTGGGACCCAAGCCGGTTCATCATCCCCGACTCTCATAACAAACCAGTTGTCTTTGTACCAACAGATTCCAACATCTGCAGGATCGACAAAGTTGTATGCATCGCCGGCATGGTACATACTCTCGCATACGTGGAGCCGAATGAACAAGAAGATTGGCGGGAAAGGTGGGAGGCAATTTGTGCTGATCCACTTGATGCGGTTTCACTCCCTATTCTGTTTGAAGAACCCGGAGACATATGGAACCGGACACTCGGAGAGGTTTATCATTGGGTCCCTAGCAGCCACCTTCCAGACTATTCGCTGCCACCTCCACTTCTTGGGATTGAAGGACATTCTGCCATAGAAACCATCTTTGGGGGTCGTGAGTGGTTTCCTCAAGCTTACATTACCAACGAATCTTTGTCTCGGCCATCCGTGCCGTTTCATCCTCAGTCAAATGTTTCCGCTCTGACGGAGGACCCCACGGATTCATTTTGGAATGAAGAAGACGTGATCGATGTCCAGTTTGATAACGGTGAAATGTGGACTGTCAACAAAACCATGCTGGATGATTCATTTTGGCATGATTGAGCAGTGGAAAATCTGGAAAAAAAGATGGGAGATATTAAAATCGAAAAGCAGAAAGCCGAGAGCAATGTCGCAGGTTTTTGGACCGAGTATTTTGACACTCAGCGGAAGCTGGAATCCATCAAGGCTGGGAAGCGAAAGGTCAATGAATTTTCAGACTTTTGGGATGAAGAGCCACCGTCGGTCAACCGAGTAACACGAAGCGGACGAATCTATCAACCTGCCAACCTGCAAGGAGGCCACACCTCTAACCACGCTCAAGCTGGGGCATTTGTTTGGGACGATCCCGTCCAACACGATTCAATTCAAAGTAATCCAGAAGACGTCACTCAGACACCGGAAGTTATCATTCAACCACCACAGAGGAATCCCATGCCAGTGGAAAACCCCGTCCGGAAGCAACTTGAAAGAACTCCAGCATCTATATCCATCTGGGGACTGCTTTCCTCATCCAGGGAACACCGTCAGAAATTGATCAAAACTCTGTCAAACATGGAGGTGCCACCCGACACTCCCCCCGAAGCTCTAGTGGCCTTGCTTACGCCAAACAAGGCAAGACATGTCGTAACATTCACCGAAAAAGATCTGCCGCCAGAAGGAGCCGGCCACAACAAGCCATTACACATCACCATGAAGTGTGTAGGGAAATGGGTCCCTGTTATCCTCCTAGATAATGGGTCCGCTTTAAATGTCTGTCCACTGCGCACAGCCTACTGTCTGGGGTTCACAACTAAGGATTTCCAACCATCGAGCCTCGGAGTGCGTGCTTATGATAATACCCGCAGGGATGTAGTTGGAGTTGTCCAACTAGAAATGTCAGTCGAAGATTTCAAGTCTAAAGTCGAGTTCCACGTACTTGACATTCCTTCGTCTTTCAACCTGCTGCTGGGTAGACCATGGCTTCACCACCCAGACATCATGGCAGTACCATCTTCGCTGCATCAGAAAGTTCAACTTGGTTTACCCGCAGGAACTCTAACTATTTATGGGGAATCTGGGATTCGTCCTCATGTTTCTGACAACGCCCCTCTGCTCGAGATTACGCATGGAGAAGAAGACGTCGCCCTTGGAGGTTTCTCTTTTGACACCGCTGGGGCAGTTCTCACTATCAAAATGGGTGAAGACTTCTCAGTCAGCTCAACGTCTATTGAAATGATGAGAAAAATGGCTTACATGCCCGGTCTGGGATTAGGCCGCAACAATCAAGGAATGGCTGAATTCCCGGAGTTCCCTGTAAACAGTAACCACTTCGGCCTTGGGTATCAACCCGGTGGAGATAAGAAAGGAAGCGGATGGAAAGCCCGAACTCGCGTTCAACCGAAGAAAGGTCCCATTCGTTTTATCAAAGGAAAGGAGGCTATCTACCAAGGAGAGCCGGAACCATTTTGGGAGGTGGAGAAGAAAACCAAGCTGCCAGGGTTCGAAATCTTCGCCAACAACTCATGGGACATTGATGATGAATCGGCAAAGCTAGAAGAATTGGTCGAGCAATGCAAATCTGACTGGATTGAAGTTTTTGACTCAGGGAATCTGATATCGTTGTTTGAGGATGAAAGTCTGACAGGTACGGTCGAGGACGGGTCTGCTGCCATAACAATTGGTTTGGAACCTGTTGGAGACATGGAGCTGATGATGCTAAGCCAAGAAGCCCTTGGAGATGTGACCTCACTCATTGTGGATGCCAACGGAATTTACAAAAACTTCACTTTTCTACCTAAAATTGTTTACATTGGCACTGAATTTGAGTCTAAGTCAGAATCTAGCATTAAGTCTGAGCTTAGCACTGAGTTCGGGTCCACTTCTGAGTCAATGCATGTGTCTGTTAGTCCTCCGCGTCATCACTTTTCTTTTGAATTTGAGTCCACTCTCATGTATCACGCCCCTGGGGCCACCTCTTTTGCAATGAATGAAGTTGACTTTGCTTATCTTGCTGTGTCTGAAATAAATTGTGTTAACCCGGACGATGGTGGGATTAAGTTCGAGGAAGAAATTCCAAAAGAACTCCGATCCCTAATCGAACGAGAAAATGAAAGGCATGCTCAGCCTCTAAAAGAAGAAGTAATTTCAATAAATCTGAGAGGAGAGAGTAATCCGCGAATGGTTCAAATTGGTTCTGGGCTATCTCCAGAGGAATTTAAAGCTCACTCGGATCTTCTGAAAGAATTTCAAGATGTTTTTGCATGGTCCCATGCGGATATGCCCGGAATTGATCCAGAAATTGTGGAGCATCGAATCCCGCTGTATCCAGATGCAAAACCTGTCAAGCAGAAGTTGAGGAAGATGAGACCAGACTGGGTATTGGAAATCAAGAAGGAAGTTCAGAAGCAGTTAGACGCAGGGTTCTTGATGGTCACGGAGTACCCTCAGTGGGTCGCCAACATTGTACCTGTTCCCAAAAAGAACGGGAAGATCAGAGTCTGTGTGGACTTCAGAGATTTAAACAAAGCCAGCCCTAAGGACGACTTCCCGCTGCCGCATATAGATGTACTCGTGGACAACACTGCGGGGCACGCATTGCTATCGTTCATGGATGGTTTTTCAGGCTACAATCAGATTCTCATGGCCCCTGAGGACCGAGAGAAGACAACTTTCACCACGGAGTGGGGCACCTACTGTTACAAGGTTATGCCATTTGGGTTAAAGAATGCCGGATCTACTTACCAGAGGGCTGCTACAACTCTATTGCATGATATGATTCACAAAGAGGTCGAGGTATATGTGGACGACATGATCGTCAAATCCAAGGAAAGAGAAGGGCACCTGCACGCCCTGAGGAAGTTCTTTGAAAGAATTCGCAAGTACAGATTGCGTCTCAATCCCGAAAAATGCACATTCGGGGTTACAGCAAGAAAGATGTTGGGTTTCATGATCACAACCCGAGGAATTGAAGTGGATCCATCCAAAATCAAGGCCATCCTTGAAATGGAACCACCGCAGACGGAGAAAGAAGTACGAAGTTTCCTCGGCAAAATTCAGTTCATCAGCAGATTCATCGCCAAGTTAACCACAACTTGCGAGCCGATGTTTCACCTTCTCAAGAAAGACGTGACATTCAAGTGGGACGACAGGTGTCAGAAAGCCTTTGAAGCAGTCAAGAAATACTTGCAGAATCCTCCAGTACTAATGCCACCAGTACCAGGGCGACCTTTAATTCTATATCTGTCGGTGACCTCATCAGCTATGGGATGCATGTTGGCACAAGAAGGAGAAGATGGGTCTGAGAAAGCCGTGTATTACATTAGCAAGAAGATGGTTGGATGCGAAGAACGATACACTTCCCTGGAGAAAACTTGTTGGGCTTTGGTCTGGGCTTCCAAGAAGTTGAGACACTATATGTTGGCTTACTCTGTAGTGCTGATTTCTCGAATGGACCCTCTCAAATATCTGTTTGAGAAACCCGCGCTTACAGGCAAGTTAGCACGGTGGTTGCTTTTGCTAGCAGAATTCGACATCAAGTATGTTACCAGAAAGTCAGTAAAAGGAAGGGCTGTCGCCGAATTTCTTGCCAATTACCCGGTAGAAGGTCCAGAAGATGTGGAATTTGAATTCCCAGATGAGAATGTGATGACGACCACCGACGATGCCTGGACGTTGTATTTTGATGGAGCAGCCAATCAGAAAGGATTTGGAATCGGAGTACTATTAATTTCCCCAGAAGGATCACATATCCCTCTGGCTTTCAAGTTAAACTTCGAGGTCACCAACAACCAGTCAGAATATGAAGCCTGCATTGTAGGGATGGAAGCTGCCTTAGCAATTGGAGTCAAAAGACTAGAAGTCGTCGGAGACTCGAACTTGGTGGTGTCACAAGCAAACGGTGAATGGAAAGTCAAGGAAGATAAGTTGAAACCCTATCATCAAGACCTAGATGATTTGATCCCGCGATTTCAGATGGTCACCTTCACGCATGTGCCAAGGTTGAAGAATCGGTTCGCCGACGCCCTTGCAACGCTAGCCTCCATGGTTGAGATACCAAACGGAGTTAGACTCCGGCCAGTTATAATTGAACAACGAGACAAGCCTGTTTATGAGTACGTCATGGTCATTGACGAGCCGAACGACGGCTTGCCATGGTTTCACGACATTTGGAACTTCATCGAAAGAGGCGAGTATCCAGCAGGAGCAGACAAGAAAGACCAAATAGCTCTTCGGAGGTTGGCATCTCAGTACATCATTTGTGGAGGACAGCTATATCGGAGATCTTATTGTGGGACGCACAAACTGTGTGTACACGGAGAAGAAGCCAGACGGATTATGGAAGAGATCCATAAAGGAGTTTGCGGCCCTCATATGAATGGCATGATGCTTGCCAAGAAAGTCTTAAGACAAGGTTATTATTGGTCAACCATGGAGACTCAATGTGTCGAATATGTGAGACGATGTCACAAGTGTCAGATTCACGCCAATCTCATGCACGTCCCACCATCAGAATTGCATCCCATGACCTCGCCTTGGCCTTTTTCCGCCTGGGCCATAGATGTTATCGGCAAGATCACGCCAGTAGCGTCAAACGGGAACAAGTTCATCTTAGTTGCAATTGACTACTTTACCAAGTGGGTTGAGGCTGCTTCCTACACGACCCTCACTGCGGTCCAGGTTGCTCATTTCATCAAGCAGAATGTCATCTACAGATACGGGGTCCCTCAGGCTTTCGTATCAGATAACGGGGTTCATTTCAAGGGGAGAGCGGCAGAGACTCTTGAAGAATTCGGGATTCAGGTTCATAAGTCAACTGTTTATCGACCGCAAACCAATGGAGCTGTGGAAGCGGCCAACAAAACCATCAAGTCTATACTAGAGAGGACCATCGAGTTTGCGCGAGATTGGCATGAACAACTGCCTTTGGCATTATGGGGATACCGGACGTCCATTCGAACTCCGACAGGGGCAACACCCTACTCTTTGGTTTACGGCATGGAGGCTGTTCTTCCCGTCGAACTCGAAATCCCGTCTTTGAGGATCATGGCAGAGTCAAGAATTGATGAAGCAGAATGGCAAAACGCAAGGTTGAAGAGCTCATGCTATTCGATGAAAGGCGACTTAAAGCCTTGTATCATGTTCAGGGATATCAGCGCCGAATAGCCCGTGCTTTTAACAAGAAGGTGAAGTCCAGAGATTTACAGGAAGGCGACATGGTTTTGAAGGAGATTCGGGCTCCAGTGTTCGATCCGCGCGGGAAATTTCGACCAAAATGGGCCGGGCCCTACATTATCAAGAAAGTCTTGACCGGAGGTGCAACACAACTCATCGATCTTGACGGCAACGAGTTTTCTACTTTGGTCAACCTGGATCAACTCAAGAGATATTACCCCTGAGAGAAGCTCGCTGGACTGAAAACCGCAAGGGCGGGCAGTTCCAGGCAAAAATTAGAGCAAAAGCCTGCTAGGTCGAAAACCCGAAAGGGCGGCTTAGGCGAAAGATAGGGCTAAAAACAATCAAAAGCTCGCTAGACCGAAAACCTGAAAGGGCGGTACTAGGCAAAATTCAGAGCGCAAAAGGAAAGTATAAATACCCGAGCGAACCCTAGCCAAACAATTGTAGTCCTGAACTACGTCATGACCTGATTCCTTTCTACAAGGGATACGTAGGCAGCCTCATCCTGAGGTTCGGTCACAATCTTTCGAGTTGATTCCAAGTTCTCATACACATTTCGCAGGCAGAACCAGTAAGAATCAAGAGCGGAAAATTCTCAAAACTCAAAGTTTTATTCAAACAAAGCTTCTTCGATTACATGGCTGAGCATGAAACTTTCAAACAAAAGAAATAAAAACATCCATAGCACTGGGTGCACAACTTATTTCAGGCACATTAAGATCGAGTCTAAAGTCTGTCTTAGTTTCCATTGTCTCTTGCTTCAATATCCCTTGTCAACCATCTCTTATAGCGTGTCGGAAGAAGAACACTGGGATATAGGTCTCTTGGAATGGTCGTGCGCTCCCTCCAATTGCTCTAGTAAGCCCTGAAGGTAGCAACATTGAAATTCGGTAGGACGAAATCCTCAGGACCCGCAGGCGGCGGTACTTGACGAGCTCCAAGTTGACGGAGGATGCGATTTGGAATATAGAAGGTCCATCGGGTCAAACCTGCCAGAATCACTCGCTGACGCCCCATGTTGCTAATAGCCATGTCAGGAAGGTCAATCCAAGTCAAACGCCAAGAGATCACCTCCTCTGTGAGCTGGGAAAGAACCCGAATCCAACCTCCCACACCATCAAAAACCTCCCTGAAATTCCTGATAACGAACCCTTGAGTTTCATGAACCCGGTTTCTTGGCACAGGCTCCAACAGATTAGCCTTGTCGCATAACCACAGCTGTGCGAAAGAGAGAAAACGAGTAAGAAGCCTTAGACAGCTTTGAACTGAGCGTTGAGATAAAATGAGAACGAGTGAAAAGCCAGAAAAAGGAGAGCTGAGTGAGAAGCCTACCTGTAGGAGCAGCGGACTACCTCCGAAAACGTCGGTCCTACCGGCATGAACCCCATCCAAACCCATCAAAGTCTCAGCCAGAACCATGGGAGCTACATCCTTACGCTCCTCAATTTGCATAGCCACACCAACCAGGGAAGAGCTTGCTTGACCATCAGATTGCACGAACAAGAATGCAGCCAGTAAACACAAGCACAGAGCAAAGTTGTTGGAACGAAATCCTTCGATCAGGCGTGGGATATTCAGAAAACCTCCCCGAATCAAGGATTTAGCCGCATTGTTACTTATCTCTAGCTTGGAAGACAACACTGGGGCAAAACCAACTCCGTAAAGAGGAACGATGGGCTCCGCCAAATCAAAACCTCCAAGGTAAGCGAGGAATTCTTCCACAGTGGGGCATAACTCATGGAGACCAAAGCGGAAGACATGTACCTCAGGGTCCCAGAATTGTGTTGCAGCTCGCAACAACTCCGGACGTATGGACACATCTCGAATATAACGAAGGGAAGTCAGCCTATGACCCCGAAAGTGGAGCCAATCCAAGCCATCAAGATTGTCGAGCCAAGGACGCATCGAGGCCGAGAAACTCACCACCATTGTGAAAAGGGGGGGGGGGGGTAACAAGGAAAGAGTTTATGAAATTGGAATGCAAATAAGGGAGGGAATGAACAGCTTTTTATAGCCACCATGCATGAGGAACAATACAAAGTTTCAAATTCCAAAGAAAGGCCACCTCGAAAGACGTGCCAACTCGAAGACCGCAAGGAATCATGCTAAAAATGGTAAGTCTCCTCAAAAGGTGCCTCACAATGGCTCTTCAAGTCCCTAGGACGTGCGTTGAAGTGATGAAACGCCAAAAGGGAAGACCAGAAATCGGCTGCAAGTGGCAGATTTTTTGGCAGTATCAGGCGTGTACCGTACGGCACACTATTAGTGCCGCACGGCACAGTTTCAGTGCCGCACGGCACAGTTGGCCAGATTCCAGCAAAACTCAGTTTTGAGCATCCGGGGCTCGTTCCATGCTTCTTTTTGGCACAAAGCTTATGCATACAAGCCATGGCACGCACCTACGACCTATTGGAAGGGTCGGTTGGCAACCTCAACCAAAAATCAATGGTCAAAAGTCTCGAAGACTTGAATACCAAGGGATGGAAGTATCGGCGAGCTATACTTCATGATAATACCACCCCACGAGCGTGGTCAATTCATGTGTAACATGTTGTATCCATGAGTCATTCCATTCGTTGTCAACGGCAATACCGACATATGTGCGCAACAAGCGGCATTCTCTTGTCATTAGTCCATACATTGCACATATGAGTTCAAAAGCTTAGTTCCATTTCATTGAGTCCTATGAGTCACAACCATAAATGCAAATCAAGCTTTCCATATACAAGTTTGTTGGTCTCGAATTCATGTAACGACCCGGATTTTTGGGTACGTTAAATTTATTAAAAAGAAATAATAATTTAATAAAAAGAGTTTCCATCAGAGTACACGTTGGAAAACGTGACGTGCAACCCATTACATAATACTTAGTACGGTTTGAGAAATTATATTACAGATCCAACATTAAAATAAGGAACTCTAGGCTTCTAAAGATTCAAATTCAGATCCTGATTCCGGTTCTCCTCCTGCATCTGATCATCATTCTGACCCTCTTGCTGATAGACCAATTCGCCGCCCTTTTCCTCGATACCTGGAGGGGGGTGGGCCGTAGCACCATGAGTCGACACTCAATAGATAATCCCAACCCTACTAACCCCTTACTTTACAAGTAATACACAGTTTGATATAACAAAGACATAACATTATGGAACAAATAAATTGATTCAATATCAAGCAACCACATAGTGAAAGCTACCTCGGAAAATCAAATAATCCATCAATCATAGAACTTTACCCATCCCATTATTCAACCTTCTTTTCAAATTATTGACATGTTATGATCGACACATTTTCGTTTCCCAGATTATCACGGAGTTTCATTTTTCGCTCATCACGAGTTTCAAATTCCAACCATCACAAAGATCCATTTTCCAATCAACAAGCATTCAGCTTTCCATCATTTCAGTATCCACTTCCCCCCCTTGAGAATGTACATACAGCGCATTCTTCAAGATGCACATACAGCGCATAAGGATGCACATTCAGCACATATCCTTAGGACGTACATTCAGCACGTGAGGTTGCACATACAGCACATTGCCTCGGGATGCACATACAGCACATAGGTATATTCAATACCGCACAATTCCATTATCCTTGGCTGACTGCCAATCATAACATTTCGATTCTCCGATATCAACCGGCTCTCTGCCGTTCAAAATTCTCAACTCATCAATATCATCTGAAACCAACATTCCATTTATCCATTAACTTAACCGTCTAGGTGATTTCTAAGTACGAGCACCAAACCCCGGGAACCTATTTGTCCAATCTAACAATTCAATAATTTATCACCTCAAGTTTACAATGAGTCAACAGAGAATAAAATGAGACCTCAATTAATAACATCCAAATAATTCACATATCGCAAAATTTATCATTTACCAAGTCTAATGAAATTTAACTCCAAGTTTATCAATTAAATCACTAGAGTACATCAAAACAAACATTAATATTATTAACTTTAATTATGACAACAAAACCAATTATAATGGACATGAATAATCAGTCAAACAACATAACCATACCCATCATCGCTTGTTAAACAAATCAATCTTTAACCATCTTTAAGCCTTACGGCCATAATCGGTTTGGTGGGGTCCTCGACCCATTTCACATTTTGATTTCATTTCGTTCGGGCTCATTGCAAGCAACAATATCAAGTCTAAGGCTACTAAATATACTTAGGAGAGAGTAGGATAGCGATTATCTACCTTAGGTCCGGACGAAAAGCTCGACGGTAAGGCCGGTGGTATCTCGAGTGGCAATGAAGAACTCCATTGCGAACAGAATCTTTCGGCTGCGATATCGGATTCAAACCTTGTCCATTTCCAGCGATTCTTGTGTCTAAAACGAAGCTCTCGAAGTGCTCTACAACGTTGAAGAAGAAATCTAAGCCTAAAACGCACTCCAACAATGAGAAAAACGGAGATTTGTGAAAGGACAGTGAGCTGTCTGGAAAATGTAACCGAAAGAGTTTTACTGAACTTTGGTTGGCTATAACTCACTCAAAACTTCGTCAAATCAGACGAGACCAGTTGGGTTTGAAAGATAAGACATTTTTCTATCTTCTCAAACAAGAACCGCTCAAAAATATGGTTTGTGGAGGAAATGGGCTTGTTTCAAAATTGACAGAGACAGTTTACGGGGAGGAAAACAGGCATTCAAAACATGTTGGATTTGATCCATTACTTTCAAAGAACCTATGTCCACGAAAAATCACACTCATACTAGTCACAAAGGAGAGTAATACCTCCAAAAATCAGAACATTTGAAGGCCATATGATATCCTTAAAAATTCGTACAAAACAGTGGTCTGTAGAAAAACGAGTTAACACAAAACAGCCCAACTTTGGAAAATCACCATAAATCGGGTTCTTAATATTTTGGAGTGATTCTAGTGTCAAAAGTTCCGTAGCAGAACGAAGTTCAAAAGCTATGAAGGGACCAAAATCAAATTCGTACTCCAAAGGTGAGAAAATGGGAAAATACAGTGGCTATACGAATCTGTCCCGAAACAGATTTCCAGATTTCAGATCCGATTTTCAAAAATTCATAACAAATCGAATCCTTAATGGATTTGAGTGATTCCAGCAGCAAACGAAAGAGCATTGAGTTAACTATAAATCATAAGAAGGAACCAAGACCTAATTAGAAGTTTAAGAAGGAGAAATCAACCAAAAACCGAGACCCTGTCAGTTATAACGAGCTACTGTTCATATCCGCATATACACACGAAAATTCTCGGTAAAAATTTATAAAAACGAGGGAGATGAGAGTTATACTTGCAGAGGTGAAGTGGGGAGGTGGAGATGGTGGTCGGGAGTGGCGGTGGAGGTGGCCGGACGGCGGCAGCTGGTGGTCTCTCTCTCTTCTCTCCTCTTCTTTCCTCCTTCCTTCTTCTTTTCTCCTCTCTTTTCTTTTCTTTCTTTTCTCTGATTTTCTTCTTCCAGAATAAAAAGGAAAGGGAGGGGGGCAAAGGCACATGGGGAAAAGAGGGGAGGAGTTGGAAAGGGGGAGGAGTTGTTGGAAAGAAAAAGAAGAAAATAAAGAAAGGAAAAAGAAGGGAGTCGGTGGAAGGCCGGCGTGGGAAATGGGTGGGCGCGAAGCACGACGTGCTAGAATGCAGTACAATCTACTCCGAGCGGTGTTCGAACTGTCCAGGTTTCGATTTCAGAAAAATACCAAAATATTCGTACTGACTTAGAAAATCGAGGGCGACGTCACCGTGTGCTCGGAATCGTTTGGAAAAATCTTGAAAGTAGAACACGCATTACGATGCGCTCGCCAGGTGAGCGTATATGGTTGACTCGGGTCCCACCATTCTAGTAGTCGTGCTAGTGTCATCTGTGTAGCTCAAAATCATCCTCCGCATTACGCACATTATTCTGGCCGTTCGTCCGGGCCCACTGGTGACAAGTCGGTTGAAATCATTCTGTGCACCTCGAGCACTAACTCGTCTAAAGGAAATAAAATAAATAAATAACTAAATAAATAAATAAATAAGAGACCTGCAAATGGTCAACTAAAGTCAAAATTGGGTAAAATTAAATTAGGGAAATTAGTATTTACAAATATCACAAATTTTATTTTTTAAAAAATTTGGGATATTACAATCTATCCCCCTTAAAACAATTTCGTCCTCGAAATTAGAGCGGTCGTATAATTAGGTGAACCATTGCTTGTCGTCTTCTGGTTGACTCTTCCTCTTCCAATATCACTGGGGAATCCTGACTAATCAAATGTGTTCCTCTTCCTCACAATTCCATATGCGACTTTGTAGTCATTTTGATAATCCTTCGGTGTCAGCTTGAATGGCGAGTTGCTATCGATCGGGCCCGTCTATCCCCCTTAAAATTTGAAATATGCTCCAACTGATGACTACTTCCACCATCTTAGATAGTAGCCTAGGATAGAAAGGTGAGTGAATGGTCGATCTCTATCCAAATGTCGTTGTTGATCATTCCTAAGACTTGGAGTCAAGGTCAAAGCGTAGACTTAGAGAGATCTAGTTTGCACATTTTACACATCAAACTAACTGAAATCCTACCTCCAATCGTCTAAAATTACGAAGATACTCATAAGGGTTCTATTTCTAGTCTTCGTAGTTATCCACGTAACAAGTATTTGTGATGGTCTAGAATAATGCATGTTGAAACAACTAAAGAAAGAGTCACCTCAAGCCGTGAAGGGGTTGGGGTTATCTTCTGTTCCTTGAAAAGGAGTCCTGTCTTCCATTGTCCTAGTTTGTTGTTGACCTCCATATGCAGCATTTATGAATCCAAATGGCTGAGGACACTTGCGTTTAAAGTGGCCCATCTGACCGCAATTGTAGCACTTTATCGTTTCCACTTCCCTCTTTAGTGTCTGCTGGTGGGGTTTTTGGTCGTTCTGGTTGTAGGGTCTAGGTGCAACCGACTTCTCTTTGTTGGTCCGAATTGGTCCTCCAGCTGATGTACCTTCTCTCCCATGATTGTTCTCATTGATCTTAGAGTCTGAAGCTTCTCGCTCCATCATGAGTGCATGGCGGACCACTTGAGCATATGTCTGAAATTCTTGAGACATCACTATTCCTCGAATAGTGGAATCGAGTCCCCACTCGAATCGTCTAGCTTTGGCTTCGTTAGTTGGCACTACTTTGTCAGCATGTCGGGCTAACTTCTCGAATCGTGCAGCGTATTGACTAACGCTTAAGGTTCCTTGCTTAAGGTCGAGAAATTCTTGGATCATAGCCTGCTTCACAGGTGTTGGGAAGTATTTATCATTGAAAACATCCTCAAATTGTTTCCACGTCATTGTCTCAATGTTGTGGGTGGTCTTGATTAGGTCCCACCAGTGATCAGCTTCTCCTTGCATCTGGTATGATGCTAAAGCGATGCGGTCTTCAGCTTTTGTGATGTTAAGTATATCTAACAGCTTGTTGGTTTGCTTGAACCATGTCTCTGCAGCAATCGGGTCTGGTTCTCCGTAGAAGACCGAAGGGCGTCGCTTGCAGAATGTGTCTATAAGTTGGCTCCGGTTCATTGGACCTCTGGGTGGGCGTTGAGCTTCTTGTTGCCGGGGCATGGCAGCAGCCATTGCTTGAAAGAACTGAGCGAAGTCAGCCATCCCAGGGGTAGGGTTGCCGTTAGATTGGGTATTGATGTCAACGTTACGCTCGTTTTGGGTTTCGTTGTCGTTGTTAGCATTTGGGTCAGTGTCGTTCCTTGTCTCCGCCATCTACAATATTTAAGTCTATGTCAGAAAGGGGTTTCCTAACTATCGGTTCACCAAAATAGAGTCATGAGCAAGAGAGTTGGAATCACAAGAATAAGGTTTTAATTTCAGGTGTAGTGACAAATAATGGTTTTGAAATGGTATCAGTGGAGTAGCGATAGTGAGATCCTACTATCACATATCTACACAAGAGGTACTACATGAGTATGGCACATAATACAAATAATCTAGTTTCTTAGTCAAACATGTAGGGCCTACGTTTTCTCACAGTACGTTCGCACATAGCTTTACCCTACCTGTCCTATCTCAGACAAAAACTAAATACAATACTCAAACTAATAAGCGGTCTCTAATTCGACCTCTATAGCTCAATTGATCTAATGCCCAATAACAACGTGAACAGTTCTCCTTCCACTTTCTTCGTCTTCAGGGAGGAGTTAACATTGGTCGCATATCTCTTCAAAGTAGGAGTCCATAGAGTCAATAAAATATATAAGTACAATACGGCGCGGGGAATGAGTATAGATAAGATGATGCTAAACTATCCCAGTTTACGCTCTCGGGAAGTGATCTACCCAATCTACCCATGGCCGAGAGTTTGAACCTAGAGCTCTGATACCAATTGTAACGACCCGGATTTTTGGGTACGTTAAATTTATTAAAAAGAAATAATAATTTAATAAAAAGAGTTTCCATCAGAGTACACGTTGGAAAACGTGACGTGCAACCCATTACATAATACTTAGTACGGTTTGAGAAATTATATTACAGATCCAACATTAAAATAAGGAACTCTAGGCTTCTAAAGATTCAAATTCAGATCCTGATTCCGGTTCTCCTCCTGCATCTAATCATCATTCTGACCCTCTTGCTGATAGACCAATTCGCCGCCCTTTTCCTCGATACCTGGAGGGGGGTGGGCCGTAGCACCATGAGTCGACACTCAATAGATAATCCCAACCCTACTAACCCCTTACTTTACAAGTAATACACAGTTTGATATAACAAAGACATAACATTATGGAACAAATAAATTGATTCAATATCAAGCAACCACATAGTGAAAGCTACCTCGGAAAATCAAATAATCCATCAATCATAGAACTTTACCCATCCCATTATTCAACCTTCTTTTCAAATTATTGACATGTTATGATCGACACATTTTCGTTTCCCAGATTATCACGGAGTTTCATTTTTCGCTCATCACGAGTTTCAAATTCCAACCATCACAAAGATCCATTTTCCAATCAACAAGCATTCAGCTTTCCATCATTTCAGTATCCACTTCCCCCCCTTGAGAATGTACATACAGCGCATTCTTCAAGATGCACATACAGCGCATAAGGATGCACATTCAGCACATATCCTTAGGACGTACATTCAGCACGTGAGGTTGCACATACAGCACATTGCCTCGGGATGCACATACAGCACATAGGTATATTCAATACCGCACAATTCCATTATCCTTGGCTGACTGCCAATCATAACATTTCGATTCTCCGATATCAACCGGCTCTCTGCCGTTCAAAATTCTCAACTCATCAATATCATCTGAAACCAACATTCCATTTATCCATTAACTTAACCGTCTAGGTGATTTCTAAGTACGAGCACCAAACCCCGGGAACCTATTTGTCCAATCTAACAATTCAATAATTTATCACCTCAAGTTTACAATGAGTCAACAGAGAATAAAATGAGACCTCAATTAATAACATCCAAATAATTCACATATCGCAAAATTTATCATTTACCAAGTCTAATGAAATTTAACTCCAAGTTTATCAATTAAATCACTAGAGTACATCAAAACAAACATTAATATTATTAACTTTAATTATGACAACAAAACCAATTATAATGGACATGAATAATCAGTCAAACAACATAACCATACCCATCATCGCTTGTTAAACAAATCAATCTTTAACCATCTTTAAGCCTTACGGCCATAATCGGTTTGGTGGGGTCCTCGACCCATTTCACATTTTGATTTCATTTCGTTCGGGCTCATTGCAAGCAACAATATCAAGTCTAAGGCTACTAAATATACTTAGGAGAGAGTAGGATAGCGATTATCTACCTTAGGTCCGGACGAAAAGCTCGACGGTAAGGCCGGTGGTATCTCGAGTGGCAATGAAGAACTCCATTGCGAACAGAATCTTTGGGCTGCGATATCGGGTTCAAACCTTGTCCATTTCCAGCGATTCTTGTGTCTAAAACGAAGCTCTCGAAGTGCTCTACAACGTTGAAGAAGAAATCTAAGCCTAAAACGCACTCCAACAATGAGAAAAACGGAGATTTGTGAAAGGACAGTGAGCTGTCTGGAAAATGTAACCGAAAGAGTTTTACTGAACTTTGGTTGGCTATAACTCACTCAAAACTTCGTCAAATCAGACGAGACCAGTTGGGTTTGAAAGATAAGACATTTTTCTATCTTCTCAAACAAGAACCGCTCAAAAATATGGTTTGTGGAGGAAATGGGCTTGTTTCAAAATTGACAGAGACAGTTTACGGGGAGGAAAACAGGCATTCAAAACATGTTGGATTTGATCCATTACTTTCAAAGAACCTATGTCCACGAAAAATCACACTCATACTAGTCACAAAGGAGAGTAATACCTCCAAAAATCAGAACATTTGAAGGCCATATGATATCCTTAAAAATTCGTACAAAACAGTGGTCTGTAGAAAAACGAGTTAACACAAAACAGCCCAACTTTGGAAAATCACCATAAATCGGGTTCTTAATATTTTGGAGTGATTCTAGTGTCAAAAGTTCCGTAGCAGAACGAAGTTCAAAAGCTATGAAGGGACCAAAATCAAATTCGTACTCCAAAGGTGAGAAAATGGGAAAATACAGTGGCTATACGAATCTGTCCCGAAACAGATTTCCAGATTTCAGATCCGATTTTCAAAAATTCATAACAAATCGAATCCTTAATGGATTTGAGTGATTCCAGCGGCAAACGAAAGAGCATTGAGTTAACTATAAATCATAAGAAGGAACCAAGACCTAATTAGAAGTTTAAGAAGGAGAAATCAACCAAAAACCGAGACCCTGTCAGTTATAACGAGCTACTGTTCATATCCGCATATACACACGAAAATTCTCGGTAAAAATTTATAAAAACGAGGGAGATGAGAGTTATACTTGCAGAGGTGAAGTGGGGAGGTGGAGATGGTGGTCGGGAGTGGCGGTGGAGGTGGCCGGACGGCGGCAGCTGGTGGTCTCTCTCTCTTCTCTCCTCTTCTTTCCTCCTTCCTTCTTCTTTTCTCCTCTCTTTTCTTTTCTTTCTTTTCTCTGATTTTCTTCTTCCAGAATAAAAAGGAAAGGGAGGGGGGCAAAGGCACATGGGGAAAAGAGGGGAGGAGTTGGAAAGGGGGAGGAGTTGTTGGAAAGAAAAAGAAGAAAATAAAGAAAGGAAAAAGAAGGGAGTCGGTGGAAGGCCGGCGTGGGAAATGGGTGGGCGCGAAGCACGACGTGCTAGAATGCAGTACAATCTACTCCGAGCGGTGTTCGAACTGTCCAGGTTTCGATTTCAGAAAAATACCAAAATATTCGTACTGACTTAGAAAATCGAGGGCGACGTCACCGTGTGCTCGGAATCGTTTGGAAAAATCTTGAAAGTAGAACACGCATTACGATGCGCTCGCCAGGTGAGCGTATATGGTTGACTCGGGTCCCACCATTCTAGTAGTCGTGCTAGTGTCATCTGTGTAGCTCAAAATCATCCTCCGCATTACGCACATTATTCTGGCCGTTCGTCCGGGCCCACTGGTGACAAGTCGGTTGAAATCATTCTGTGCACCTCGAGCACTAACTCGTCTAAAGGAAATAAAATAAATAAATAACTAAATAAATAAATAAATAAGAGACCTGCAAATGGTCAACTAAAGTCAAAATTGGGTAAAATTAAATTAGGGAAATTAGTATTTACAAATATCACAAATTTTATTTTTTAAAAAATTTGGGATATTACAATTCAGTTGCTTTAAGTTAAGTACTCACATGCAAACTTTGATTTTTCAGATTCATTGCCAATATGAATGACAGCATGACTAAAATGCAAATTTTTTATAAAACCAAGATCAAAATATCCACATGATAAGTGTAACCATATCCAGGGGCAAAGAGGCCCAATGCATCATCAACTACTACGGCTCGCAGGCCATCTATACAGAGGGCTAAACAAGTGCCCAAACCAAAACAAGGCACGCAGGCCCCACCTAGTAGAATGCTATCACTAACTACTGTCTCAGGTACGAGGACGCTTCGGAGGCACAGACCCCTGAGGTCTATGCTCCTCTGGCGTAGCATGGTCGTCATCAGTACTACTGCTCTCCGCAGGCTCCTCCCTCTGCTGTACACTCTCTCTCCGTCTCTCAGAAGAACGGAGCACTCGGCCTGAAGGCGGAGTCATCGAAGTAACTCGAGGCGTGGAACGCCTGGCACTCCCGGAGCCTGACGCTCCCTACACAAGCAACAAAATTTGTCAGAATACAATGAAAGGCATGCATGATCAAACAGAAAGGAAAGACAAGTCCAATGTATACCTCAGCAGCCCCGGCACTAGGGGTGGCCCCTCGGCTAGCTCCTCTCTCACTGCTAACGCTCTCCCTCCTCCTACGAGTGCCTCGGCTGCTCTCTCTACCTCTGCTAGCCTCTCCAACACCACGGGCCGGCGCCCTCCCTCTAGTGGCTCTCTGACCACGACCAAGTACAACTCCTGGCTCAGCCCGCGGGCCCACCTCTGGAGCCATGCCCATCACGAACTGACGGACCATGGCCTGCAAGTCCTGCGCCAGCTGGTACGACGCCGCCGCCCACTCAACAGGAATCTGAAATTCAAAAGAGGCATCAGCAATACATGAGATACTGGTATAAACAAGTAATTGAAGCAAGCATAATAATCAAGAGTCACCTCTGTCGTGGCAAGAGTAACTGTAGGAGTAATGTGAGGCACCGTCACCACTCCAAGTGCGCCGTCAACGGTCACCACCTCAATCTCTCTCCTCAACTCAGGTAAAGCAGGACCGGCCCTCAAATGGTTCTCCATGTCCAGGTCATATGCCAAGTGTGTGCTCAAGTAACCCTCATAATCTGTCGAAAGACCGAAGACCACCTCTGTCGGCACCATGTATCTCTCTATCTCAGCTCGGGTGTACTCCTCAGTCCTCTGAACAAGTGGAGGCAACGGCGAAGGCACTCTGAAATGGTCAATCCAGAGGGACTGACGGGAAACCCTGTCACCCAAGTACCATCTCCAGCCGTAAGGACACTCCAGCAGCACTCGACTCCGTGTCAGCTCCCTGCTCCTAACCAAGTAATCCTTGCGCATCCTATGCCAAACGTTCCACCTCACCTATAAGAGAGAAAGGTTGGTCAGTTTCAAGGATAAAGGAAGACAAGAAAGCATGAATATTTGAAATCATAGAAAAGGCTTACCCTATCCCCCGTGGTAGAATCAAGAAAAAGCCTAAAAGTCCTCAAATCTCCCTTATGATCGCCACCTCCTGTGTACTCTGACCCCCACTTCTCGGCACGTGGGAGCACATCCTCATTGCTATGAGAATTGGCTGGGGCAAATACACCCAGCACCTCATAAGCCCACACCTGCATGTTCAGAAAACCGTCAAGTCAAGAAACATGGATAAAAGCATTATCATGATCATTGAAAGATGGAATACAAGCAAAAGTTTTACCTCTAGCACCCTCCAGTAACCACCAAGGCTCGTGCCTACACCACGGCACACGCAACCAACGAAGCAATACACGGTACACAGGCCGGCACCGCCCCAGTCAAACCTCCCGGCAGTCTCCAGACTCTCTAGTGCAGGCAACCAACCCAAGTGCACCACGCCCTGCCTGTTCGGGAACAGGGAGGCACCAAAGAGGTATAGCAAGTAAGCTCTCGCCATCTGCCTAGCCTCCTCCTCTGACTCTGGCTCGTGGTCCCAGAAACCCACCAAGACGGTATACCTCACCCCCGGCTCAATACCTCCAGGCCTCCTCCCCAGGTAGTGCTCCACGGCAGCAGTGTCCAAGTACAGCTCTGAGTCAAACGGGATAGGCTCACCTCCGACTCTCAGACCGGTGATCGCAGCAAAGTCAAGGGGAGTGATCGTCATCTCCCCGAATCTGAAGTGGAAGGTGTTGGTAGTATCCCACCACCTCTCCACCAAGGCTCGTATCAGCTTGCGATCCGTCCTCGTCACTGTCAGAAGCCGGATGAAAATGGTGAACCCAGAGGCATCAACCAAAGCCCTCACTCGTGCTGGCAACGCACGGTAGTATGCCAGAGAATGTGCAGAACCTCCATAACCGCCCATGGATCTCTGAGTCTGTTAAAACAAAGGCATGACATAATCTCAGTCAGTCATTATCCACAAGAATGTACAAACAGACAGGCAAACAAGCAAACAAGCACAAACAGAAAAGAATAAACAGAGGATACATACCAAGGGGTTTTTATAAGCAATGTGGGTCGAGCGGTCACGAATCACATTTGTATCCAAGTACACCGGTAGCAAAGGAGTATAAGTATCGCACCCCTGGGGGACAAAGAAGTGCACCCGTGGCACATAGGTAGCCGGTGTAAATGGAGCTCTGTGGTCCAAAGCCAACTCAACCTCCCGGACTATAGTCAAACGCCCCTCCCCTGCAGCCACCTCGGCCTCTCTCTGTCTCTCCTCCTGCTCAACATCCCTGTCAATGGATGCCATACCCTCCTGAACCAGGACACTCTCGAACCGGGGAAACTCCTGTAAGGTCGCTGCTATATCCTCATCTCTCGCCCCCTCCAAAGTGTCTGCCAAAGTCAAACCAGACCCACGGGAAGAACCAACAGCAGGTGTAAACAGCGGAGGCTCTGAAGCCTTTGTCTCTCTCTCAGCACTCTCTGGCACTCTGGCAGTACCAATCGCAATAGCTGGACCTGGGGCTATACGCCTCACCAAGGGTACCTCCTCACTCTCAGTACTACTACCCCCCGTCACATCCTCAACCACAACATCTCTATCACCAAGACCTCTCCTAGTCAGTGGTGTATCAGTCGCAAAAGTAGCCCCCAGAACATCCCTCGGGATGCCCTCAGTCCGAGACCCACCCTCCTGAGCACGGGCTCTCTCTACCACAACATCTATCCCACTCAAACTCATAGCAACACCCGAAGGAGAAGCACCCGTACCTGACGGATCAATATCCATGACCTCCGGCCCCTCACGGCTAGCTACAACACTCTGATCATCACCAACAATATCATCACCACCAGTGGTACTCTGATCAATGGGCGCAGCACTCTCATCAGGCCATACGGTACTCGAATCTACTGGCGCAGCACTCCCAGCATCACCCACGGCACTCTCAGTGTGCCGTGCGGTACCCAAATCGTCCCCCACACCACTGCTGCCCATCATCGGCACAGTACCCATGCTCTCGGCCTCCTGTAATGACACCCGAGTAGGAGCCTCACCGACATGAGCCTCGCCGGCCCCCGTCGGTATCATCTCCGGCGCAGAAGATGCCGCTCCATCCCCAACTGGTACCATACGAGATGATTCGGGAACCGGGTCCATGGCAACTGGGTCTACACCGACTGGAATGTCCATAAACGAATCACTCCCGGACCCACCGGACGTCGTGCTACCCTCTCTGTACTCCGATGATGTCGAATCAGTGACAGATGCAGGAGAACCACCCCCGCCCTCGCCGGAATCAGCCATAACCAAGTATATTTCGGAAGTGAGAATGTGGGTTTTCAAATCGGAATGTAAGAGAGAATGTGAAGGAAGAGAGAAGAAGGAGAATGAGAGGAAATGGTTTTCGAAGTCTTGCTCTCTCAGAATGAACCGACTAAGAGGTTTGAATGTGTCGAAAGTGGGAGAAAACAAAACGGCTTCGGGCGGTTAAAAAATACCACTTGTGCCGTACGGCATACCTCCTCTACCGTGCGGTACACCTATAGTACCGCACGGCACACCCATTTTCCAGTTTTACCGCACGGTACTCCATCTCGACCGCACGGTACAGTTTTGACGCCGCACGGTACACACCTGTGTTCTAAATGGTTTTTGCACCAGATTCAACCTCCCCAAGGGTTTCTAAGCCAAGATTGCCAGCAATATAACTCAGGCTAATCATCAATTTTGCCGCACGTCAACTTCGGGCGCACTCGTCGGTTCCATCAAACAGCATGCAAGCATCCATTGGTTTCGTAAGTCCTCAACGGCATTAACAACAATTCTTTCAAAAGGCACCAAGTAGTCTCCAACAAAATGGTTTCGTAAGTCCTCAAACGGCATTAACAAATCTTCAGCAGCACCGATGATTTCGTAAGTCCTCAACGGCATTAACAGATCTTCATTAACACTCCGATGGTTTCGTAAGTCCTCTCCGGCATTAACGACGGTTTTATCAGCATCAGGTGGTTTCATAAGTCCTCGCCAGGCATTAACGACAGTTTTATCAGCATCCGATGGTTTCGTAAGTCCTCTCCGGCATTAACGACGTTTTTATCAGCATCAGGTGGTTTCGTAAGTCCTCTCCGGCATTAACGACAGTTTTATCAGCACTCAAGTGATTTTGTAAGTCCTCTACGGCGTTAGCAGCACCGATGATTTCGTAAGTCCTCAACGGCACTAAACAGATCTTCATTAACACTCCGATGGTTTCGTAAGTCCTTCCCGGCATTAACGGGCAGTTATATCCCCAACATCAAAGTGGTTTCGTAAGTCCTCTCCGGCATTAACAACAATTTCGAGCATCCGATGGTTTCCATCAGAACAGTTTCGCGATGTCCTCAGCGGCATTAACAGCAGTTTTAATCAGCACTCAGACGGGTTTTCACTCCGATGATTTCATAAGTCCTCAGCGGCATTAACAGATCTTCGTCAACACTCAGGTGGTTTCGTAAGTCCTCTCCGGCATTAACAGCAAGTATTCAAGCATTCAGACGGTTTCGTAAGTCCTCTCCGGCATTAACATCATTCGTTTTTCCCTCGTTGAAAAGCAGAGTGACAATTCCCGCAAACCGATCAAGGTATGTTTCCTATCAACCCTTGCATTGCATTCAGCCCCAATGAACTACGCCGGTCTGATCCCTACAACGGGGTACGTAGGCAGCTCTCGCGAGCACGACCACACGCATCATGTTTAGCTATTTGTTTTCATACGAGGGCGTCCACATCGAGGGGTGTCTTCTATCTTTGACGCGACTTCGGTCGACACAATGATTGTAAGTCTCGTCAAAGAGGGGCAACTGTAGACACCCGAAAATGAGCGTTCACGTACATCTTAATCCCCAATGATGAACGGAAACACCCGGAAGAACTCTCGGATTGAAATTCTCCAAGTCAACTCAATCAACAGTACCGCACGGTACTCATCTCTCAACGCACGGGACAGCCAGAGTCACGTACGGCAGATTGTTGAAATTTTGATGGCCAGTTGTGCCGCACGGTACACAAGTTGTGCCGCACGGCACAGTTTGTGTACCGTACGGTACTGTTTACGGGTTCCCAGTTTTTGCGGGTTCCCAGCAAGCCGAAAGTGTTGACGAGATTGGTTCCCCCGCCCTACTGGTCGTGGCCGAAAGGGAAGATCATGGTCGAAAGGAATAAGCTACTCCCAATGCCATTGTCTCCATGAACAAGAATCAAGAAGGAGTTGGGAACTACATTCGGCTCCCTCACCCTCTATAAAAACCAATTGACTCCAATGAGAGAAAAAACCAAGAGAAAAAGATCAGGCCGGACCCCATACGATTTCTGTGTAAGGAATCACGAAACTCTATCCTTGAATACCATTTTCCATCGCTAAACTTCTTAGCCATCACCTCTACTATACAGAAATCAACACCACTCTCTCTGCCAAAAACCAAAACCCAAAGCAGAGATCCATCCCCTGTTTTGACTCCAAAGCCGTGAGTTAACCTTTAAAATCGACCAAAGTTCGAGCCTCTAATCCCTCTTACTACTATACTAGAGTGAAAGTGAGGTCCAGAGAAGGTTCAAGCAGCATTTGGAAGTTCAATCCGCCGCTCAATCCGAGAGTTCGAAACCGAAGGTATAAACCCGTTTCACCAAATTCCTTGAATTTGGTACCCTAAGGGGAGGGGTACCAAGGGTGGAATGATTCCTTGTATCATTTCCATGCTTGGTATGCCCAAGTTACAGTAAATCAAGTTTCAATTCATACCTCCCGGTCGCGACGTACGGCGAAAACTTCGCCTCGTACGGAGCGATTCAACGAGGAGGGACATTCCATGTTTATGCACACTGCCTTCCCACTCCAAAGTAGTTCATTTTAAATGCATTTCATGCCTTGTATGTGCCTCTGATCAACCCTTTCAAAGAGTCAAAATTTCAAACTGTTTTGCAGCCAGGTGTACCGTACGGTACTCCTATTGTGCCGCACGGCACAGTTCGAATGCCGTGCGGCACTCATTTAAAAATCTGACCGTTAATTTGAAGAACAGTGTCGCACGGTTCACTATTTATACCGCACGGTACATCTATTGTGCCGCACGGCACACTTTTCTGGTAAAATGTGAAATTTGAACAGTCCCCCTGCAGGAACAGTTTGAAGTTTGAATTTTCGTTTGATTTCTGTCAATTACATACTAGTCATTTGTTTTTCTCGTTATTATCGTCTGCTTTGCTTAATTTAAATGTTTATCTGTCAATGTTCAGCAATAAAGTTGTCTTCTAATAAAATCCCACAAGTGTTTAGTAAAGACCGATTTTTAATCGGGCGAACGGGGTGCATTAAAACCCTTCCCTGTTCGTAACTGGCTCCCGGATCCAAAACGAATCTCTGGTTTTCAATTGGTTTTATAAGCCATTCTCTCAAATCATCATTTCCAAATTGGTTTCTCGGGTCCCAAACTACTTTTCTCAAAACCCGGGTGGCGACTCTAAAATCGTTTGTTTTTCGAACCGTTTCGAAAACCATTCCGAAGGAACAACCGTGGAGGTCGACCGTCCACACCAAGGCTTTGTCGTTGCCCCCTGATTCCACAAGAGTAGTGCGAATGGTGGGCAAGCCAATCTCTAGGGGAATCACTGCCTCTGTCCCATAAGCAAGGGAGTATGGCGTCTCTCCCGTAGATCGCCGTGGGGTGGTCCTGTATGCCCAAAGCACGGCCGGAAGTTCATCTGGCCATTTTCCCTTCTTCTTCTCCAACCTCTTCTTGAGACTCTTCAGGATAGTCTTGTTTGAGGCTTCTGCCTGGCCATTGCTCTGCGGGTAGGCAGGGGTCGAGTAATAATTTCTGATGCCGTACTGAGCACAGAAGGCCTTGAACTTTTTGCCGAACTGGGACCCGTTATCTGAGATAATAGAGTAGGGTACCCAAACCTTGTGATTATCTTGTTCCAGACAAACTTTTCTACCATAGCTTCTGTGATTTTGGCAAGAGCTTCCCCCTCTATCCATTTAGTGAAGTAGTCAGTGCCAATAAGCAGGAACTTTCGTTTCCCTGTTGCCATAGGGAGAGGACCTACGATGTCCAAACCCCACTGGGCAAATGGCCATGGACTGGTTAGAGGCAACAGATCCTCCGCTGGAGCTCGGATAAGAGGGGAATACTTCTGACATTTTTCACATGTCTTGACAAAGGCCTTTGCATCCTCTTGCATGTATGGCCACCAGTACCCCTGGGATATTGCTCGGTGGGCTATGGATCTCCCACCAGCGTGTCCCCCACAAGTTCCATTGTGGATTTCGTGGAGAAACTTCTGAACGAGGGCTGGGTGTACACATAATAAATATGGGCCAAGGAAAGACTTTCTGTAAAGCTTACCTTCTGGAGAGAGCCAAAAACGTACTGACTTGGTTTTGATTTTGTGTGCTTCCCTCTTATCCTCTGGCAAGGTCCCATCTCGTAGGTATACCACTATTGGGTCCATCCAGCTCGGCCCAAGCTCTGTTTCCATCACGACTTCTACGGCTCGGCCAATGCTTGGTTCGCCCAGATAGTCTACTGTAACTGTGCGGCGATACTCCGTCTTGACTGCTGACCCAAGACAGGCCAGTGAGTCTGCATGTGCATTCTGACCCGAGCTAATCTGCTGGATATGGATCCTATCAAATTTGTCTAGCAAATCCTTGGCTGCTTCTGAGTACGCAGCCATCTTTTCGCTTTTCGTAGCATATTCTCCTGAAAGCTGGTTAACAACTAGTTGGGAATCACAAAATATTCGTAATTTATGTACCTTGAGCTCCAGAGCACTTCTCAGTCCAGCTAGCAAAGCCTCATATTCTGCTACATTGTTTGTGGCACTAAATCCCAGCCGTAGTGCATGCTCCAGGATCAATCCTTCTGGAGAGAAAAGCACAACCCCTGCTCCAGATCCTTTGTTGCAAGCTGACCCATCAACGTAAAGCCTCCATTCGTCTGGATCCAGGTCGGCCATTCTCGTTGGCGGCTCATGATTACTGACTTGCTCCTTCTCGTGGAGACCTGGTGGTGATGGGGCCACTGTTGGAGTAAACTTGGCTATGAAATCAGCTAAGACCTGCCCCTTGATTGCTGTCCTGGGCTGATAATCAAGGTCGAACTGACTCAGCTCTATTGACCACTTGGAGATTCTTCCAGAGAAATCTGCCTTTCGGAGCAAGGCTCTTAGTGGATATTCAGTGAACACGGTGATGGGGTGCTGCAAAAAATAGTGAGGCAATTTTCTTGAAGCAATAATGAGGGCGTATACCAATTTCTCCAGTGGTAGATAACGTGTCTCAGCCTCTAACAATGTCTTGCTCACGAAATAGATTGGAGCCTGCTCCGTCCCCTTTATTCGTAGGAGGACCGAGCTGACCGCATGATCAGATACTGCTAAGTATAGTATCAACTGCTCCCCAGCTTCTAGAGTAGAGAGCAAGGGTGGTGATAATAGGTAGCTTTTTAACTCCTGGAAAGCCCATTCCTGCTCGGCTCCCCACTCGTAGCCTTCTCTCTTCTTCAGAAGTTGAAAGAAAGGTCTGCAGCGGTCTGAGGACTTACTAATGAATCGATTAAGAGCTGCTGCCATCCCTGTCAGCCTTTGGACCTCCTTCGTGGTTTTTGGGCTTTGAAGGCCTTGCAGAGCCGCTATTTGATCTGGGTTGGCTTCAATCCCTCTTTTGGTCACCAGGTGCCCAAGAAACTTCCCCGAGCTGACTCCAAAGGCACATTTGGAAGCGTTTAACTTTAGTTTGTACTTTCGGAGAATGTTGAAGGTCACCTCTAGATCGGCAAGGTGATCAGGCCGCAGCTTGCTTTTGACTACCATATCGTCGATGTAGACCTCCATAGTCTTGCCGAGCTGTTCCTTGAACATCTTAGTAACCAGCCTCTGGTAGGTTGCTCCAACATTCCTTAGCCCAAACGGCATGACCTTATAACAGTAGAGCCCTCTGGGGGAGATAAAGGACGTCTTTTCCTGATCGGGCTCGTACATAGCTATCTGATGGTATCCTCGATATGCGTCAAGAAAACTCATCCTCTCATAACCTGATGTAGCATCCACAAGTTGATCAATTCTGGGAAGTGGGAAGCTATCTTTGGGACATGCTTTGTTGAGGCTTGTGAAGTCCACACATACCCTCCACTTTCCATTCTTTTTCTTGACTACAACTGTGTTGGCCAACCAATCTGGATAGCTCACTTCTCGTATGGCATCCGCTTCTAGTAGTCGTTCTACTTCCTCAATTACAGCGTCTGCGTGCTGTGGTGACGACCTCCTTGCCTTCTGCACAACTGGCTTATACTGAGGGTCCACGTTCAAGTGGTGGCATATGACTTCAGGATCTATTCCAGGCATCTCCTGGGGGGTCCAAGCAAACACATCAATGTGGTCATTAAGAAAAGTGACCAGGTCTCTTTCCTCCAGCTCGGAGAGGGTCTCGCCGATCAGGAAATACCTTTCCGCATCGTCCTCCTGAATTTGAACTTTTTTCAACCCCTCCACCATCTTCTTGGTAGGGTCACCCCCGACGTCTTCCATGGTTGGTTGATCTGGAACCTCAACTGTTTGCACCAGCTCGGCCCTTGGGGATTTTCTCAGTACCATGGTAAAACACTGATCGGCCACCTTTTGGTTACCCTTGATGCATTCTATTCCATCTGCTCCGGGATACTTGATCTTTTGGTGATAAGTTGATGAGACCGCCTTCATTTTGTGCATCCAAGTTCTCCCTATAATCACGTTATAAGAAGAAGGGATGTCCACCACAAGGAAATCAGTTTTTAGTACTACTGACCCAGCTCGGACAGGTAGTGTGACCTTTCCCATAGGCCAAACTGTCTGTGCACTGAAGCCAACTAGGGGGATAAGGCATTTCTGCAACGAGCTTACTGGGAGCTCCATCCTTTTGAAGGTATCGTAATACATAATTTCTGTGCTGGCCCCTTGGTCAACAAGAATCTTTTCCACGTCGTATTCCCCTATTCGTAGGGTGATTACTAGTGCGTCATTATGGGGTACTGATACCTCTTTCAGATCATCATCAGTGAAGGTGATTGGGGTCTCCGTGATCCCTTCCGCCCTCGGCCTCTTCATGCCGAGCTTCATGACTTGTTTTGCCTGTCCGTTGACCCTCTGGATATGTCTTATCTCATTGTTTGTGTAAGGGGCAACTAATCCATGTATCATATGGATTGTTCCCTTTGGACCTTTCTCGTAGTCCACCTCCTCTACCAGCTCGGCATCATTCTTGCTATCAGCCAGAAATTCTTTGAGATGTCCCTCTGCCACCTTCTCATCCAGGAACTTCTTATACTCCACACAGTCCTCAGTCATGTGTCCCCAATCTCTGTGGTAGCTACAGTGCTGGTTAGTGGCTCTTCTCTTTTCTGGGTTCCCAGTCATCTTTGGGGGCCTTCTGAACCACTGTTCGTTCTTGATTCTGTACAACATCTTGTAGATGGGGATGTTGAAAGTTGCCATAACACTGAAGTATGACTTGGGATCTGGATCAGCTTTTTCTTTCCTTTGTTGAGTGTAGTCCTTCCGTCCTGTTGTGTAATCCTTCTTATACACCCTTGACTCTACTGGTTTCTTTTCTGGAAGCTGAGGTTGTCCTGCCACAATTCTCCCTCCAGCTTGTAGGATGTCATCTTCCACTCGTGCATGCTTCTGGATTCTTTCCATGAGTTTGGCCACCGTTTTCACTAGATGCATAGTAAGTGATTCCCGTAACTTACTATGCATGGGCAAGCTCGTCTTGAATGTCGCCAGAGCATACTCCTCACTGCAATTTTCAATCTCGTTGAAAGTCTCCCAATAGCGTTTGGAGTATTGCCGTAGTGTCTCATCGTCCTTCTGTCTCATAGAAGTCAATGCATCAAAAGTCTTAGGAGCCGCTCGGCTCGTTAAGAACCGAGCAGTGAATTCTTCTGCTAACTGAGCCCAACACAGGATTGACCCCTCCGGGAGTTTGTGGTACCAGCTCAGAGCCACCTTTCCCAAGCTGGAAGGGAACATCTTGCATAACAGAGCATCATCTCGCTCATGTAATAATCCGAATTTTTATTATAAAATTAGGATTATTTATTCCTTTAACGTGGATAATTATGTTTGTATTCCTTAATTATCTCAATTTAGACCCTAACTATTTTACCCCGCACATATATGGATATTACATGCATATGTTTATATATATTTATATATATATTTTACACTCATATATATTCATATACACACATGTATATTATGTACATATATATACTCATAAGTATAAATATACTTTCAACCACCCCCCCTCTCTCCTCCCCACTACACCACTGCCACACACCACCAAATGCCCCAGTAAATCAGACCCCATCATCCCCCTTGCGTCTGCCAAAACCCACCCCCATCACCTCTCTTGTCAACCCCCTTACTTCCCCATGTGTTCAAGACTACCTCCACACTCCATCTCAAACTCCACACGCCAGTTTCATCTTTTTAAACAAACAAGAGCAATACCTCACTCTCATTTCCATTTTCGGATAACAAAAGAGAAAGGAAAAAGAAAGGGCAGAGAAAGAGAGAAACATTTCGGCAGAGAGAGAGAGCAATATGTGTCACCACTTTCCTCTCTTTTCTTTCTACTTTCTACACCTCTATCTTGCTAGCATTGTCAACCCCATTTAGTGCTATAAACAGCCCTCAAAACCAGCTGTAAAAACAGCTCCGTTCTCACCATAAAACAGTCCGAGACGATTCCAAAAACTGCCCAGAAACCTGCCATTATAACAGCCTCATACCCGCCCTTCTCCTTTTCCGTTTCAGCCCCGTTTCGACTCCGAAAATAGTCCAATAAACCGGCTCCAGTACAGCCCAGAAACCAGCCCCGAATCTGCTCCGTTTCGCCCCCAAAAATGCACCCGAACCAGCCACCGGAGGAGCTCCATTGTCGTGCGACTTGACCGTCGACCCAACTCCATCTTTTACTCCGTTGCGTGCTAGAACTTCGGACCGAGGTAGCTAAACCCGCCTCCCTATGTATAGTTATTTATGTTTTTGTGTAATGTAGAGTTCGGTTATATTTTTGTAAGTGTGTATCGATCCAAGTACAAACGGTTGAAAGATCGGGCA